>JAYDZK010000169.1:110599501-110624807 GCA_034509185.1 Euphonia xanthogaster | reverse complement strand
GGTGTGGAAGAGATAAGGAAAACTGCCCACGGAACAGGAGCCAGCTGCCATGCAGATGGTAACAGAACACATCTTGCCTTGCAGTCTGGGACAAATTCCCATACACCAGCCCATCAATATTTATTGGGGTAATTTCCACACATCTGAATAACAGAAATTGCAGATGAAAAAGCCAGGCAGTGGCAGCAGCAGGAAGGAAATTGGGTGTTGCAGCTCTCAGTCGAGTGCCTGGAAGTGGCTGCTCTGGTCTTGAAATGAAGCTTTGTGCCTTTCATCCCATTGCACCTACTTGCTCCAAACCAGTTCTTCTTCCCCTTTCATGAGTGCACTTTTCAAATGATAATGGGCTGGTGTTATGACCTTGCTGAAGCAGAGACTGCCGTGCTAAAAATATTAACACCTTTCATCTTCTCTTCTGGGTCCCAGACAGGGTTGCTGATTTTCTCTGAATGTTTCAAACACATTGATGTCACTTAGAAATGAACTCGCCCCTTTCTGGCTGTAATATGATAATCCACCAGCAACCCATGTGAATTTTGATTGCACAACCATCGGGGCTGTGCCAGTCAGACTGGAATGCTCCACCAATATCCCAGACTGGGATGTCTCCACCAGCTCCAGGTAATTCCTACTGTGTGTACCTGAAATTGCCCCCATTCCACAGAGTCCTGTCCTGAACAAACAGCCTCGTGCATGGATTTTGAAGGCAAGAGAAGAAAAACAATCAGTGTTGGGAGAAAAATGAAACAGAACTCCAAGATCCACCAGACTGGTGGAGCATCAGACTGGGATGCTCCACAGCAACCTTGGGCAGCACCCACACCAACAAGGGCAGAGACTTCATCTTTTTCTACTTCATCTTTTTCTACTTCATCTTTTTCTACTTCATCTTTTTCTCCATATCCACCCTCCACCCTGTTTTTCCTCTGCCATCCCTGGCACGGGAACAGGAAATCCCTCCACCTTTTACACCAATAATTGAGTTTTTTACCTTGAACTTGGCAGTCTCCTAAGAGCCCACAAACCTGTGTCAGAGCACATCCCAACCTACAAAAGCTGGGCAAATCTGCCCCCCAAACACACCCAGCTCTGACCTCTGAAAAGGTTTTCCAGGAAGATTTCATCCCCTGGGATGGGTGGTCTCACCATCAGTAATCACAGCAGGAGTCCTTTTCTTGAGGTGCTTTTTGGAAATCTCAGCTTTTCAGATAGGAAAGGGGGACATTAACACCTCAGGGTAAAACTGGTGAAACAGAACCAACAATAAAGTTCTTGTCTTCCACAGTCTCCAGCAAAAAGCTCTGAAAAGGAGGCAATGTTTTCCTTAGATAACTGATAATAGTCTGGGTATAATGTGCAGCCAATTTAATACTTAACCACTTTGTGCCTATAGCAGGTGTTTGTTTAAGGGAGATTTCACAGTACAGAGAGAGGTAAATAGCAGATTCCTTCCTTTAATGGGCCTCAGGCTCATTAAACAACATTTCACTTTCTCCTGCACAAGGTTTTTATTCATTAAAGGGATTCACTCTATTTCCAAGGGTGTTTTTTTCTCCTTTATTGACAATTCACTTAACGTGCTGAAAGTTGTGTATCTGAGTGGGGGACAGGCAGCCACAGTGCCTCTGCTCCCAGCCTGAGTGCACTTCTACCTCCACAAGTGGCTCCTCTCTAAAAACACAACTTGACAAATTTCATGTTTCCTGGATTAATTCTTTTCTGAAAAACAAATTGAATCTTCAAAAGTCTGCATTTTGCAACCTCAGAACAGTCTTGTCAGCAGCCCCAGAAAAGCACCGAGTTTGCTTTTGAGATGGACCAACTCAAAATTCAAACTGAAAAATCTCCACCAAATCTTTGAGTTCTGTTTCATTTTCCTCCCAACACTGATCGTTTTTCTTCTCTTGCCTTCAAAATCCGGGCACGAGGCTGTTTGTTCAGGACAGGACTCTGTGGAATGGGGGCAATTTCAGGTACACACAGTAGGAATTATCTGGGCAAGAAAGAGCCATGAAGTAAGGAAACCATCAAACACTGAAGGAGGCAGTAAATGTTCTCAGATGTGTCATCTGGGTGTTTTATCTCTTCAGCTGACAGTTCTTCCTCAGGAGACTGCCCTTGCCCACACCTGAGCCTGTCTGTGAGCCCCCATGGGCACACTCAGGTGTCCAGGCCAAGAGGACAGGGGTGGAACTTTATTGGAAAATCACAGAATCTATAAGGCTGGAAGATACTTTTAAGATTATCAAGGACAAGCATCAACTAGCACCACCACCATGTTCACTCTAAACCATGCCCTCAGGTGACACATCCACTCATTTTTGAGCACTTCCAGGGATGGGGACTCCACCCTGGGCAGACTGTGCTAGGGCTGGACAACCCTTCTGTGAGGAAAACAAAAAAATTCCTAATATCGAATGTAAACAACCCTGGTGCAAAATGTTACCTATTTTGCTGGTTATCAAAATTAATTTTACTGCCAAAGAATTCAGCCCAAAAGCCTTATTCCCCTGAAACCTGCTTCATGTCTTCTCAACTGACTCATGGTGCAACAATAGCTCCAAATAAAACCCCCAAATCTCGTGTGTGAGCACTGCATGAGCTGAGGACAATTTGCACTCACCTGGGTTCAGATTTCCACCACAGAGCTCCTGCTCAGGAGATGTGCTCCTCTGAAGTCTTTGGCTTCACACTGGAAAGAATAAAAGGTCAGAAGCATCATCCACAACTCCATTCACTGGGATAAAAGGGGTTTCTTCTGAGGAAAAGAAAAGCAGTGAAGTAGAAAAAGAGCTTTGAATTAATGGCTACATAATTTGGCAGTGGGATTTGAAAGTTCCCGATCAAAGAGAGATTAATGGTGCAGATAAAGAAAAAATACTAAAAGCAACAGATGCTCCATGTTTGCACACTTGGCAGAGCAGTGGAACAAGGCAGGAACAGCCTGATCAGCCCAAGGCCTTGATGGGGGCTCTGTGGTGCTGTGAGGTCCCCAGGATGAGGTGAGAGATGAGAATTTGACTCCAAGTTCTCAGAAGGCTGATTTATTATTTTATGATATTAAAAGAAATTATGTGCTAGAACTATACCACAGAAAGAGAAAGGCTACATCAGAAGGCTTAACAAGAATGATAATGAAAGCTTGTGACTGACTCAGAGAGTCTGACACAGCTGGCTGTGATTGGCCATTAATTAAAAACAGTTCACATTTTTGGATAAACAATCTCCAGTCCACATTCCAGAGGAGCAAAACATGGAGAAGCTGAGGCTTCTCATCTTCCCAGGAGAAGAAATCCTGGTGAAGGGATTTTTCATAAAATATCACAGTGACACTCAGGGATGCTTTCCACCATCCCAGGTGGCTCCAAGCCCTGTCCAGACTGGCCTGGAACACTTCCAGGGATGGGGCAGCCGCAGCTTCTCTTGGCAACCAGAGGAGCAGCTTGGCCACCTCTGGGCAGAGCCCCCTCCTTCACTGTTCTGTCACTGGCCACTGCTCCTGGTGGGAACAGTGTTTGTAAAATGGCAGCAGCTGAGCTTACAACACCCTGCAGCACAAGGAAACACCCTCTTTTTGGCTATTTCCAACTCTCTGCCTCCCATGTCCTTTTCTGGAGGGTATCCTGGGCTCTCTAACAATTCTTGTATTCACAACTGTCTCATGGTGACTCATTGCTCCAAGGGCTTTTCAATATGGAATTCCCTTTGTTCCCACAGACCAAACCACTAAAACAATTTGCCAAAGTGCATTTGGCTCCTCTGTGGCAAAGTCTGGGCTTCAACACAATGCTGGAATGTAAAATTTCCTCTTCCTTAAGGCTTTTGAACTTCTGTCTCTTCATACCACCTCTGCAGGCATTGACAGTAATGTGAACAATTCCAGAGTTGTGCCCCTGTGCCTTGGAAAATAAAGTGGGGGAAAGGATGATTTAGGCACTGAGTGCAGACACAGGAGTGCAGCTCTGCAGCAACACTTTGAGAGCCTAGAAAAAAATCAGGGAGTCACCTTGGTGTGAACAGAATCATGGGAAAGGCCAAGGGGAAAATAGGAAGTGATCTGTTAACTGTGAGCACGAGTTTACAAACAGCCCCTGAAACCCAGAAATGCTGGGCCAGTGCTCCACGTATTCCTCCATTCCAAGCTACACGAATATTTTGTCCTGTTGTGCAACTTTTGGCCAGAGACTCAAGGTGAGAGTGATGCTCTACAGAGCAGAGGGCTTTGTTAGGATGGGAGGGGACCCAAGAGTGGGAACAGCTCCCCTGGGAATGGTGACATTCCCAAGGCTACCAGAGCTCCAGGAGTGTTTGGACAATTCTTTCAGGGATTCTGGGGATTGTCTTTTGCAGGGTCAGGATTTGGGCTTGATGGTCCTTGTGGGTCCCTTCCAATTTAGAATATTCTGATTCTAGGAGTGGTGCAGGAGCTTAAGGGACATTTTGGGAAACTCCAGTTGTCTGAGTGCCACTGTCCCTGCTCAGCTCTGCTCAGGGAGGCGGAGCAGGAGTGGGAAGCTGGAGCTGGATGTGTAGGGGAGCCTGAAGATTCCTGAAGTGTTAATTCAGGGTGGGTCCAGTTGATGGTGCCTGGTGACAAGGGAGTGGTTTCGTGGATGGTTGAGCTGCTGTGGCTGAGTTTGCACATCTGGAATATCAGGATGAAGACTCTGGTGCAGAAGGACCTCCCAGCACATCCTGGTTATCACATCCAAGGGGCCAGGGCTGTGGGCTCAGGGTGTGCTGCCATTGCAGATCTCTCCAGTGCCCCGCATTTGAACTCATTTCCCAGAGGATCCTGGCACTCCCCATCCCCCAGGAGAATTTATTTCTCTCCAAAATGCTCAGTGCACTGGGAGATCTCTGGCTGTGACCTTGTCCTGTTCTCTTTTGGCTGTTCCTCCTTTGTCAGGAGGACTCAGATCTTGGCCAGGACCTTCCTGCCCCGTGCACAGGCTCTTCTGGGATGGAATTCCCATTCTTTATGCCAACACACATGGTGCTCTATCTTAGACTTGTCCCCAAATCTGTGTCAGTGATTTTGCTGTTGCTGGGCAGGCCTCACACAGCATCAAAACTTTCCCTGTTTCCCACCCCACCAGTGAGGAGGCTGGGAGGGCAAAAGGAACTGGGAGGGGACACAGGTGACCCCAGATGACCACAGGGATATTCCATACCACATAGTGTCATGCTCAGCAGTAAAATCTTGGAGAAGGAAGGAGAA
This sequence comes from Euphonia xanthogaster, assembly GCA_034509185.1. Taxonomy (NCBI): domain Eukaryota; kingdom Metazoa; phylum Chordata; class Aves; order Passeriformes; family Fringillidae; genus Euphonia; species Euphonia xanthogaster. The sequence goes on along the minus strand of JAYDZK010000169.1, from coordinate 110,619,586 downwards.
AGGGGGTGTGTTTCTGCCTTTGCATAAGGTTTTAAAATAAAAGAGGAGATATTTCGATGGAATATTGGGAAGGAATACTTGGTTGTGAGGATGGTGAGGCCCAGGCACAGGTTGGCCATAGAAGCTGTGGCTGCCCCTGGATCCCTGGAAGTGTCCAAGGTCAGGTTGGATGGGTCTTGGAGGAACCTGGGACAGAGGAAGGTGTCCCTGCCCCTGGCAGGAGTTCAGATGAGCTAAATTTTACAGCCCCTTCTCCCCCAATCCATTCTGTAATTCCATGATTCTTGTGCCTCTTTGCTTGCACACAGCTTTGCTTCACTTATTAAACTGCCTTTAGCTTACCCTGTAGGATTTTTGCCTTTACACTGGACCCTGCACTTCCATTTTCCTGGTATTTTAAATCGCAAACTCACGCACCTCCAAAGACTCATTTAAAAACCACCTCTGCAGGTTGGTCCTTACATAAGCTTGAGGTGACTCTATTCTATTTTCCTTGTTACCAGCACACAGTTGTTGATATTTCACACCTCCTCTAACCTAAATGGTACCAAAACCTCTTTTCCACCCCAAGAACCAACCAGCCCTGTCCTGCCTGACCCATATGGTGACATTCTCTGGTTTAGAATGGCTGATCCAAACTGGCTCCTGGCAAAGGGCCCTGGCCTGTGTTTGGGCTGGTGTTTGGGCTGGTTTCAGCCATCTCTGCTCTGTGTTGGTAGAAAAATCCTGTACCCACTCATCCCTATTTGATTTCACAGCACAGAGCTCCCTCCTCCAAACCCTGCTTCTTTCCCAGCTCTTCTGCCAATGATTCCTGCTCTGCAGCCATCCCAAACATCCTCCTACAGCCTGGCAGGCTTGCTGGAGTCATGAAAACATTATTGAAATCCTCCAATGGCTTTAAAAGATGCATTTCGGTGTTCTGTTCCTCCCAGTGTGTTTGGGGGCACCCCGAGTCACTGCTGAAAAGGGTTTGGGCCAACCTGCTGCCAGCTGATTTGGGAAGGGGCTGCATCCCAAACTTCTCAATGCCACCCACGCCCCTGCTCAGCTGTCAGGGTTTCAAAGCAATCCACGGCACAATTACAGGCTAACAATACAAAAAAGGGAAGGGAATGGTGCCATCCCACCATGATCTCATGGAGAAAGGCAGAACTGTTCTGTAATAAAGGTAAATTGGTTTCTGCTTCGCTGCATAATGAGCCTTAGATGATTTCAGCAGAAGAAATCCCAATTAGACACAGGTGGAAAAGGAGCATCCCATCTCAGGAGTGTGTTGGAGAGGATGAGGATTTTTCCTGTTGTGCTTTGTGCTTAAACAGAAGCTTTTGCATTTTGAGAAAAGCATCCTGAAATGTCCAGGCAATATGCTGTGAAGCAGAATCCCAACCTTCTTACCCCTTCCTGTCACCTGCTGCAGTCTGGTGGGAGGAAAATCCCCTTCCACCCAGGTATGATCCAGGGCACAAGTCCATGGGCTGTTGGTGGGAGTCACTGTGGGAGCTGCTCTGCATCTTGTAAATGAGTATTTGCAAGGATAAAAGGGTAAGAGACAAAGAGTCACAGAACAATTTAGATTGGGAAAGACCTCCAAGACTATCGAGTCCATCCTGTGCCTGATCCCCACCTTGTCACCCAGCCCAGAGCACTGAGTGCCACATCCAGTCATTCCTTGGACATCTCCAGGGATGGGGACTCCAAACCTCCTTGGGCAGCCCCTTCCAACGCTGGACAGCCCTTTCCATGGAGAAATTCCTCCTGATGTCCAACCTGAACCTCCCCTGGCACAGCTTGAGGCTGTTCCCTCTCCTCCTGTCCCTGTTCCCTGGGAGCAGAGCCTGATCCCCCTGGCTGTCCCCTCCTGTCAGGGAGTAGTGCAGAGCCACAAGGTCCCCCCTGAGCCTCCTTTTCTCCAGGTTGAGCCTCTTTTCCAGCTCCCTCAGCCCCTCCTTGTGCTCCATTCCCTTCCCTGGACATGCTCCAGCCCCTCAGGGTCCTGTCACTGTTCTGGCAGTGAGGGGCAGTGAAACTGTAAAACAATTTTTGAAGAATTCTGAAAAGTCCCGAAGTAAATGCAGGAGTGAAGGGGAAGCAAAGGCACCTCCTGGTCCAACCTGATGCAGAGCTCAGACAGAGCTGTAGGAATCCCAGATGTGCCACTGTAGGTGCATTATGTCAATAAACAATGGTGCTGACAATGGTGGCAAGCTCAGAAAGCCAAGTGACCCAGTCTGGCCGTCTCCAGGCTTTTAAAAACTCTCCCTTCCCCCTATGATTGCCCTCAATCCAGCTGCCTCTTGGACAATCCTGGATTGGGGGATAGTGTGGTGTCCTACAATGCTAAACCCAAAGATTTCATCAGGTGATTCTGGCTAGGGATGCTCCAATGGCTCAGCTATCAGTAAAATATTACTTTACCCTTATCATCTCTTAAAATTTTCCCCTGGGCATTGTCCACTTACAAAGTCTGGAGACATAAAACTGGGCCAAACAGCCACAGTTTGGATCTGACTCAGGGCACTCCTTTCTTCCATTGCCACTTTGGGGGAGAAATGAAATGTTATATAAACAAGACAATTTTTTTCATCTGCTTACTAAATTTTGGATCTTTATCAGCCAGGTAAGATGGCAAAGTGTGGGCAACATGAGATGGAAACGGGGAAACTGTGACCAGTCATAAACTGAGGATGCTGGATTTTCATGGAATTGTAAAATTCCATGGGACAGGAATAGGAAATTCATGGAATTGTGAAATTCCATGGGACATGACACCTTCCATTGTCCCAGGTTGGTCCAAGCCCTGTCCAAGCTGGCCTTGGACATTTCCAGGGATCCAGGGGCAGCCACAGCTTCTCTGGGCGCCTGTGCCAGGGCCTCCCCACCCTCCCAGGGAACAATTCCTTCCCAACATCCCATCTATTCCTCTGGCAGTGGGAAGCCATTCCTTCTTGTCCTGGGACTCCAGGCCATCACCCAAAAAAAATGAAACTCATCACATAATTTTGCCATCTGTGTAGCCCAGAAATGAAATATTAAATATTAAAATATTATTCTGTTATTAGCTTATTAATATTTTAAATCCTTCTGCAAAATTCCCGAGCAGTGAAGAGTGGGGCACACTTCAAATATCAAATCCCTCTTTTACTTTTTTAAGCATAAGTTGAATTCTTTTATAGGATGAGCTTAGCTGTGGGTGTTAAGCATAAAAATATGTGATGCTAATGATGCTACTGAATATGTTACAAAAATTGAGGTTTTAAAGCAGAAAAAATTAAAATATTTCTTGCTTTTCTTTCTCCTCTTTTGTGGATTTTTCTCAAAACTTTCCTCCCAGGTGAGAAATGGAAAATAAACTGTGTTTTCTCATGTGCTTTATCCAGCACATGAGAAAACACAGTTTATTTCTAACACAGACAGAGATGTTGCAGTAGAAGAGAAATTAAAAGGGATTTCTTTCTGCAAATTCACAGAAAAAAAGGGAGTTTCTCAATTTCTTCCCTTTTAAAACTTGTTTTTGGAAAGAGTGTATATTATTTTTTTTATATACTCACATATTTATGTGCATAGATTCAAGAGAGGTGAAATCACAGTTTTCCTTCTTCAGTCCTGATTGTAATTGAAAAACACAACCTCTAGATGGCAGAAAGTCCCTCTTTTGGGGTGTTTTGGTTTCTTTTAATCCCTGCATAGGATAATCTCAAGTGCCAGTATTTATGATACTCAGCCTTATCCAAGATCTCATTCCATGATGTGACGTCAGTGGATTTTAAACCTCACCTAAATTGCTTTTGCTGATCAAACTGCAAATCTTATGCCAAAATGCATCTCCCTGTCTTCTTATCAGACAGACCCCTGGGCTTTTTGGTGTCCAGTCCTTCAGTGTAAATCTGAATGAGCTCAGAGTATAAATATTGGATTATTTGGATGCATTGGTACAGAGATGGAGAGGAGATGGGGGCATTACAGAATTGTTGGCCCAGTCCAGTTGATACAATTATCAGGTTAGGGGGTAAAGATTGGTTCCTAAAAGTTCAGAATCCAGGCTGAAGAGGTCTCATGGTTGGTTTTTGCTACCCATGGAGTGAGACAAGTGATTAATTTCCCCTACTTGGGACACCCACTTTGTAAAAGGCCCACTGCTGCTGCACTCCTGTAGCCTTGTGCCTTCCTTTGCTGAAATTTATGGATTCCCAGTCCCAGCTGGGGCTGCACAGGCTGGGAAGTGATGGCATGGATGGCAAACAGGGTGTTCACATGGTACTGAAAAAAGGCTTGGGCCACTGAGAGGGAAAAAGGGCTTTTATTTATCCACCTGTCTGTGGTGTCACAGCCAAAATACATCTTGTCCATCTTCTCTTCTGGCTCTGGGTAACAGGCAGGGCTTTTCTTTGCTCATTTCATCCTCCTTGTGTTTTTAATTCTCTTTTCCCACCTCTGTTGTCAGCCAAGGGTTTCTTGACCTTGGCCCAAAATGTGTTCTTCCAATGCTGATGTAAATGTTCAAGATTTATGGCCATCCTGTACCCTCTGGAAGTGTGTCCTACACCCAGAGGTTGCATTAAATTCATTAAATCCATCCACCTGCCTCCAGCCATGGGGAAATCTGAAGGATATGAGGCAAAAAAAAAAGAGTCTGCCAGTAAAATGGAAACCAAAGACCAAAACCTTGATTATGGCTTATCACTGACCAAAGGACCTAGGCTAATCCTTGATATTAATTAGTGAGACGTCTGTGATCAAGCAAGGATTGGAGAGGCAAATAAATAATGGGTAAAGCTCATAAGGCAGAATATAAAGCAAGAACATCATGACTGAATTACTTCAGTGATGAGTCCATCCAGTCTCTTCCAGTGGTGAGTGTGGTCCTTTGTAAAGGCTGGATTATTTGTTATTCCTTGAAATAACAATAAATTCATACCTTTGATGGCCAGAAAGGACCTAAAATCATGTGTCTGAGTTCCTCTGTAGATCCAGGTCTGGGGTTTCTCTTTCCTTCTCTGTAAGCCAGCCTGGGGAAATAGGATCAGGCTCACTTCAGCACAGCCCCAGCTCCAGCACTGGGGCAGGAATTCCCTGGGTTCTGTCCTGGGAAGCTGCATTTGCCAAGGTGGATGCCCCGGATGCTGCAACTCATCTACCTGCCTCTAAGTGTTTATGGCTTATCAGCTCAGGTTTTTAGCCTCTTACACTGCCTATGGATCTCTGGCAAATATTCCCAGGCAGTGATTCACCTCCCCATAAATCAGAGACCTCCCTGTGGTCTGCTGAGTCACTTCATGGACTGTCTGGTTGGGTTTCTGTGGGATAAACACCCTCCTGGGATGTGGATGTCTGTGCCACCGGTGTGTGATTCAGCTGCCCACACGGGATGTGGGCACTCGGTGACATTTGAGCTGCCCTGAAGTACCTGAGACACCTGTACCCCCAGAAAAATCAGCTTTCCAGTGCTGAATTCCCAGAAGATTGCTTGTACAAGCTACTTAGGATGCTCTCCTTGTTGCACTGATGTTTCTCAGCCAGGAAACTCCATCGCCATCTGCAAGTTGCTGGGAATGAGGGGAAGAAGCCAGGATGAGGTTTTTGGGATGAGGTTTCAACTTGTCCCCAGTGATAATCTCTGACATTGTGCTAATAAAATCCAGAAGTCATTCAGAAATTAAAATATGATCCTGAAGGAATCAAAATGCCTTAAGCTGAAAAAGAAGTGAGGTGAAGAGATAGAGGGAAACATCCATGAATATGGCAAATCCCAGTGCAGGAGCTGAATTCCATGTAGAGCCAAGGGTACCCCAAAGGATGCCCCTGGAGGGGCCAGAATTTGGGAAACATTTCACTCTTTCTCTTCATCCTAGAGATGTAAAAATCTTTATAAATTCTGACAAGGAGGGGAAAATGTCATTTCAAACCCATCATAATCCTCTGCCCTTCCCCCTGAGGGTTTTTGTGATGCTCAAACCTGTAAGGACCATTTCATGCCCTCAGCAATCTTAATCCTCAAACCTGGATCCTGCAAAGTCAAATACCCCAAAAACTGCTGAGTTCTTGGCTGGGGAGTTATCAAGCAGCAGTGGGGATCACCAGGGGCCAATTAAAAGGTAAAATAAACCATAATCAGGACTTGCACCAAAATATCTCCGTGCAGCTGGCACCAAGAGCAGGTGGTTTGCTGCAAAGTTGGGTCCTTCAAGGAGGGCTTCAGTTCCGCTCCCAAAACCTGCAGGGGTGTAAGCAACCATGCCTGGGTGTTGCTATTCCCTGGGAATAATGTCCCAGTATGTGGCAGCAGTGGCCACGCTGATGAATCCATCCAGGGGCAAAATTCATCCATGCTGATGAATCCATCTAGGGGAAAAATCACAGGGTGGTGGCAAAAGGCTTGTTGTGTCCTACTGTCCCCCCTGGGAAGGGACACAGTGAGCCCTGTGAGGACAGGTGTCACTCCATGGGAAAGGATTTTGGGAAGGAAAGAGGTCAGGAGCAGCAGGATCAGGCCCTGCAGCTCATCCATAGCTCTGTGGTTTGGCACTTTCATCCCAACAGGCTCCTGCCTGGGGATTTGGAGAATACTGCGGAGATGGGGAAAGGAAGGAATAGAGTTTCACCTTTTATTCTTTTATCACGGCAACAATGTGTGGTGGGGGAAAAAAAAATTAAAAAAAAAGAAGAAGAAGTTGTAAATGGCAGAATTAACAATAATACAACCCCATCCCTCCCCCCTCTCCCTGTGCCGTCCATTCAGGAGACCGACAATAAACAAGGTCATTTGATTCATTCAGCTCGGGGTGTAAACAAAGCCTTACAATAAAACCCCCCCAACCAGGGCCCCCCTTTTTCTCCAAGAATAGATGTCCTCCCCTCCAGGCCGGGGCCCCCCCTGCTTGGCTTCTCCTCTCCCATCATCCCTGGACCAGCCCTGCTGCCACTTCCGCAGTCCCCATCCCGCTCCGTGAGGCCCCGCTTCCTACCCGGTGTGGGAACCTCGGCTTCCCCGGGCAACATCTGCATGGACAGCCCCCACTTTCTCATGCTGGCCTCATCCTGGGATCCTGATCCAGGGAGACAGAGAGAAAAGAGGGAAAAAAACGTTCATAACAAACCAAACCCGACCCAACACTAAAGGGATTGGCATCCCCTTCCCAGGTCTGTAGGGAGCAGATCCCAGAAGCTGGTGGGCAGCTTCTTTTCTGCAGAGGCTTTGCTGGGATCCCTGTGGCTGATGCAAAAATAGGTCTGTGTGTGTGTGTGCACAAGCAATGGGTTGTGCAAGATGTCCTGTGGTGGGATAAAGCCTGGGATGGGGTCACAGGGGGGTGACATGAGGCTCTATAGCCAGCAGGGAAGGTGATTGGAGAATCATGGAATGGTCTGGATGGGAAGGGACATTTAAAGGTCATCTAGTCCCACCCCCTGCCATGGGCAGGGATGCCACCCACCAGATCTGGTTGCTCAAAGCCCTGTCCAAGCTGGCCTTGAATGTTTCCAGAGATGGGACAATCACCAGCACTCCAGGCTTGGGAAGTTCTGAGACTTTCTCTACCTCATATCTTGCTTAAAATAATTTCTATGGAGCATTCAGTGGGTGCCAATGACCCACACACCTGGGGATTTATCCCACCTGGAATATCCACCCTGCCACCTGCACAAGATGGGATGACACTTGTGGGTACTGCGTGAAGGTTGTTGTCCAAATAGGGATATTTTGTGTCACAGGGTTCACCAGAACCTTCCCTAAACTTTGGGATTCCTTCCAGAGCCTTGCAATAGCTCCGGGATCTGGTGGGATGCAGGGAGGAAGATCTCAGTGTGCCCACATCACACAGGGGACCCTATCCAGGTTGGATGGGGCTTGAAGCCACCTGGGATGGTGGAAGGTGTCCCTGCCCATGCCAAAGGTTGGGATGAACTTTAAGGCCCCTTCCAACACAAGCCATTCCCTGATTCCATGTTTTCATGCTTTGATCAAGACAGATGGACATGAGCAGTAATGCTCCTGACAGTTTTGCTCCCTTTGTTCCAGCCAGCATGGATTCACTGCTGGATTTAAGCACTGGGAAATCTGGCTCAGCTTTCACCTCTTGAGCTCACCATAAACTTTCTCTGTGTGACCTCAAACAGCCCAAATCCTCTGAATCTCTTCAGTTTCCTGCTCAGAAGCGCTGAAATAACACTGGGGGCAAAACACCTTCCCGTGCCTCAGTTTCCTCCTTGGTTTTGCCCAGTGCTCAGTTATTTAAATTGCAAATTTGCAGCATCAGGGGTTGTCTCATGATATTTCCACATCACTTAATACAATAGAAAACTGCTCATCTTTGATAACTGATCTGATACCACGGGGCTTTCACAACGGTGTCTTGAGCACCGTAATAATAATAAAAATAATAAAAAGGGATGAGTTATTCCTTCTCAAGGGGGAAGCTTTGTTTTCAGAGATGCTCAAGAGATGGATAATAACAAACAATTCTAATACAAAGTCTGTTTCTTTGCAATTTAATATTTTGCAAAACCACAAATCTGGCTGTATTTGTACTTTTTGCTTTGTCTACTGGATCCCTTCTGCAATTACTTGCAGGGATAAGAAGTTTATTTTCCTGTACTTCTGGGGAGAGAATTCTTCAAAATAAGAAACAGTGAGAGACTGAGCTGCAAGAGGGAGGAAAATCATGGCCAAACCATGATTTGATACAGCAAGAAACCCAACCAATGGTAATGAACTTTTCTCCTTCAATTTTCCGCTGCAGAACACAGATGTGTCTTCAAGGCAAGGAAAATTCCTCTGTTCCTCCCTCTCCCACACCCCTGCTCAAAGACAATTTAAAAATTTCTCATTTTATCTGCATCCTGCATTGCTCTGTCCCCTCTTTCCAGGAGCAGATCCAGGCCTGGGTCTTCATTCCTGGTAAAATGGGGGTGGCTTGTCTGGCAGGGAAGTGGTGGATCCCCATCCCTGGAGAGGTTAAATTATGGATGTGACACTTGGGGACATGGGTCAGAGGTGGCCTTGGCAGTGCTGGAGGAATGGTTGGACTTGATGGACTTGGTGGGATTTTCCATCCTTAGTGATTCCAGGATGCTGAGTTTGTGCTACACAACATTCAGGCATATTTAATCTTCAGAAATCACCAATTTTTGAAGTCCAACATGGCAAAATTTCATCCTGTCAGAGATCAGGAGACTCATGGATTGGCAGACTCTTGGATTAGTATCCCTGCACAGACACCTGGGGTTCACCTGCAGAAAAGCCATGTGATAGACCTGGGTTGTGTCACTGGGATTTTCCTGGTCCAAAAAAAAAAAAAAAAAAAAAAAAATCTCTGAGCTGGGAAATGATGTGAAGGACAAAAAATGGAATTTTCTAGATTGTAAAAGTCCTTTAAGAGCATTGAGTCCAACCATTCTCCAGCAGAGCCAAGGGCACCACTAAGCCATGTCCCCAAGTGCCACATCCACAGGATTTAAATCCCTCTATGTATGGTGATTCCAACACTTCCCTGGATTATTCCTAATACCCAGTCCAAGCCTCCCCTGGTGCAACTCCAGGCTGTTTTTTCTTGTCCTATCACTTGTTCCTTGGGACAAGACACCGACCCTCACCTGGCTCCCCCCTCCTGTCAGGAAGTTGTGGAGAACCTGCCATATTTTTTCTCCAGTGGGTTTCTCTGAACTGGATTAGGATCACTCTAGCTCTGATTTTTGGATTTTCATCCCAGTTTTTCCCTGGGCTTGGCATGTGCCCTTGGGGAATGATGTGGCTCCTCAGGAGGGCAATGAAAAAGGAGGGAAATTCTCATTTTGAAGCTGTTTGAGAGGATGCCCTGGAGAATGAAGGAAAACTTCAGCTCAGTCCCTGGGAATTCTTCTCCTGCCAAGAAATCTGCATTGTTGGAAAGAGTCTCCCAGAGGAAGTGATTGAAATATCATTGTGTGAATCATATCTGTAACAAGGCTGGGCTGCAAGAAGCTTTGCTGAACCCTGGGAATAGGTTAAATGACCTAAAAAGACTGTTTTTCATGCAGGAATGGCCTCTAGCAGCCCCTGTCAAGGGAAGGCTCCTGTTTTTGGAGGTCCACCAAGGCTGGGATGTCCCCCAGCATCACCTGACCCCAGCTGAGCTGCACAAGGTGCTCAAGTACAGCTCTGGGATGGATTTTCTGTGGTTTAAAGAGGGCTGAGATGCCTCAAATGATAACAATTGTGTGATAAGTTCTGCCTGGGGTGTGTTCTGGTGGTGTTTGCTGAGACTCAGGGCAGCTGTGGTCAGACTGGGACCCCTGGGGCAATGATGGGGACATGGGGACAAGGGGACATGGGAGGGTGGGGTTGGCTGGTGAGTTTGGGGTCTGGCTCTGGGAATAGTGGCTGGTGCAGAGATGGGAAATGACGTTTGGAAGGAGACATAAGATCTGGGGAGGTGAATTTTATGCTGGGATGAAGAGGCTGGATTGAACCACAGAAACATAGAATCATCACCCAGTTCCACCCCCTGCCATGGGCAGGGACAACTTCCACTATCCCAGGTTGATCCAAGCCCTGTCCAACCTGGCCTTGGACACTTCCAGGGATCCAGGGGCAGCCACAGCCCCTCTGAGCACCCTGTGCCAGGGCCTCACCACCCTCACAGTTGAGAATTCCTCCCTAGTATCCCATCTATCCCTGCCCTCTGGCAGGGGGAAGCAATTCCCTGTGTCCTGTCCCTCCATCCCTTGTCCCCAGTCCCTCTCCAGGTTTCCTGGAGCCCCTTTAGGCCCTGCAAGGGGCTCTCAGCTCTCCCTGGATCCTTCTCATCTCCAGGTGAGCACCCCCAGCTCTCCCAGCCTGGCTCCAGAGCAGAGGGGCTCCAGCCCCTGGAACATCTTTGTCCTCTTGTGTCAAACCTTTCAAACATGTCTGTGTCTTTTTATGCTGCTTTTAGGAGAAAATTATTTAGAAGATTCTGTGTTTTACTGGGAACCATTCCACCCGCAGCTCCAATAGCTTGGAATGAGATAATGACCAAATCTGCCTAAAAGTGCCCAGCTCTGGCTGCTGACTCTGAGGGAAAACAGGAGTAATGAGTCCCACACATCCACTGCAGATGCTGATCCTGGCCCAATTCTCTCATGAGAGTCTGAAGAGACCATTTCAAGTTAAAATCTTACAGAGTAACAGCTAAGACCACAAGAAAATGAATTTACAAGTTGTTAATTGAGCATCCATAAAAAGATTCTCCCTTTTCATCACGACACATTGGGCAAAGTGCATCCCTCTTAAAATTGTTGTCTAAAAAGTTGTAAAGGTTGGGGAGAACTGGCAGTAGCTGGGCCTTTACATTAGCATAAACACATCAAATATTCATTACAGCTGAGCACTCATTATGTCAGCAGCTGAATTAAATAACAAGAATAATGTTTCCCAACTATAAAAATAAGTGCCACAACAGTCTCCTGCACCAGAGCAATTTTCAAGAGGACACAGTGAGACAGTGTTGCAGGAGCCACATTGTTCTCTCTGCTAAAACTGCTTCATTCACTACAAATATATTGGCTTTTAACAGTTCCTTTTCAGATGAATTTCTACCAAAGAGAAAGAATTATGTTCTACAGCATGTATCCATATGAAAGGAAAAGCATTACACTGGGACAATGGGGTTTATTGCAACAGCAGAATGTATCTTAAATGCAAAATTATACCAACACTATGAGTTTACCAGTTTAATCATAGCTTTAAAAAAATAAATACAGCAGACATTACAAAAACTCATTTATATGAAGTTTTTACACTGGGTGCACAAAAACAGAAAAGTAGAGCCAGAAGTAAAAAGTAATGGCAGCAGAACAAAACATCTCAAGCCCTTGAAATGCATCACAACTGTGAACAACTAATGGAAATACTTATAAAATATAAATGTAAAGCCATAGATCTAAACAAAAGCCATATAAAAGGTAGGTAATAAAGCCATTAGGACAAGGAGGAATGGCTTTAAACCAAAAAAGGGTGGATTTAGATTAAATAGAGGGAAAGAATTGTTCCCTGTGAGGGCGGTGAGGCCCTGGCAGAGGGTGCCCAGAGAAGCTGTGGCTGCCCCTGGATCCCTGGAAGTGTCCAAGGCCAAGTTGGACGGGGCTTGGAGCAGCCTGGGATGGTGGGAAGTGTCCCTACCCATGGCAGGGGTGGCACTGGATGAGTTTAAGGTCCCTCTTAACCCAAAGGATTCCATGACTCCATGATTCCATCATGTCAATGAAAGCAATAAGCCTTAACCAAGTAGAGATCCTCTCTTTCCTTGAGGTCCTTCCTGCCTTCCCACCTTTCTTTTTCAGAAAGAAAATGGATAATGAACAAACCATTCACAGGCAAGGACAGACCAACACAACTCTCTCCAGCTGGGAACAGATTATAATGGAAACTCATAGGCAAACACCAGGCTGGTCTTAGAAATGGGAAAACTGCCAAAAACAAGAGGAGGTTACAAACGCGCTGGAGAAGATTTTATCAGTGGATACCACCTACAATTCAGTGCAAAACTTCCCAACCTACCATGTACAACCATTTCTATCAATACAGGTCAAAATAAACTGAGATTTTTCTGAGTATGCTCCTCCTGAACCTACACATTGTCTCACAGTCTGTCCTCTCCGCAGTCTCTGCAGGTGCTTTAATCTGGGATGGAATTTTTATTACCAAAATCACTGTCTGTGGAAAATGAAAATTTGAATCTTCTTAATTAACACTGTACTGTCCGTAGAGTTCTTAGTTTTTACTTTCTGTGCATTACAGGAAAAAGAAAAGACTTTATTCCTATTCCTATATGTAGGACTGGAAAAAACACAGCAGTGGGGCTTCCAAAACAAAACCACACAGAAATCTCTCATGGAGCAAAGCACTTTTACTCTGTGTCTACTCTTACACTGCACACTTGGTGTTGTGCTGAGGTTTGCATGGAAAAATCAACACAATGGAAATTTCTCAGTGCTGAAATCCAAAGTTTGCATTTGGAGAATGAGGACTAAACCCTTGTTACGTGTCAGGAAAAAAGAAGGAACTCTTACGTGCATAATCCAAGAAGACAGTCAAAGAAATTTTCCACTTTGATGCAATTTAGCAGAGAAAAAAAAAACAATGTTTTTATCACGCTTCTTCTCTTATTCTTTTAATATTAATTTATATGGAAGATCCTTTCATTGTAGTTTAGTGAATTCAACCAAACCATTCCAGTTTCCTCTGGCATTCAGTAAAAGTGTCGTGTCCGTATGAGGGAGACACTTTTCTTGGGATCTCACTCATTCCTAAACTGTGGATCTGAAAGTGTCTGAACCATCAGTCATGGACCAGGGAGCTGCTGGATGTCCCATCCCTGGAAGTGTCCAAGGCCAGGCTGGAGGGGGCTTGGAGCAACCTGGGATACTGGAAGGTGTCCCTGCTCAAGATCAGGGACTGGATATTCCCTGATTTCTCTTCTATTAATCTGCTGATTAATAAAATAAGAGCACACAGAGCAAACAGTGCTGCAAACATTATGCATTTCCTGTCTTAAAACCCCAAAATTTGATAGTAGAGAGTTTGTAACTTCAGATAAACCAGAATTTGACACAGGCTGAAGAGGTCAGCAGCAAACAGGAGAAAAGACAACACCAAGATTCTGCTTGATGCTGGCAAACTTAGCAAAAATAGGTGATTAAACAAATGTAAAGGAAAGATAAAAATGGGATTTTTTTTGCATGATCTATAATTTATCCTTAAAAACTTTTTCACTTTTTCAATTCCATAGCATCCACTAAATATGGAAAAACTGCTGTATTGACTGGGAATAACTTATTTATAGAGAAAAATAGGAAAAACATGGATGTCCATAATTATTAACAGTACAAGCTTCTATTATTTCTAAAACAATTTCATTAAGAAAATTATCAGAATCAGTCTGATTCTAAACAATTGTGAGCTATTCCTCATCTATAAATTTATGACAATATAACTTAAAAATACTACAAATTAATATTTTTATATTCTCACCGTTTTTTCTTCTATTTTCCAATTATTTATGTTCAGTAAAGAGAGTGACTCCAATGACTGATGGGACAACCTCCCAGATCATCTCCTAAAGGTGTTTATTCTTCCACAATGACTATAAGAGTTACTCAACTCACTTAAATGACATTTTAAGAGTTACAGTGGACGAAATAATATTGACTTTGCTCAAATGTTTTGTGGCATGGATAAAGACTGTGGTTTATATGGAATAAAGAAGTGGAATTCCACCAAAGTCAGTCCCACTGTGCCAACAGGAAACACCTTGGAATGGCTGATTATAAAATAAGCAATTATTCTGGATTAATGGTAAAGAATAAATGGAAAATGGAAAGAGCCTTAAAATATATGCATCAAATATAACTTTTTAATTTTTTTAAAATATTGTTATAGATGCTGAGGACACCTCAGCACATGGAGTTCTACCATATGCAGAATCTCAAGATAATCTCCCTTGGCTATAGGAATGCAAAGTGACACCCAAAATCTCTATAAACTGCATTTTAACATTTGTATTGTTGTCCTACAACCATATTCAGGGAGAATCCACAGTCATACTGAGAACTGCTCATCCCTTCCTTGTCCAATAACCACAGGGGTTCAGAGTAAGCACTGATCTTCTAAAATGTTTTGATATACCAATACAAAAGGCACAAACTAAGCCTATCACAGGCCCATTTTGATCTCAAACTACTTTGACACTAATTAAAACAGGAGAGTAAACCTTGGTTTATGTCCTATTAATCACCACAAGTGAAATCAGACATTGGCCCATCACAGTATCAAACATGATGCTCTAATGTGAAATATTATTTGTGGTTTAATAACAAAAATGAAGTTAAACCCCAACCACCAACCCCCACCTCCACACTGAAGTATGCCACGTTAAGGAATTGTACAATCCAATATAAAACAGATATTAATGATTCATTAAGAATTAAACACAAATTGTTAATTTATGAAGTTATTAAACCTATCCAATAATTAAGGATCATAGATGAATGGTGGCAATGAATAATCAGATTAAAGTATGCAGAAAAGTCCAGCTGATAAAGAAAATACAAAATACAATAAACCATGTCAAATTACACCAGAAATTCCATTTGCATGCAAGCCAACCAGTGTTCAGGTTCCAACCATTTAAACCTTGCAATTCCAATTTCATTTTTAAATTGCCAAGTTGGGATATTTTCCAAAAAATTAGCACTTAGATGAACTTTCAAAATCAAAGAGTTCAGCAGGAAGAAAAATATTTTATTATGTAGGCCAAAAGAAACGTGCAGTGGTGTGTATCTCATTTAGGAACCCAAAATGTACTGACGAGCTATTTCAGAGATAAACAGTGTTTCCAACATTGTAGGAACAGCTTCAAAATAACTTCAGTGTCCATAGATGTTTAAATATTTGTACAAATATTTCTCTTTATAAATGCACTGCAAGCACCCACATGTTGATCATGTCTAAAACCTTAATTTATGAAATTATGTAGGTACTTGGGAGAAAAATACAGTTATTTTAATGTATCACTTAGAAATGCAATGGTCATTTTAATATTTCCCTTAGAGGCAGCACCATAAATGTTTTCTGTTGTTTTCTGAGTTTTAATAGGGACACCCAGTAAAGATTCGGTTTGGAATGCCACGATTAAAGAAAACAGCAAATGCTTTGAGGCTGCACAGGATTTCTGAGAAATAATGGGAATTCCTTACAGAATTCCCCACGAACAGACAAACTTAGGGCACTGTTGTGATGCAAACTCAGCCCAGCACATCCCCGTGTCCCCAGGCACATCCCATGGCAATGCCTGCGCAGGAACAACAGACAAGAACCACACAGAGAGCAGAACTCAACTCCTCCAAACACTCCCCTTCCACCCAGGATCCATTTGAAATCCCCCACGGCATACCTATTCCCACACAGAGCTGCTGAGGATATCTTTTAAGGATCTAGAAAAACAGAATAATAGAATTTTTTCTTCAAAACTCCCTAAGAAACCTTATTAAAATGTTTCAGTGAACCAAATATTAATCACAACAGCATCTTACCCACTATTTAACTACAGCATCTTTCAAAAGGCTTACTGATGTAGTAAAAAAGCAGACAGATCTTGCTAAGAAACCAATTTAATATAATATTAAGTAACCCAAGTTTTTGCCATCATCAAAAAGACCAGTTAATTTTAGCAGTCTCACAATCCAAATGCCACAGTTAAAACACAAACACATTCCTGTTAAAAACCTTTCCATTAACATGGTTTCTTCCCTTCAGCAGGGAAGAATAAGGGAAATGTACTTGTGCAGCATGCCAGGAATTGCACATCTCAGGCTGAACAATCCAGTTTTAAAGGATAGGGAAATACTTACTCCAAGCGAAGCCGATCCATAAAAATCTACGGTTTACAGTTACTCCCTGAATTAATAATGCTGATTGTCACAGCAGCAGGAGGATAATCCCAGCACATCCAGGCCTAATAGGCAGGGTGATCATATTTGCTCCCAGGAAATCAGAAGGCAGGTACCTCTCTCCCTGAAAAACCAGGCACCTTTGGAGAAAACAATGGACTTTTAGGTCCTTCATTTTATTGAAATTGTAAAGCGTCCACGCTTCAGCCGTCACTGATTTTTTTTAGTCCAATTTCTTTTAATTCCTGAGAAAAGAGCAGATTTTTTCACTGTTTGCAGCAAACAGGTCCTGCAACTACAAAGTGAAGTTTCCGTATCCAGTGCCATCAACTGTGTCATCTTCAAACATCCCTCACTTGGCAGCAGCCGATATTTTTGCATCTCTTGTTGCTTCTAAAAGTAGAAAATTCAGCGATTCCAAAGGCTCCCTAGAAAGATGCACTGAAGGGAATGTTTGAGAGCAGGAGCAGAATAACCATGCTCTGATTTCGCCCTTCAGGCACAGCCTGGGTGTCTTCGGCGTGTCCTGCTGAGTCTTCAGGTTTGTCCCTAAAGGCTGGGACATGGAGCCAGGACAGCACCAAGCAGCAAAAACAAACGTTGTGGCTTTAAGAACATACTCACTTTTCTATTGAAGTCACAACTTTCTCTCTACTCTTACTTCACTGCTGGGTCAGATGAAATCTTTAAGGAGGTTCCATCAAAAGTTCGTTTCTGTCGAGAGAAACGCTGGAATTCCCGTTCCGAACGTATTCCGAAGGAGGTCAGGTTCGGTTTTAAAGCATGTTTGCGTCGATGAAAAGTTTTTGTTTTGCTGCAAAAAAATGAAAATTCTCCCTTTTATTTACACATTCCCTCTGTAATCTTCCAAGTTACTCGGCTCCCTTACAGTTTAATCAGACATAGGGAAAAAAAAAAAAATCACCAAATATCGCACTTCCCATATGTACAAACTGACATTGTGGAGGCTTCATTACTTCATTAAAAGCTTTTATTTCTCTGCTCACTGCTAACTGGACGTCATTTAATGTCACCACCACTTCCCAAGAGCCCAAGAGACTTAAAAAGCGACGGAAGTTTGAAAACCAAAAAAAAAAGTTGTGAGTTTTTCTGTACCCCAGGACGGTTTTCTTTTGCGAAGCTCAAGCCGAGACAGCAGACAAAAGAAGCTGATTTGACTGAGCCGTGCCAAGTCTTGCCTTTTTTTCTTCCCTCGCCTCGCTCGCTCTCTCGCTCTCTCGCTCGCTCGCTCCCAGCATGGCAACCTTCCCGAGCAGTCTTGGCGGAGCTCCAGCCTGTGCCAGCCTGTCTGAATCCTTGTTTTCCAAAAAGATGCTCTTTGCGAATCAATTAATAGATTTCCAAACAGGAAACTGTGGGTCAGTAACCAAATCTTGGCACCAACAGCCGCTGCTCCTGCCAAATCGGCTTTATAGATTTCATGGTTCCCTACCTTTTACAATGGATGCAACGTTTGTGCTCCCGGATCGTGGAGCACTGGAAGCCATTCCCTGTTCTCGCAGGGATAAGAAATCTGCTCGCTAAAAATGTCCGCATGCGACACATGAACAACCTGCAGTAAATCAAGACTCTTTGGAAGGCGGGCGTTATGTGTAATTTTAATAAGCACCAAATACTCCTTAAAATAATGTGTTTTCATTCTCTCCTCCCCAGAATCATGGGAAGGTGCCAGGAGCAGGAGACGTATAGATTTGAATTAAGATCACACTCAGAAGTCATGCACATTTTAACTTTATCTGAACTCCAGCTTGAAAACAGCCAGTCTTCTCAATTCCACCATTATTAAAAATCACCTGAAAATTAATAAGAAATCAGATCCCAGCTCATACACAAAAAAATCTCCCCACATCCATAGATCCAATGATGTCATCTGTTAATTCAACAGCTCAAGTTCTTGTGGCACTCAGAACAGAAATGGCTCAGCATTAACAGTCAACTCTGGTGGGAAATTTTCTGATGTGTTGCAAGACTTAAAGGATAGAAAATTATATTTGGAACTTCATTCAAGATATTCTAAATGACAAGAATTCATGTGAGGAAAATTACAGGAATAAACTTTCTTTTATCTTCAAGCTATTTGCCAAGGCAAAATGCCAACTTTTTAAAATACATGCATTACATTAATGAGCTAAATAGAACATTCTGAGGGAAAAAACCTTCCTGAAGTGTTTAATTTTCTAAGTTTATTCAATAGAGAGTCTTGGAAGTTCACAGGATCATAGAATGGTTTGGGTAGGAAAGGACACTAAGGACTATCCAGTTCCACCCCCTGCCATGGGCAGGGACACTTTCCACCATCCCAGGTTGCTCCAAGCCCCATCCAACCTGGCCTTGGACACTTCCAGGGATCCACAGCTTCTATCCACAGGGGTAGCCACAGCTTCTCTGGGAAACCCATGCCAGGGCCTCACCACCCTCACAGGGAACAATTCCTTCCCCCAGTATCCAAGGAAATCCCTCTCTGTCTCTAAAGGTTCCGTCCTGTCAGAGATTGGGTGACCTTATCTAATGATTAAAAAAAAAAAACCAAAAAAAACCAGCTTCATTCTCTGCCCTTCACACCTCAGACATCCACACAAGATTCCCCTTGTGACTGTAACAGACCCGTCCATGTTTCTCTCAGTAGCCTCTCAACTCCAGAAGAAACACCATTAACTTTAAAATCACATTTTTGCATCAAAATATTGCACACTCTCTCATTTCCATTTGCACCTTGCATCCTCATGACAGGACCAATTTGGAAAAAAACCCATGCATAAACTTTCTATTTCTTTTCTTTGTGCACTTGACAGCAAACTCTAATGTGTTGCTTTGCCTTTACTGAAAGACCATCAGGCATCAACACGGGAACAAAAAGATCTCATGGAAATCATTGACAGTGGAATTAACTCTGAAAGGCAGCACTACTGCAGCAGCCCCTATTAAATGCTCAGCTTTTACTTGGTTTTCCTTCAAAAAATGTATGTATTAACAAGAGGGGACTTACTAAAAATATATAAAAAATTCCAGTAGAGATGAACTATTTTAACTATTCCTTCATTACTCTTAGTGAACGCTAAGGCAGTAAAAATAAATATATTCCTGAGCAGCAAAATGTTTTCCTGAAAAGAATTTGCTAACAGGATGAAGAGCCTTTTTTATCCCTCAAAATACTGCTCCAAAGACAGCAGACCCAATAAGAGTGGATTTCACGTGCAGAACGAGTCCACTCTTCCTACCTTAAAGCCTCTTGTGAAAGGTGTATTTTACTACAGTTCTCATAATTCTCTCTCTCAAGGACTCCAACTGCACCACTCCACTGGAATTGCTCCCAGCTCCCTCTGTGACACCTTCCAGGATGTATGCTCCAGTCCAAGGTCTTGATATCTCTCAATGGAACTCATTTCTCCTCCTTCACTTCTCCTCCTTCACATAAAGAAGTTTCCAGCCCGATGAATTGAGCATTCAGTAACCTCCAAACAGGAAGAAAACATAACACCCTGTCTTGGGCCCTTTTTTCACGTTTTCTGACTGGTTTTCACTGTGCTCCCCTCAGCTTCTCCAGTTTGCCCTTCTTCTTGTTGTCTCCCACAGTTCTGAAGTCAGCCCTTTCCTTTCCTTTCCTTTCCTTTCCTTTCCTTTCCTTTCCTTTCCTTTCCTTTCCTTTCCTTTCCTTTCCTT
>JAYDZK010000169.1:110581852-110599401 GCA_034509185.1 Euphonia xanthogaster | reverse complement strand
AAATATATAGTATATCATAATATATTATGGCTTGCTGCTCTTAAAAAGTGAGTGACTTTTTGATGTAAAACCCCTGTTTAATATATGTTGGCTTCATACAAAGTTGTATTTCTGCACTGTTCTGGAAAGAGAGGAAGGGAAAAATCTCTAAAGGGCATTTTGGAAATGACAGCATAATTCTGTCTGAGATACTTGGGATAGGTCAGGCATTAATTTACATCATGAGGAAACCACAGTGATCATTAGAGAGCAGAGCACGAGGGAGTCAAGCACCTGTGCAAGAGGCAAAAGCAGGGTTATTTAGAATCATGAAATCATGGGATTGTTTAGGTTGGAAAAGTCCTCAGAGATCATCAAGTCCAACCATCCCAGCACTGCCAAGGCCACCACTGGCCCGTGTCCCCAAGTGCCACATCCACATGGATTCTGAATCCCTCCAGGAATGGGGACTCCACCACTGCCCTGGGCAGCTGTGCCAGGGCTGGACAACCTTTTTGGGAAAGAAATTATTCCTAATATCCAATCTAAACCCCCTGGTGCATCTTGAAGCCATTTCCTGTTGTCCTGTGTGGTGGATTCACCATCCACAAACGATGGCTCTGTGTCCACTGATGTGATGGGAGTCGCATTTGCTGCCTTCCAGTGGATTGGAATCTCCCTGGTTTGCCAGGATGTTGGGAAATGATGGAATGTGGCTCAGGGAGTGCTTCTGGCAGCTCCCTCAGCATCTTTGGGTGGATCCCATCCCACGCCATGGGCTTGTGGCAGGTTGATGACAGCCTTGGATTACAGGATTCATTCTGCTTCCTGTTTCCCTCTGGAGAACAACTGGTCTGACTGTTAAAGACTGAAACAGAGGAGGCATTAAGTATCCCCACCTGCTCCTCATCCTTTGCTGCTCCATTCCTCCTGCATCCAGCAAAGGGTGGAGATTTGTACCTCCGTGTTTGCAGATGTGCATTGAGAGCAGCAGGGAAAAAAAATCCTGCAGCTTTGCACTTTGCTTCAGGAATGACTCACTCCCTCTGGTGGGAACATTTCATTCTGAATGTGTGATGCTGCTTTCCCTCCTCCTCCTCCTCCTTCACCTCCTCCTCCTCCTGCATCCACCCCCCCTCCCCACATTCCCATTGCTGCTGCTCCGTGTGTGACATCTGCTCCTTGTGCTGCAGAGCAGCACTTTGGTTTCTATGGTAGCTGCTGGAGCCACTGGACCCATGGACTAGGAGGGAGAGGAGGAAAAAAAATGCTCAAAGTGGCCAAATTCAGGTGCAGGATGTCCATTGTCCCTTGGTCAGAGGGCTGGGATGTTTTGGGAGAGGGGCTCCTGTGGGTGGCAGCTGCCAGGATATTTCAGGGTCATTTCCTTCCTTCTCCTGGGAAAAGAACCTGCAGGCCAGCAGTGAAGTGAAGGGTGTGAAGAGCAGCAGATTTTGGGTTTGGCTGAACTTCACATTTCCTTTTGTCTTGTTCAGGTCTGCAGTTTGTAGCGAACCCTCCTCGGCTTCTGCCTTTAAGATGGTGAAAATGCAGATGCCAGACCCAAGATATTGTAATTAAGTGTCTATTTTTAACAGAGTTTGTCATTAGAATTACCATGTCATTTTTTAAACAAGGGAGGATAATGCCAGTTCACAATCTACACCTGTAGCTGTGGGTTTGTTGTTTTTGTTTTTTTTTTATAATTAGTTTAAATGCAGTTCTTCTTTGATTTGTTCTGGCTCTGAATTCATTAGGAAGCCTGAATTAGCATCCTGCCACATTGTCTGGGACTACTTCACTCCTCTGTCCCCACAGGTACAAACACCAGGATTCTGAGCCAGGATCCTCAACTTCAACTAAAAAGGGAGTTGACTAAAATACAGAGCCCACTTCTTAATTTTTAAACATTCTTTGTAGACTGGAATCAGAATAAGGATTTTAGCAACAATTCCTTCATGGAAAGGGTTGTCCAGCCCTGGAACAGCTGCCCAGGGCAGTGATGGAGTCCCCATCTCTGGAGGGATTTAAAAGCCCCGTGTATGTGGCACTTGGGGACATGGGTCAGTGGTGGCCTTGGCAGTGCTGGGAATGGTAGGACTCAGTGATCTTCAAGGGCTTTTCCAGCCTTAATGCTTCTGTGATTCCATAATGTCATTATTCCACACCATTGCAAAGATAAATCTATTCTAGAGCAGTTATTTCATGGGAGACAAAGCCAGTGGGAGCTGGGATCCAGAAATTAATATGAACTTGGTAAATAATGAAATCATGGAGTGGTTTGGGTTGGAAGGGACCCTAAAGATCATCTCGTTCCAACACCTGGGAGAGGACAGGTTGTCAGGGATGCAGGTTGTGCCCCCTGTGCCCATGTGTGCTGTGTGTCCTGAGCCCTGACATATCTCCAGACAGGCAGGTCCTGCCTGGGTGAGGGGAATTTAGTGCTGGATGTACTTTAGAGAACTCTGAAGTGCTCTCTTTGTGTCAGATGAACATGTTCTTTTCAGGTCCACGCTTCTTTTATTTATTTTCATTGAAAAGCAGTTCTTATTCCATTTCCTGTAATCCTTGGAATTCCAGGAATCTAAGGCCAAATGTTTCATCCTCTGTGAAGAATATTTTACATCTTCAGCATTCCTGATGCACTTTGTATGATTTTATTATCCAGCTGTGTTTGTACCTTGCATCTTTTTTTTTCATTCCATTTTGTCACTTATTCCCATTTAATCCCTTATAATCTTTCTTTGAGTCTTTATCATCAAGCCAGACCTCAGACCCCCTCAGCCTCAGCAGTTGTCAATGACATGATAAATAAATCCTCTAAAATCAGTTGGAGTCTGGTGTCTGTGGAGCTCTGGTGCAGTTCTAAAACAGCTTTTTTTATGGAAAACTGTGGCAAACTGGATTTCTTATGGAAGACTAAAGCACAAGAAGAGCCTTTGCCACAATCCCTAGTATTTATGGTTGTTTCCCAGCTTTAAGGTGCTGCTTGTCTCCCTGTTTTACCCTCAGTCTTGCTCGTGTTCCCATGTGTTTTATGGACCCTCTTCCAGTTGCATGGAAATCCCAGCCATCCCTAAGGACATTCCATTTCTATTTGTCATTAGCAGTCCTTATAAATGCCTTTTTTTCCCTTTTTTCCCTCCTTTTTGCCTGTGAGCAGAAAGGCTTCACAGCCTCTAGACTGGCTCAGCCCTAACTTGAATCCCTTGAGGTGTCACATCAGGTAAATCACACACAGAACCATTTAGGTCAGAAAAAACCTCCAATGTCACCAATTCCAATCTTTAAATCCTACCCTTGCCTTCTAAACATAGCCAAAAAATGAAATTAGATTGCCATAAAAGATGATAAAATTATCTGGGTCCTCCCCCTCACAGAATCACTGAGGGTGGGAAAGACCTTCAAGGCTGAGTCCAAGCTGTGACTGATCCCCAGTTTGTCACCCAGCCCAGAGCAATGAGTGCCACATCCAGACCTTCCCCGGACACCTCCAGGGAGGCTCCCTGGGCAGCCCCTTCCAGTGTTTACCAACCCTTTCCATGATGAAATTCCTCCTGATATCCAACCTGAACCCCTCATGGAGGGCACTGTAGATTCCACCTGGTTTCCATTATCCCATAATGGTGAGTAATTGCCATAACCTCAGCTGAAAATTGTTTTTTATATTTTTTTATTTTTTGCAACTAAGATCATCCCACATTTTCCATTATTTGGCCCTTTTGCACCCATTGTTTGTTTTTCTTTCTTGAGCTTAGTTTATGACTTGTGTGTCTATAGGTGGATCAATGTTAGAAGATAATATTAAAAAAGGGATTAGCACATAGCAATGATCTATTAAACTGTGTAATTCATCATTGTGCAGAGGCCATCATTAATTTAATTTGTTTAATTAAAATAGCCCATTAAAATGGATTTGGTTACTGACGCCAAACCACTGCTGGTTTCCTTTTTGTTACTGGGACATGTTATTTTGCAAAGTCTTACCAAATTCAACATTTTGCTAATTGAGTCAGTGGTTCAATTTGAAATTAGTGTTGCTGGGAAGGAGAAACAAATCAAATAGAGAACCTCGTTAGCATTTAGGACTTAAAACAGGGGGTTTCCTTATTTCCCTTTTAGTGGCTGTGAGCAGGAGGTCAGGTTGTTCTGTGAACATTAAAAAATGTCATCTCCCGACCTGCTGTTTGCCTGACAGTGCCTCGTGTTTATCCTGACAGGAAGAAGCAAACAAAACAAAATGAAAAGGTAATGAGGTAGAGCACAGAGGGGATGGGAAATCATCCCCTCAGAAAGCTCTGCAATGTTTATTAATGCTGCTGGGTCAATGGAAAAATGCAGCCGGAAAAAAAAAAAAAAAAAAAAAAGCCACGGAGTGTTTTTCCATTTCAACTTGTCCTTTTGGAATTTGCCCATGCTAGAAGAGACAAAAATGAAGTAATTCAATCTCTGAGCAAAAAAGCACAAAGTATGTAATGATCAGCAGGTTTTTTTTCTGGTGTGGTTTGTAACTGTGCATGGAGTGGAAAAAGTCCAGTGTTACCCTTTTAGTGAAGTCTTAATTGTTGCTAATTATCTTAGAATCATGGAATGGTTTAGATTGGAAGGAACATTAAAGCCCATCCCATTTCACCCCCTGCTATGGGCAGGGCACCTTCCACTATCCCAGGTTGATCCAAGCCCTGTCCAAGCTGGCCTTGGACACTTCCAGGGATCCAGGGGCAGCCACAGCTTCTCTGGGCACCCTCTGCCAGGGCCTCTCCACCCTCACAGGGAACAATTCCTTCCATCTATCCTTGCTCTCTGGCATTGGGAGGCAATTCCCACTTGTCCTGTCTCTCCATCCCTTGTCCCAAGTCCCTCTCCCGCTCTTCTGGAACTCCTTTAGGCTCTGGAAGGGGCTCTGAGGTCTCCCAGGATCCTTCTCTTCTCCAGGTGAGCACCCCCAGCTCTCCCAGCCTGGCTCCAGAGCAGAGGGGCTCCAGCCCTTGGAGCATCTCCGTGGCCTCCTCTGAACTCTCTCCACCAGCTCCACATTCTCCCCATCCCCATCCCTACACACTGCTCCAGGACAGAGCTGCAGATGGTTTCAGTCCCTCTGGTCAGCAGCTCCCAGCTCCTGTAATCCCTTGTTATTCCAGCCTTGGCCATGCCCTCCACACATCCCTCATCCTTGTGCTCAGATCTTTCTCAGAAGATCTGTCTGTCATCCCCTGCTTGAAGTTCAAATTCATCATCCTGTGCCTTCAGAGCCCTGCAGGACACTGCCCCTTTCCTGCTCATTCTTCCTCTTCCTTCCTTCCATACAAGTGGAAAATGCCCTCTCTGAGCTCAGAGCTGCTGACAACATCTTTTTTCAGGGAAAGAGGCCTCAAGTCTAGGAAACAACCACCAGCCTCTGCAGGCCCCTCATATACAATTTGGACAGTGGTGTTGGCTTGAGTGAGAGCTGAGCAATAAAAAAAAAAACAAAAGAAAAAAAAACCCAAAAAAGTTTATTTGTCCCATTGTTCACAGGAATTATTAAACACACAGAGCATGGAACAGAGTGAATCCCTGGACAAATGCAGTCACTGACAGGTGTTGCATGCCATTGTTACCAGGGCTGGTACAAATCCGTGCCAGGTTTGGAATGTTAAATATAGGGAATGGGATGAGCTGTTTGTGTTTTCCTCAGTAGGAGTGAGCTGGAACAGGCAGTGAGGATGTTTGGCAAGACAAAGCAACTACAGAAAATAATATATATTCATGAAAGGCATCCAAAAACCAGAATTTCTGACAGTTTGTGCAGAATGGTTTGGGTTGGAAGGGACCCTAAAGATCCCCTTGTTCCAGTCCCTCCTTCCTTTAGGCAGACAAGAAGGTTTGTAATGTATTGTGATATATTGTAATATATTCAGTATTTTCCTCATGGAAGTGTCAACTGTTTCAGCAATTTCAGGAAAGGTGAATTCAGATTTTCAGCTCCTTGGAGCAAACGGCCTTTTTCTGTCTGTGAACACAGCAAGATGAGCTGTAAGCTCCCTTCCCAACCCAAACCACTCTAGGATTCCATGAATGGAGTCTGTGGTGCTGTCTCTGGTTGGGAGAAGGGCTTGGGAGGGAAGCCAGGCTGTGTTTGACAGGGAGAAGTTGGGTTTTTCTGGTGTTGACCAGGGAGATGTTGAAAGCTAAAGGGTCTGGACAATGTAGGCCTTCACATGCTGTGCAATTTAATCCTCTGGTTAAAGGTTTTATAGACATCAATCAGTGTTCAATATCTCTGTTTTTTCCCCAGAAATGAGCCTTGGGAGGCTGAGGAGCTGCATTCACCCTGCTGGTGTCTTGCTGTGGGTGGGCAAGCGTGGATGTCTCACCAGGAATGATGGGATGGTCTATACAAAAATGGAAATTTGGGGCCTTCCAGCCTTGGATTCTTGAGGAAACCTCCTGAACTGGGGTAGCATCTTTCTACCTGTCAGGTCTGGAGGGGACCCACCCCAAAAGCTTGGAGAAGCTTTGCCACTGACCTTGTGAGCCCATGAGCTTGACAGTGGCCAAGAAGACAAATTCACCTTCATTCAGATCAACTGAGTGCTGTGTTTACAAAAAGTTAAAAAAAAAAAATTGGCAGGCTGTGTGTGCCCAAAGTCTGAATGAATAGAAACTCCAAAGGAAGCACCTGCTGCTAAAGGAAATCCAGGACAAGTTTTATTATCCTTTTTCACAGGTCTATTCAGGACTACATTAGGGGTTTCCTCTTTCCTTTTCTGGTACTTCACACTCATTCACAACAAAAAAACATATTGTGCTTATGAATTATATTCCAGAGAATATGGCTAGAGCTTATAAAGGCCCTGGCCAAAGAACTTTATTTTTAACCTTGCTCCCTTGCGGATTAATTTCTCAAATGAAAGCTTTGCAATTGTTTGGGGTTATTTTTCTCTCTTTTTCTTGGACGGGGCACAAGGGCAAATCCTGCTTGCTCCGTGCTAACAAAAAATGCCTCTCAAGGAACAAGGAGCAAAGGAGGTGAGTGAGGCTCTCCATGGAGCTCAACTATGAAGAAAACAGATGTAAAAAATTGCTGTAATCCCTGTTAAAGCTGTGTTACCCACCTATAAATGATGCAGTGGCCACTTTGGTGCACACAGAAGCCGAGGGGAGTTTTTTTCAATTTCTTATGGAAAGGGAGAGGGAAAGTCCCTTTGGTTGGTGGAAGAGCAACTTTCGGGGTTGGTCCTGAGACCATTTGAGGCAGTGATGAGGGACCAGGAGGCACTGGGGAGTTTGCTGGTCAAACACAGCTGCTCAGCTCAACATCCCCCAGGTACAGGGCACATAAAAGATGAAGGGTTTGCAAACAACCCAAGTGCGACACATGAGCCACTCGTGCACCAGAATGTTTGCTTTAGGGTCATTTTGCACCTGTGAAATAAGGATATGACCCAATCCCTGAGTGGCCTGGGAAGGTTTTGCACCCTCCTGCTCCAGGGTGGTTGCCTGGGAGGTAGCACTGGCTGCTCTCTAAAAAATGCACTGTGCTCTGTGAGAGCAACGACCCTCCTGTGCATGCACACAGGATTCTCCTTCTGATCTGTCCTTAAAATTCTCATGTATGGCTTTAAAAGCCCTTTCCCACCCCCTCAGGAGATCATAGGGCTGTGAGCTGCTGCTGCAGCCACCTTCCCCTGCCCCTGTGGGTGCTGGTTCTCCTTCTCACAGGTTACATTTTGATTTGCAGACCCTTTGAAGAGCAGAAATGGCCTGCTCTTCTTTTGAGCAGCACTCAGCACAAGCATTTCTAACCCAGCCTGAGGCTCCTTGCTGTTACTGCAGAGGAAATAGTGAATTATGGCAATAACAGTGGCATAAATCAGATACTGTGACCAAAGGAGGTCAGGGAGGGCTCAAGGGCTGCATCACACCAGTAAATTACCCCAGACAGGAATTCCTTCATCTGCACCTCTGGATTGTTTGAGAATTCCTTGACAGGTGTTTGTCCCAGCCCAGGAACAGCTCAGGCATCAGCACTGACCAGTGACCGCCCGGGATTCTTGCGTGGGACCCCCGTCCCATGGGTTAGAGGGCAAATTCCACAGGGGCACAGCAAGTCCTGGCACTGGTTGGCAGAGATACAGCCAGTTTTTAATGAGCATGAGCCCATTTTAATGAGTGTGTTTGCATGGCAGTGACATTTCCCCACGAGGAAAACGTGCTCTGGTTCCCAGATCCCCAGTGCAGCTCTCACTGCCCTCAATGCTCTTCACATTTCTTCCCCTGCAAGGTTTTAGCCAAGGGTGCTTTCAAGTGCTGCCCCAGGGTCAAGATGTTGGTCCTTGTGATTTCCAAGTGGTGCCAGACACGGTGTCACCATGACCTGAGGTAGCACAGCTCCTTCCCTCCCAGGCTCAGCCACACACGAGGGCTTTGCTGCAGAGCAGGGGCTTCTCTGAGCAGATGGGTTTGATTTTTCTCTTTGTCTCCTTGGCTTTCAGGATGGTTTTTCTGAGTGTTCTTGACTGATCTTGATAGGTGACACAAATGCCTCCAGATGTCACCTAATGCTTTGTAATATGGGTTGAATTCACAGCTATTTTCTAGACTGGACTAGATTACAATACCCTGAGTTGCAAGAAACCCACAAGGATCATCAAATCCAACTCCTGGCCCTGCACAGGACACCCCATCAATCCACCCTGTGCCTGAGAGCATTGTTCAAACACTCCTGGAGCTCTGGCAGCCTTGGGAATGTGACCATTCCCTGAGGATCCTGTTCTGTGCCTGACCACCCTCTGGGGTAAGAATCTTTTCCTGATACCCATCAAAAACCTCCCCAGGACTGGTGGTTTGACCACCACATGTCCTTTTTTCATGGATGGGGTGGTGCACCAAGGAATTAGGGCCATGTGATTGAGGGAAAAACTGGTGCCTGTTCCCTGAGTGAGACCTGAGCCAGCAGCCAGATGTGTCAGAGTGGCAGAAGGATGACCCAGGAGACCCCTGGCTGCAAAAAATTTTGCCCTGAATGTCAGGGCCCACCTCTCCAGGCACTGGCCTCGTGGTGAAGTGACAAAGATGCTTCAGCATCCTCATGGAAGCAACACCCTGCTGAACAAGTGCCTCCTCCAGCTGTGCTTTCAAAGGGAGCCACGGTCCTTGCTTCCCTTGGGAGGCAGGCACAGGCTCCAGAGCTCAAGGGAGGTGGAGGTTGTGCACCCCCATCTCAGAGGGATTCCTCAGATGTCTGGGAGCACCAGGACAAGCTCTTGGCCTTGTCCCCAAGTCACCAGCAAGACCAGCCTGAAAAAGCTTCTTGTAACAAAGCATGGCAGAAAGAGCTCAAATACCTTTAAAAGCAATAATTTCTGTACTAAATCATAAATGCTGCCTCTGGCCAGCTATTGCATGTGGGACACAATCTTCCTGTGCCCAGTTTGCATGGGATGGTGCCCAGCCTCATTCCCATCTCCTGCTGGATGGGAATGCTGGCTTCAAAGGAAGCTTCAAAGGAATATTCTTTGTGAGTGAGCAGCAGAGTCAGGGGCCAGTGGGACCGATTTGTGCCTCCAAGGAGTGCTTCAAATTTTTCCATGTTACAGATCATATCCTCCCCTCCACAAAGGCTCCTGCCAGCCAGGGAGAGATTGTCCTTTCTGTGAGGGCAAAAGATGAGGATTAGGCTATGTCCCTCCTGTTTCTGCTGCCTGGGAGGTACCCAAAGGCTCTTAGTACACAGCAGCTGGCTCCTTATTATTTTCCTATAGGATGTAGAAAAGGAATTGCAGTCTGTGGGGGAGAGTTGGGAGATCCTCCGCTAAACCTCACCGGAGTTTGTGGAGGGGCTGGAAAATGGCCAAAGACCTTTTAAAATAAATATAGGAATCATAGAATTCCAGAATGTTTTGGGTTGGAAAGGATCTGAAAGCTCATTCAGTTCCCACCCCCTGCCATGGGCAGGGATACCTCCCACTATCCCAGGTTGCTCCAAGCCCCAATGTCCAACCTGGCCTTGGACACTTCCAGGGATCCAGGGGCAGCCACAGCTTCTCTGGGCAGCCTAGGAGCTGAGTAGCAGTGAAGGAGATCCTCTTCTTTTATTTTGCAGTCACTTTCAGATGGAGGAAAAGTTCATCCAACACTTACTTGGTGGGAAATTAATATTATCTGATATTTCATCTGCAGCATTAGCAGAGAAACTCAGAGCATCACTGTGCTGGATGCCATAGGGAATCAGGGAGGAAAACAAGGCAGCTCCAGCATCCATTTCCAGGGTCACTGAAGGGGGAAGAGGTTCTCACTATTTTTTGTTTTGCTTCTGGGATTTAATTCAGATCGAGGAGGTGACTCTGGGGACAAGCCAGAGGACTCCAGCAGCTGTGGCATTGAAATGCAGGGATCATGAATTGCAGGAGGAAGGGAAACCCAGTAAACAGTTTTCAGATCTCAACCCATTGCCTCTGAACTACAAAGACCTGCGAGAAAGTGGTGTCAAACACCCAGCTCCCACTTTGACCCCTGCCTGAGGGGAAATGAATCAATGTTGGGAAAATAGGGAAAGCAGGATGAGATTATCTACTGTATAAAAGAAGCTGGAAGAGATGGCTTGGGATATTTGTGTATCAAGGCTCTGTCCACGTCCTATTCCTTTATGGGGGGTGCTATTGTACCTATTGTGGCAGATCTTTATCAGCCCTGTTTATCACGTTGGGTGCAGGGAATGTCATATTGCTGAATGTCAGGCTGTTGACTGTTTTCATAACAGGAAGCTGCCTGCTGTCTTGCTGTGTTAAGGAACTCCCCTATGCACAATATTTTCCTAAAAAAAATAAAAAAATCCAAACACTCTGCTGTGGTTGGGCAACTGCATGGATTTGAGTTTCCATTGTTCCTTGTAAGGCAAAATCCTGTGTAGATAAATCCACTCGATACACATTTGCCTGTTATTTCTTTTGTGTACAGATACAGGAAATATGGCTGTTGTTTTGTCAAGATGAAATATTTCCCAAAGCCAGAAGTAGATCTCCATGCTTTCATCAGGGCTTGGGAGCCTGGAGTGCTGCCACATCTGGGTGCAGGTGGGATGAAGGAGAGAGAGGGACAGGAGTGGCTTTGGCACTACTATGGAACATCGTGGGACACACCTTGGAAATGCCTTCATCCCTGGGAGCTGAAGGAGGCATCCAGCTACCCCTGGGAGTGGGGGGCACATTCAGATTCCTTACTGGAAAACTGTGTGCTTCCTCTCACTGGGGAAAAAAACCCAGTGATCCAAACTACCCTGGCTTTCCTGAAAATCAAACCCACAAGGGTGGGGTCTGGGAGCTGTAAGTCACCCGTGTCAGCTGGCTGGGGGTGTAAAACAGGGGGGACACAGCCGGGCAGGGTGGGCACAAGGTATTGAAATTTGAGTGAGAAGATGTCCCAGACAGAATTTGGGTGGGAAGAGGTCCTAAGCAGCTGAGAATCCTGAATGAAATCCTACTCTTTATGGGTATCTTGGCGGTTTGCTGGAGCAAGCCACTAACAAAGCTCCTACACAGGTGCTCCCCAAGTGACAGTGGCTCTGAAAGGTTCTTTACTTTGTGGAGTAAAGAACCCCTGATCACAGCCTGTCTCATCCTAAGGTCCATTACACCTTGATGCAATTAACAGGTGCTGGTCTGAAGCCCCCCTAGGAAGAGGAACTTGAACCTAAGCCTTCCCTAATCCTCCTGACTGCTTTTATCAGCAGACAGGTGAGGATGAAGTTTTTCTGCAGCACAAAAATGATTCAGAGTGGGCACCTAAACTTTGGACACTGGGTCTTTGATTCCCTAAGGATTTTTCTTGGACACCAAGGGGTTGAAACAGGGTCAGTGTGCCTTCAAAAATCAGCCAGAGCACAGTCTGGATGCTGTTTCTGACTCCAGAACTCCAGAAACCAGTCCACAAGGTGTGTGTTCCCATGAGACCCCACAAGGATCTTTCTCTCAGACATGTGCTCCCTCAGGTTTCTCCCTGGGCTGCAGGAACACAGCACAGTTGGAGAGAAAGAGGGATTGAATTGACAGAGGGATTTCTTAAAATTCCAATTAAAAAATCTTGATACCAGTAGAAAATGCAAAGTGTTTTCTGTCTGCATAGGTCACCAAACATATTTCATCCTGGATAAAATCCCTCTGTTACAGCCACAATTATTAAATCAGGTCTTTGTCCAAAGCAAAACACACCTTTTAAAGAGCATCTTCTCACTCTCCAGTGATCAGGTAACCTCAGGAGGCTGCCAGCCCAGTGTGGAGATCTTGTCAGAAAAGGTGGACAAGTCAATGAAAATGGAGAGGTTTTGGAACAAGATTCAACCTGTAAGGTCAGGTCTCTGTCCACAGTTTTAGCTGTGCCATCCAGGGATGGAGAAAGTAATGATCCTGGGAGACAAAGCTGAGCCAGACTTTCCAGAATTTCAGCAATTCTGTGAGATATTGGGGCAAGGGTTGTGGGGACCTCAATCACAGAATCCTAGAATGGTTTGGATTATGAGGAAACTTAAGACTCATCCCATTCCATTCCCCTGCAATGGGCAGGGACACCTTCCACTATCCCAGGTTGCTCCAAGCCCCATCAAACCCAGCCTTGGATACTTCCAGGGTTGGGGCAGCCACAGCTTTCCTGGGCAAAGAGAAATTTTGGATGAGCTGCTGAGGAATTCAGAGCCAATGGCTGCATTTGTACTGCTGGGATGCAGCACTGGAGGTCAGCTGGCCGTGCTGTTAAACTGGTGGAGGAGCAGAATGGAGCAGGGGAAAAATATAATTCAAAAGAAGGTTTAAGAAGAAGATGGAAAAAGTTGCAACAATCAGAATTCAAGCAAAAATGATTTTGTTTTGGGGGTAGGCCCTACTGGGCCCTTCCATTCCATATTGTTGTTATTATATGCTCATGTAAAAACAGAGCTGTCCATGGCAGGGACTTGGAATTAGATGATTTTTAAGGTCCCTTTGAACCCAAACCATTCTGACATTCTGTTATTCCATGATTCCGTGACTCTCTGGTTCTGTGAATCTGTGGTTCTATGATTCTGTGATTTCATAATTCCATTATTCTGTGATTCCATGATTCTGTGATGTCATGGTTCTATGATTCTATGATGTCATGGCTTTATGATTCTATGACATCATGGCTCTGATTCTATGATCCTGTGAATCCATGGTTCTAAGATTCCATGATTCTGTGACGTCATGGCTCTATGATTTTATGATTTTATTATTCCATGATTTTGTGATTTCAAGAGTCCATGGTATCATAGCTCTATGATTCCCTGGTTCTGTGATTCCATTTTTCTATGATGTTATTGCTCTATGATTCTATGGCTCTAGGATTCCATGATTCTGTGGCATCGTGGCTCTGATTCTAGGATTCCATGGTTCTAAGATTCCATGATTCTGTGATGTCATGGCTCTATGATTTTATGATTCCATGATTCCATGATATCATGGTTCTATGATTCTGTGATGTCCTGGCTGTATGATTCCATGATTCCATTATATTATGGTTCTATGATTCTGTGATATCACGGCTCTGTGATTTTATGATTTTATGATTTTTATGATTCCATGATTCCATGATATCATGGTTCCATGATTCTATGATGTCATGGCTCTATGATTGTATGATTCCATGATTCCATGACATCATGGTTCTATGATTCCGTGATGTCATGGCTCTGTGATTCTGTGATGTCATGGCCATATGGTTCCATGGTTTTATGATTCCGTGATTCCATGATATCATGGTTCTATGATTCTGTGATGTTCTGGCTGTATGATTCCATGATTCCATTACATCATGGTTCTATGATTCTGTGATGTCATGGCCATATGGTTCCATGGTTTTATGATTCCATGATTCCATGATATCATGGTTCTATGATTCTGTGATGTTCTGGCTCTATGATTCCATGATTCCATGACATCATGGTTCTATGATTCCATGATGTCATGGCTCTGTGATTCTGTGATGTCATGGCCATATGGTTCCATGGTTTTATGATTCCATGATTCCATGATATCATAGTTCTATGATTCTGTGATGGCCTGGCTCTATGATTCCATGATTCCTGTATGTTATGGTTCTATGAGTCTGTGATGTCATGGCTCTATGATTTTATGATTTTATGATTCCATGATTCCATGACATCATGGGTCTGTGATTCTATGATGTCATGGCTGTATAGTTCCATGATTCCATGATATCATGGTTCAATGATTCTCTGATGTCCTGCCTCTATGATTCCATGATTCCATGTTTCTTTCTGTGATTTTGCTGCTCTATGACTCCATGGTCCCACGTTTCTGTGATTCTATGACCCCATATTTCTATG
Source organism: Euphonia xanthogaster (assembly GCA_034509185.1). Taxonomy (NCBI): domain Eukaryota; kingdom Metazoa; phylum Chordata; class Aves; order Passeriformes; family Fringillidae; genus Euphonia; species Euphonia xanthogaster. The sequence continues at coordinate 110,585,084 of JAYDZK010000169.1, read as the reverse complement.
ACTCTGCAATTCCATGACCTTGGTGGGTCTGGCCTGGGAACTCCATCCCTGAAGAGAAACGCGATAAACTCACATTTATCAGCAGCAGAGGGCGTCCAACGCACGCGTGTCCCTAAATCCCGAGCTCCAACAGCAAATCCGACGGCGGCCAAAATTACTCGGAGCGCGGCCGATGCTTCCCCGCCAATTGTGCCGCTGCCCCAGGCTTCCTTCCCCGCTCCGTGCTCGGTGCCATTCGGGAGCTGCAGAGCCGATTGTTCGCCCTGTGGCCCCCGCAGACAGGATGCGAGCCCAGTGCCAGGTGTGGAATTATTTTCCTGCGTGGTGCTGGAGCATGGGAATTGTTGATAAGGCTAACAATGCGGCAAAGGAAAAGTGGGAGAGGAGCAGGACAATTCAGCAGGGTTTGGAAGCCCTGGGGACATGGAAAAAAACCTCCCCCTATTCATGTGTCTCCAAATCCAAGTTCTTAAGGATGGAAATGGGGGTGTTTTTACTGCGTGAATCCCTCTTACAGCCTGGAACTCCTCAGTGAGCCTGGTGCTGTGGTATCAGTCAACCCCCTGGCTTAGTGGGGATAATTTTGATTTATCCCAGGGGCCTGTGGAGATGGATCATTTTCCCAGGGAACAGCTCCCTATCCCTGCTGTGTTTTGCTGGTGCTGGGGGCTGAGCCAGGGCTGGGGGCAGAGCCTGCTCTAGGTGAAAAGCATGTGGGGGACAGTGGCTGAAACAAAGTGGTGGAGGCTGGGGTGCAGGAGGAGTTTTGTGGGAAAGCAGGGTCAGGCCCTGGGTCCAGGCTCCCTTTTGGATGTTGAGAAAGTTGCTAATTCTTGTCACTCGTGAACAACTGTAGAAATAATCAGATTTTTAGGGCTGAAACCATACACAGCGATGCAGCACCATATGGCACCAAAGAATGGTTTCCCCATCCTGCATGGCAGCATCCTGTGGGTCTTCCAAGAGAGGATTAAGGGCTGACTTGCAGAAAAAGGGGCTGATGCCCTTTCTCCTGAACTCCTGAGTCTCCAGGACTCAGGGTGAGACTTCAGCTGGTTTTCCATGTTTGGAGAGCTCTTGCCAAACTGGTGCCACCAACCTTTGTCACAGCACTGAGCTCTAGCAGCAGCCAAGAGGCCACTCTGTCCCAGCCCCCTGAGACTCCTCGGGCTCACTGCCACCATGACACCTCCCTGTTGTCACAAATCCCAGAACCTTCTGATTAGGAACTGTTTTGTCAGCATTTGGCACAGTCCCAGCAAAAGTGACACCAATTATTTGTGTCAGCTCCCCTCTGAAAGCAGGAGATGTATGAAATCTCACCCCAGGACAATCCATCATGGCTTGCAGTGGGATTTGGGACCTGTCATTCTGAGGGGGTATTGACTGAGCCTGGATTCTTCCAGGCCACAGAGGTTATGGGGAGCTTTAGATCATCCCCAGCAAGACTGAAACTGAAAAATGAGCCTCAAAGTCTCTCAGCTTGGCTAAATGGCTCAACCAAAAGTTAATTCAGGCTACTACTCATTTATGTAATTAATTTTAATAACTGAAGCATGTTTTAATGGCAAATGTTTGCTTTAAATTAAGCAGGCACCATGTGTTATTTCTTTTTCAATATCAGTTTAGGTTAAAGTCTTACCCCCACGGTATGTGGGGACCTCTTGCTTTGCTCAAGAACCCCTGGATTTTTCAGATGGTCCTTTCTTAATTCTTTTTTATCCTGACTGGCAGCAGCTGGGTTTTTGGGCTGATCTGAGGCTCTGCTTGCAGCTAGCATGGGAAATGGTGGGAATGCAGCTTGGAGGACAAGAATTGGTTTGGGCCTGGAGTGGTTTCGGGGAAGTCATATCACATCCATGATCCCCTAATGCCTCCTTGCAGTTAAATGAAAATAATAATGAACATTTTGAATTATTGGTGGCTCTGCTCATCCCACAACTCATGTCAGCTCTGTCCTGAGCTTTATTCCTCACATTTTGCTGTCTGTACTGCACTTTCCTGCTAAAAGATCACTGTGGATGAGTCTGGGACACCTGGGCCATCCCTTTCCCTCTTTCTCATAACCTCATCCTGGGACAGTCCAGTGTGAGGATGTGCAGGTCATATCCCACTGGTGCAGGAGTGATGAGAACAAACCATGTCCTGAGGACTAAATCAATAAAATCACACAAGAAACAGGGGTCTTCCATGCCTGGAAGTGTTCAAGGTTGGAGCAACCTGGGATAGTGGAAGGTGTCCCTGCCCATGGTGGGTGGAGTGAGATGAGCTTCAAAGTCCTTTCCAACCCAAACCATTCCAGGATTTTTTGATTAGAAAGTATCTCTGTTAGAAACTTGCCATCACCTCCATGAGACAATCACAGATAAGTCACCTCCTGACCTCCCCAACACCCAATTCCCACCCACCCAAATCCCAGGCAGGTGGAATTAAGGAGCCTGGGTGCCCCATGGCAGGAAAATGCCCATTGCAAGTGCCCTTGGTACTTATTGAATAAACACCCCCATCCTCAGTCCCATGTTGAAGCTATCAACCAAAACAGCACTCAGTGAGGCATTGAGGAGGGGAAGAATCAGGCCAGGAGCAGGGTAAAAGTACACTTTCCCACAATTCAGAATAGTTATTCTGATTGTTTTATTATTTTACTTCTCCAAACCACCAGGAATAGGTGCCCTGCTCATGGAGGAGAACAGGAACAGCTTTTGATGTCTCCTTCTCCTCAATGCTATGGCTACAATCCACCTGCAAATCTGGAGCCTTCTCCTGCCCAAAGGGCACGTTCAGCCTGGTGCAGTGCTTATGGGGTTTCTCAGTGTGTGCAGAGAACCAAGGGAGCCAGAAAAATCTGTTTTCTCAATAACAGAGCTTCAAAATTCACCCCAGAATTCACCCCAGATCTCAGTGTCAGGCAGAGCTGGAGTGATCCAGGCACTCTCCATCCTGGAGCTTTGGGAGGAGCACTTGACATCCACCTCCTCTGCACTCACCTTCACCCTTGGGTGTGCCTGCCCTGAGCTGCTCTTCTCTGACAGTTCACTCACCCCATTTCTTGCCACCCATCACCGTTCCTCTCTGCCCTTGTAATTTTGGGCTGACTCACTGCCAGGTTATGCCATGTCCAGAACAATCCCTTTGGACTCTCAGAGAGGATGCCCACAGTCTGCAGTGTGACCTTTGAGGGCAGGAGACAGGGGCCAAGAGGGATTTAGGCTTCTGAAAGGCCATTGTCACC
>JAYDZK010000169.1:110551534-110581666 GCA_034509185.1 Euphonia xanthogaster | reverse complement strand
AGAAGAGAAGAGAAGAGAAGAGAAGAGAAGAGAAGAGAAGAGAAGAGAAGAGAAGAGAAGAGAAGAGAAGAGAAGGATTTCCAGGGGAAAACACTAAGATGATGCTGAGGACACAGAAAACTGTGGGTTATCTGTAGTTCTGCCTGTGAATGGCAAGAGAGGATGTTGCTGAGTTGGATAAGCAGCTCCTGCCTTCCCCCAGCCTCAAATGATGATTCTGGATCCAAATCACAGGCATTTTCTCCCAATGCAGAGTACCTGCTGCAAAGATTCCCACTCAGAGTGCAGCTAATGCCCACTGCTTTCCTGGCTAACTTCACTGAAGGAAGGCCTTTAGCAATATTTCTAGTCCAGTTGTGTTTCCCTGGTTTATTCATTATTTTCAGAGGAAAATAAATCCTTTGACCTGTGAAAATGCTGTGATGACTTTCAGCAGAGCTGTTCATTCATGGGCAAAGGGGATATTTTAAGCAAGGGGGGAAGTGTTTTCCTTTTCTTTCAGTACACCACAAACTCTTCCTCTATGCCAGGAGTGCAGAATTAAATCCTAATTAAAGGCTGCAAAACCACAGTGAATCTGAGACACATTATGGCCCCTTTCATAGATCATATGAGCTCTGTGGTGACATAATAAATAATCCCCCCCAAGTTTTTAAAGGTAAAACCCAGCAAATCATTAATAATGTCTCTGGCACCATATATCAAACTGAAGCCCTCCTCCTACAGCTGATCCCCAGCTATTCCCAGCTGCCTTTTTGCACTGCTGCTCCCTCCCTTTGCCCTGCTCGTTCTTCCCATCTTTCCTGCTGCAGTGGTCCTGTGCTTTGTCCACCTGTGTTTATTCCTGCAGTTCACTGGAGAGCTGCAGGTATGGATAAGGCAAGAAAACACACATCACACTCCTTAAACCCAACCTCAGGAGGTTTTAAAACTTGCCTGGACAAGAAGAGACAGGCAGAAACTCTTTCTCAGGAGAGAGAGAGGAACTGGATGATGATGTGGTAGTTTCACTTACTTCTGGCACGCCTGATCTATTTACACTGCTGTCTGTAGTAGTGGAACACTTCCCTCCATGTCAATTTTGCTCTCTTGTCACCCTCTCTTTTTTTATTTTTAACATTTTTCTATAACCCATTTTTCTCTTTTTCTTTCATTTAACCCATTTCCTTGTCTCAGTCTGTCTCTCTGTGAATCCATTTTTGAAGGGCTGGGATACAATCTGTCATTTCTTGTTCACGCTCACTTCTTCCAAAATCACAGATACATGGATTGGTTTGGTTTGAAAGAACCTTCAAGACCATCCAGTTCCTACCCCCTGCCATGGGCAGGGACACCTTCCACTATCCCAGGTTACTCCAAGTCCTGTCCAGCCCAGCCTTGGACACTTCCAGGCATCCAGGGGCAGCCACAGCTTCTCTGGGCACCCTGTGCCAGGGCCTCCCCACCCTCACAGCGAAGATTTTCTTCCCAATATCCCATCTAACCCTGCCCTCTGTCAGCTTAAAGTTTTTCTCCCTTGTCCTGTCACTGCATGATCTTGTAAAAAGTCCCACTCCAACCTTCTTAAATTGCTAGGCTTCTTGGTAATGCCATCATTAACATATCTCCATACGACCATTATATATAATCACAGGGATTGTTCCAGTGGTGTCTCAGTCCAGTTGCCTGAATTCTCCTCTGCCCCCAGAATGTGGGGTTTTATCTTTCCTCTCTTTAGGCATTGTGGGAAGACACCACAGAGATCTCACAGAGGAGGAAGGGACTGTGAGATCCAAACATGGAGACAGGGTGGTCTTTTGCTAGGGTCCCCCACCTGGAAGATGCAGATCCAAATGCAACACCTTTTTTTCTGGAAAAAGTAAAAGCAGCAGGGAACTCACTCCAGTGGCTGAAATTCATATTTTATGTTTGAATTATATTTTTTCCCCCAGGTTTGGGAGTTACTGCAGCTGTAATAACATTCCTGAAAAAATATAACTCTCTGCCAGTTGGGATGACCTACTGGGATGCACTAATGGGATGCACTACTCAGTAAAGGTGAAATTTCTCCCTCAGTGAGTCTCTGACTCACTTTGTGAGTACCTGCTCAGAGAAGCTGTGGCTGCCCCATTCCTGTAAGAGTCCAAGGCCAGGTTGGATGAAACTTGGAGTAACCTGTGGTAGCAGATGTCCCTGCCCATGGCAGTGGGTGGAACTGGATAATCTTTAAGGTCTCTTCCCACCCAAACCATCAAAGGATTTTTTTTTTAACTTTATCCTTTCTCTCCTTGATGCTCAGGGCAGGCTTCACCTCACTTTACAGAGAGCTCCAGTTTATGGGCATGGGCAGCCAGGGCACCTGCAGGTGTCCCCAGGTGAACTTCCTGTTAAACACCAGTCACAGGGAGCAGGGGTGACTCACCTGTCCTTACACAGGTAGCAAGTGCCACTTGAGGTGCTCTGTGGCTCCTGAGCTGCCACATGCAGAGGGAAAACCCATCCTGTCAGTGGAGTTTGGGAAAATATTCAGGAGAGTCTGCTGTGCACGACAAAACTGCTGCCACTTGTACACGTGGCACCAATTCAACCCAAATTAATTCATCCCTGCTAAACTGAATTGTAGCTTTTGCTGCTGAGGGGAGTCCAGAATGGAAGGGAGGTGGGAGGGCTGCACGCCTTTATGGATGCAAGGAAGTGATGGAATGTTGGCATGGATGTCCAAGGGCTGCAGGAATTTGTGTAGACCTGGGGTTACACACGCCCTTACATCTGGTAAGGATGAGGATTGCTTTGCTCTTTCCCTGCTGTGTCCACCTGTGATTGGGTGACTGCACCAGGGTGACAGGGTCTCCAGGAAGGTATGGTGAAGCTTCAGTTCATCATGGATCAACATTCACCCAGCATTTCCCAAACTGGGAGACAATTCCTTAGTTTTTAGATGAGACTTCCATTGTTTTGTAGTGGCCTTTCTCTGCTCCACTTCATTGCCACAGGAAAGCTGTACACTCACAAAATATCCTGAGCTGGAAGGCACCTACAAGGATCATCCAGTCCAGCTCCTGGCCTCCCAACTCCAACAATCCCACCCTGTGCATCCCTGAGAGCATTGTCCAAATGCTCCTGGAGCTCTGGCAGCCTTGGGAATGTCACCATTCCCTGGAGAGCTGTTCCAGTGCCTGACACCCTCTGGGGGAAGAATGTTTCCCTGATATCCAGCCTGACCCTCCCTGGCACAGCTCCAGCCATTCCCTGGGTCCTGTCTCTGGTCACCAAGGAGCAGAGGACAGTGTCCAGTTCTGCTGACTGAATTGCTTCTGCTTCATCAGGGATGAAGAAAATTAGTGAGTCTGACTCTTCAAAAAATGGGTGTTCTGGATTCCCTGAGCTTAACAAAGGCCCTGTGCTATTCATCTCTCCTGGGATTTCAGTGCTGCAAACCTTTAGAGCAGTTAATTCCTAAAAGGAATCGTTTGCCACCACCTACCCCTCGATGCACTGGTGGCTCTTTATTCCCATCAGTCCAGTCCTCACCACATACAAATTTCTCCATTTCAGGACATGTTTGGAGCTGCCTGATTCTCAGCAGTGATGATCAGTGAGGAGCTTACTCACCCCTAAACCCTGCTGGGATTCACCAGCTGAGCGTGTCCCTACCTGCTTAGCTTTGGGGATTGATCCAGAGGGTGCACACAGAAGGTGCCAGCTTGTTCCTTGCACAAATTTGTGCAGCAGGGGGAAGGAACCTCTTGCCTTTTGAGCAGTTAGACCCTCTCTCCTCACTGCCAGGATGCCCTTGTTAAAATAGCTCCATATGGAGCTTGAACCTGTATTTTCTGTGTTATAGCAAAGGGCACTAGTCCATAGGTACTCTGCACTGGCTCTCTGTCATCAGATTATCCAATGGTGCATGGCAGGGATTGTATATTCCAGAAGTTAGGGCATTGCCATGGAAGATCGTGTTCTCCCCATGGATAAGTTATGCCAAGCAAAACACCTTCCAGATGGGACATCTTGAGACCACTCGAGTTCAGCTCCCTGCTTATACCCCTGACTGAAACACACTGGGGGGACTTGAGAAAACTTTTCCATGTCTGTTTTTGCTGGCTGTGCATGGCATAGCCTGCTCTGAAAACACTGACCAGATCTTTAGAGGGGATAGTGGGGAAGAAAAATCTTCCCTCTGAGGGTGGTGAGAAGCTTGGGGTGCCCAGAGAAGCTGTGGCTGATCCATCCCTGGAAATGTCCAAGGCCAGGTTAGACACGTGAGAAGCCTGGGGTAGTGGAAGGTGTCCCTTCTCATGGAACAAGATGAGCTTTAAGGTTCCTTCAAACCCAAACCATTCCATGATTCTATGATGCTCAAGGCCTATGAGTATGCTAACTGGAGAAATACCAGCCTGTAGGTGTTCCTGATAACATGAAGGCAGTGGTGTTGTTTCAAATTCCTCTCCAGGTTCGTATATCCATGCCAGAGCAAAATGGATCTTCCTCTCTCTGTGGATCATCCCTACAAATCAATAAGCCTCTTCTAGGACACCCAGCTCATGGAGTTGTCTCTTGTGATCCTGAGGGTCAGGAAATTGTAAAAGCCTTCCCATCTTAGCACCAACTGCAGATGTAATTAGCATAGATCTGAATTCCAGTTCATGATTGTTAATGAAACTAATACAAATCCACCCTTTCATTCTCCACGAGCTGGTCTGCTCCAAAAACTGTGGCAAAAACCAAGAGCAGGATTGTTCAAACCACTCTTGATTTGGAAAAGAGACTCAGACTCCTGTGCTTGCTCATATTTCCAGAACCCTGTTTGAGGATGGATGCTCTGCTCCTCTCATTATCTTCCATGGCTGTGGGTTGTGGGTTCTCCCAGCTCGCCTTGGTGCCTTCCCTGCCTCCCTGGCAGGGAACAGCCCCGAGCCCAAGAGGGACATTGGGTTCCTGTCATATTCCGGGGAAAAGGTCAGTGTCTGCCAGGATCACCAGACAGGAAGAGATAGGGAGGAGCGACAGGAAAGTGAGAGAAGGGAGGGGGACAGGGGCCTCATTTTTTTCCCCATCTTCTGTCCTTCCTCTCCAGCAGAGCCCTCCCACACACGATGTGAATCCAGGGTGTGGCCAGAGATGCACAATCCTCTTTCCTTGCTCAGGGATGTCACAGGAAGGTGAAGCCTGATGAGATTAGACATGGTCCCTTGCTGGGACAGGCTGACAGCTCCAAAAGACATCTGATGTAACCAAATCCTTGCAGCGTGGGCAGTGGTGAGATAAGAAACATCTCTCACATGTGAGAGGTGCAATTTGCTCCTCAGTTCTCCTTCCCTCCCAGCACACATTGCTGTGGTGGGCTGATATTGCCAGAGCCCTCACTAGCTTGGTCTCATTCCTTAAGTTTTCTTATTTATGAAGTGCATCCCCAGGGCTGAAAACTAAAGTTAATGCTGGACTGCTCAGAAAGCTAAATTACTACACTAGTAACTTCCAACATTTTACTCTTGATGTGAATTTGTGTTCTTGGGATGGAATTTTCAGCTGTGCAATATGGTGCCAGGTCTAATGAAACATTTCTTACCTCTGGGACAAGCATTATGGCTCTGTCCCCAGGTTACTCCTTAGCGTCCTTCTATTCCCTGCCCATGGCAGGGGGTCAGAAGTGGATGACCTTTAAGATCTCTTCCAACAATTCTATGATCCTATGGATCTATTTTTACTCTCCAGGTTTCTTGGGAAGCCAAGTGAAATAAAGCATGTTAGGACTGATGGGTGTTTGCCTTCAAGGTTAGGGTTGGGACAAGGTGGGAGACTGGGAAGAGATCAAGGCTTCTGCCATAAAATATAAATTGGATTATCAGAAAAAACAGGGATATTTTTTATTAACAGCAAACCCTTCATTCTTTAAATCATTTCAGATTTTAATGTGAAATCCATGTTCCCTTTCTGCTCCATCATGTGACTGGGTTTAGCAGCCCAAACCAACCAACATGTCTGATGTCACCATAAAGATCAAGGCAAGATTAAAACTCCCCAAATACACCTTAGCTGGTGCAGGGGTCAGCAAGGTGCACGTGCAGCCCGCAAGGTGAGAGAACAGAAGGGCTGTGTCCTTCCTCAAGCACAACTTGTTGCATTATCCTGCCCAGAGCAGAGCATTATCCTGCCCCATCCCTGGAAGTGTCCAAGGCAAGGTTGAATGGGACTTGGAGCAACCTGGGATAGTGGGAAAGTGTCCCTGCCCATGGCAGGGGGTGGCACTGGATGAGCTTTAAGACTCCTCCCAACCCAAAGCATTCTGTGACTCTGTGAATTCCTGTGGGGATTGCAGCACTGGGCTGTGCCTGCCCTCCCTGAGGTTTGGTGAATCAGTTGTCTGATGCAAGGATGGACAGCCAGGGAGGGACTGCAGCCCAGGACAGGCAGAGGGAGAGCCAAAGCTGGCTGCATTCCTTGCCTGCTCCTGACTCCTTGAGGAGGGTAAGTCCTGCTGCTCAAGAGCAGAAGTTGTTTCCTTGTACTTCAGCAGAGATCCTGCTCTGGATAACGTGGGAAGAAACTGATACTTGGAAAAGAAATACAGAAATTTGAATATTTAGAAACCCACAAATCATTCTTCAAATGTTTTAGTGCGTGACAAAGAGTTTTTTGTAGACACTTACCCGTGCCACTCATGAAGTTAACCATGGAATTAGCCTTCAGTGGCTGAGGTTGCTGTGATGGAGAGGATGCTTTGGGATAGCGGTGGGAAGGATGGTGTTTGTTGGATGAGCCTGGGTCCTACAGCCTTCTCTGCAAGGGGATCAGGAGTACCAGAACAGGAGCCAAAGTATCCACTGCCCCAAGGCTGGACTGCCCCTGGGTCCAGGGAGAGCTCCCAGGTCAGGCCTGGTGCAGGGCGAGGATTTCTGTGATGGAATGGACTAATGAGGCGCCACAGGGAAGCGTTTCCATCCGCTTAGGAGGCACTGTCCTGACCTTGCTCCTACGCCCACTCCCTCTCTGTCACAGGCCTGAAAGAGCCTGGCTCAGCTCTTTTAGAACTGGAAAATGAGCCCCAGCACCATCCTTTGTGCAAGAGCTGAAAGGTTAATACATGTCATGTCTGTCGGCCAGGACTCTGCAATAGGCAGAGCTCTTTTTACTGAGGGAAAAAAAAAACCACCAGCCTGTCACAGCCTGACCTTTCCACCCTCACAGTCCAGCCCCACTTTCACACCACAGGGCTGAAAATAAACACATCCTTTTCCAAGCAGGGCTGGATCCTCTCAGCTGCAGCAAAAAGTGATTCCTTGCATACGGTGCAGGTGGCTCTTAGGTAGGGGTTTTCCTGTGGATTGCAGGGATAAGCAAGCATCAAACTCCTGGAATTAGAAAGGTCAGCAGGGATGTTTCCTGTTGGAGCTGCACAAACTCTGGTGCTCAGATCAGAGGGCAGGGAGTTAAAATTAGAAGTGGCCACGGGGTTACGGAGGTTGCTCCTTGAGCCTGACAAGGTCATGGGGTCTGTGGCTGAGGGGCATGAGAAAACAAACATCTCCAGGCTTCATATTTTCTAGAGGATCACAGAAAATACCTCCTCTTCTGCCTTTAGCAGGAGGTTTGGAATATCAGGAATTCATCCCTAAATAATCCCTCTCTTTCCCTGGCATGTAGAGGGTGTGTACACACCTAGCTGACCACACCAAAAAGGTAAGGACTGGAATAACTACGGAATCCCCAGATGAGTCACCTCCTAGAAAGGCTGTGTTGGATGGACACAGCTCAGGAGATGTCTTGGCATTTTTCTGGGATGTAAAGGACTGGGTCATTCACCATTTAGAAGTGCAGAATGAGCCCCTCGCTCTGCTGAGTTTATCCTGCAACTCTGGGAAAAAATTTCACCAAAAGCTGGGCAGCTCGAACAGAAGAGATGGCGAGAGATCCCACAGCCCCAGGCAGCCTGTGTTTTTTTCAAGCCTTCTTTAGACATCCTTTCCCAACTGTTTGGCTCAAGGTATCCCAGGTGGAGCAGGGCAAAGTGCAGGGATTGAGTGTGGCCAAGGATGTAATGCATGGTCAAAGTTTAAACCAGTTTTGTGTATTTTTTATCCCATGTCCTAATAACTCCTCCTGCATCCTTGAGGAAGCGCCTCTCTGGAGGAGCAGTGGGACTGATGGATTTACCCCCAGGAAAGGAGTATCATACTTTTGGAGCAAAACACTGCACCTCCCAAATGCCTGGAGCTTGATGTGTGCATGGATTTGAGTGCTCCCATCCCATCCAGGAGGAGCACTGATTCCTGCACTTTGCCAAGGAGCCATGAAGCCCTAAAGTGCTAAGTTCTCCACCTTCCAATTAAAAAAAGAGGGAGCTTGCAGGGCACATCCACAACCAGCTTGGAAACTATCCCTGCCCTCCAGAGCAAAACCTACTGGAGGAGCCTGAGGTCCAGAAATAACCACAAACCACCCTTTCCTGTCAGGCAGCTGGGATTTCAAGTGGCTGGAGCTAAATATGGCACTATGTCAACACGGAGCCACCAGGAAAGGGGGATTATTGCTCTCCATTAGCGAGAGGAGTCTGCTCACACACATCTGGAAAGACCTCAGCTTTGGGAAGCACATTTCCTTCATTTCCGTGGTTTGCACTTGAATCTTCACCACGCTCCTCCTCATCTTTCGCTGGATATTTCCCATTCCAAAAACCAAGCAGGCAAACCAAACCGAGGCAGATCAAGAAGCAATTTGTCTGGCTGGTAAAGGAACAAAAACAACGACCCCAAAGCCAGGCAGAGGATGACAGGAAAGCACGAAGTAGGCTGTGCAAGTCTCACGTCGCCTCTGCTCCCTCCTCCTCCTCCTCCTCAGCCCTGCTGAAAGACAGCAGCTGTAATCCCTTCCAGGTGGTGACAGGAGTGATCTTCCCAGCCCCTCTGAATGTGACAGCCCTGGAGCTGGCTGGGAACACGTGTTCCCGTGCTGTCAGAGGGAGAGGGGAAGCTGCAAGACCCAACAGGCGCCTGAGTCACAGCAGCCAAGGGGAAATGCAAACATTGGGAGCCGAGCAAGCTCGAGGGATGCGGCTGTGAGGGATCCTTTCCAGCTGCTTGCTTCCTTCTCTGGGCCATCCTGGGTGAGACTAGTGGAGGAAGGAGACACCTCCTTCAGCAACATCTGTCTCTGCATCCCCACTGTTTGCTCCCCAGCCCATCTGAGTGGGGATTTTGGTGAGCAGAGCTCACTCTGCCCTGACTGTGACTGGCATATGTGTGAGTCACTGCCCAGACACGGTGACAAACACAGATATGAGGGGGACAGGTCTCCTGGGCAGGAACTTGGGTGATTTCAGTTTTCATGGTTTGACAGCTGCATTTTTGTGTCCCTTTTAATTTCTTTCTCCTTGCCCATGCTGCAGGTGAGGAGCTGACTGATTCAACATAAGCAGGGCGTGGCGTTGACTGTGTAAGCAGCTTTAAAGTGATCAAAGTCAGCAGTTTCAGGAGGAATCCTGGGAAATGTTTGCCCTTTCCCTAACCTGTTAAGTTCCAACAGTGGCTTTTCGCAATAGCACAGAAAGGCAATCATAGAATCCCAGGATGGTTTGGGTTGGAAGGGATGTTAAACCTCATCCAGTTCCACTCCCTGCCGTGGGCAGGGACACCTTCCACTATCCCAGGTTGCTCCAAGCTCTGTTGGCCTTGGACACATCCAGGGATCCAGGGGCAGCCACAGCTTCTCTGGACAACCTGTGCCAGGGCCTCCCCACCCTCACAGGCAGAATTTTTTCCTGATATCCTACCTAAACTCTTTCGGTTTGAAGCCATTCCCTTTGTGATCTTGGAGCTAAAAAAACCCCCCACTTTTAGAACTTCCTTGGGATGACTGGCTTGAGCTGTTGCCTGACAGCCTGAGAGTCATCAACATGAGATGCTTTAGAGTAGCTACAGTGAGATCAGCTCTTCCCATATGGGACATTTGGGAAGGGGCTGCCCAGGGAAATGGTGGGGTCCCCACTCCTGGAGGTGTCCAAGGAATGACTGAACATGGCACGCAGTGCTCTGGTCTGGGTGACAAGGTGGAGGTCAGTCACAGGTTGGACTTGATTGTCTTGGAGGTCTTTTGGAACCTAATAATTCTGTGATGGTGTGATTTTCATCTGAGGAAGTTGTCTAGGCTCCCTGTGCACTCTGCAGGTAGAGATGTGCCTGCTGGCAGTGTAAGCTCCTCCTAAGGGAGCTGCAGATGAACCACAGTCTTTGCCCCTCTCTCCCTGCTGGTTATGATGGGAATCTGGATGTCTCAGGGGGAGACATTTCACCAGGAATGTTTAGAGTTCACTCAACATGTACTGCTTCCAGTCTCTGCCTCATGTCAGGATCAGAGCTGTGACCAGCAGGCTCAGTTCTTTTTGGAATCCTGCATGGACTGATGTGTCACAAAGCTGATTATGAAACCAAGAGGGTTCTATACATGATGTAGAACCTGGGGACGTGTTTTAGTGGTGGGTTTGGCAGTGCTAGGTTAACAGTTGGACTTGATGGTCTTTATGTGTAAAAATTGAAAGAGGAAAGATTTAGGTTGGATATTGGGAAGAATTCCTTCCCTGTGAGGGTGGGGAGGCCCTGGCACAGGTTGCCCAGAGAAGCTGTGGCTGCCCCACCCCTGGGAGTGTCCAGGGTTGGACAGGGCTTGGAGAAATCTGGGATAGTAGAAGATATCCCTGTCCACAGCAGGGGAGTGGAACTGGATGATGCTTGAGGTCCTTCCAACCCAAACCATTCTGTGATTCCATGAGGCTCACAGATAGGGTTGTCCTTATTTTGAGGAAGGTTATTTTAACTTCACAATCTAGAGGATGGTGGTGTTGTCCCTGGATGATCTCCCTGGAGGCACTGCCAGCCTTTGTGGGAACAGCTCAGCTGAGATCCAGCTCTCCACTGGCTTCTCCCAAACTCCCCTATTCCTCAGAGACCCAAAATTAGGTGTTTGCCTCTGGAGCTGAACCCAGTTCTTCATTTCAGTGAAATGAATCTTATCTCTGGCTGTAAGAGAAATTTTAAGTTTAAGAAATGGATTCTAGAAATGAAAACCACAGGAATTATTTAATTTGGAATTAACTGATTATTTAAGCATGTTTGCATACATCTTCACAAACCCAACACAACACTACACACATACTTTTTCTCCATACAAGTTAAGGCATTTTGTTTTCAACCCCTCTCTTATATTCTCCCTGCAAATTTTTGATAAAATGAACTGTGTCCCTAAGAGCTTTACACAAGTATTCACCTGAGGTATGGTCAGACTTCTCCGGGCATTAGTTGGGCATTTATTCCAAAATGTTTATATTTCCCCATAGGAAGGGGAAAAAAAAAAAAAAAAGTTACAATCTGGTAAAAAACATTTGCTAAATGAAGTTTGTAGTTCTATTGTGGTTTGTAAAGTCCAAGCTCTCCAATAAATGCTTCAGCCTCTTCCAGCTGTTTGCTGCAGCACAAATGCCCACAGCTTTTCCATGCTAAAGGGAAAACTAGTTCCAATTTTGTGTGCAAGGATGGGGCATTGAGCCATTGCAAATCCCGTTAGCTCCAGAACAGGGCCTTGTGCAAAATTGTCTGAGGGATCCCAGCTGGTTGTAAAGTGCTTCAATACCATCATTGGCATAGAAAAGGACATCACAAGGGATTGCATCTATTCCTAATTTGGTCAATATTGAGTTCAACCACTCCTCAGAGACCTGACAGGGTGAATTAACTCATCTCTTTTATCTACCACTACAGTGGTGAGCACAATACAAAGAGATGGGGTCTGGAAGAGGATCAACTGGAAAGACCTTTCTCCATGTTGAGGCTTCCAGTGAAATGAGCAATGAGCTCGAAATCTACTAAAGGAAAAAAAAAAAAAAAAGAGAAAATGGGGAAAATCTTTGATATCTCAGACCCTTTTTTCCGGGTGCAGAGGAGGTGGGGTAGATGAGGACATGATAAATATACAGGGTATAGGGGAGGTAGGATAGGGAGGAAGATGAATGTACATCACTGTGGGCTCTGACCAGACTTTGGCAATGAATCCTGATTTTGTCATGTTTCTGTGGATTGGCAATCTCTCCAGGAAAATGGTGAGCAGCAGGTGAAAGGCATCCCAAAGTCACACAGAGACAATGCCCAGCAGAGCCACAGATCACTCCAGCAGCAAACAGCATGGCTTAAAGGGTCGGAGCTAGAAGGTATCCCAAACAAAACAGCCTTCACTTTCCCCAAACCACTTATCTACTGAGACCACAGGATATTAATGAGCTACTAGCCCTCTAGAAATGAGGGCAGGTAATTGCAACATTACTCACAGGATTCAAGATCGAGTTTACCACATTTAGCTCAGAAGAAAAGCCGATTACACGGGCTCAACTCACCGGAGATACTGAAATATGTAATGAAAATATACTTTTAAAAAAGAAAGAAAAGAAGAAAGAAAGAAAAAATCAGTTTTTGGTCAGCAGTTCTAGAAGTCCAGGTCATCCTGGTCAATCTCATCAGAGTTTTCTTTCTTTCTAGCAGCCTGAACTTCCTCAGTGTTTTCAGCCTCCTTTGGATCTACACCTTCAGCATCTGGCTGCTCCTCATCTCCCACAGGATCAGAACCTGAAGATTCTTTGTCCTCTTCTTCTTCCTCACTGTCAGGATACATCTGAGAGGGTTTGGAGCTCTCATCACTTCGAACCTCCCCATTTGGGTGGTCACTAGTGGGGCTTTCATCACCTTTGCATTCCTCTTCAACTACTTCCTCTTCAGCTATTCCTTCCTCCTTGACTGCTCCTTCCTCTTCATCTACTCTTTCCTCTTCATCATCAGACCCCTTCTGGGATTGCTGTGAGAAGTTTCCAACAGAAGAATAACAAGAAAAGGCTGTGGATTTTTTCAGAGTCTCTAACCTTTTGTTGGTTCTCTTGCCTTTGGTCTTTGGGGCTTTCTCAGAAACTTTGTTGTTGCCTTGGTCTTCATGTTTTTCATGTGCATTGTCAGGGTCATCAGCAGTGGGTTCCTCATCAGGATTCTCACCTCTTTCACTGCTTTTCTCCTCAGCCTCATCTCCTGACTCTGGTTTTGCATCTTCTTCTGCCTCAGCTTCATCTTGCTCGGCTTCTTCACTTCCTTCCACAGCATCTGCTTCAGGATTGTTGTCAGTTCCAGAGCCCTCAGCATCTCCTCTGCATTCTGATGTCTCTGCCTCATCATCAGCCACAACTTCCTCATCCTCTGGCTCCTCTGTTTCTTCAGCTTCATTTTCACCTTCATCTTCACCTTCTGACTTTTCTTCAGCTTCTTGCTCTTCATTTTGAGCTGCTTCTTCTTCTTCTTGTTCTGCCTCTTCCTCTTTTTCTTCCTCCTCCTCTTCCTCCTTTGTTTCTCCCTCCTCTTTTTCTCCCTCTTCTTGCTCTTTTTCTTCTTCTTCCTCCTCCTCTTTTTGGTTTTCTTCCTCTCCCACTTCCTGCTCCTCTTTTGTTTGACCCTCATCTTCCTTTGCTTCCTCATCTTCCTTTGTTCCTTCTTCTTCCTCTTCTGCTTCCTCCTCTTTCACATCTTCCTCCTCTTTCTCTCCTCCCTCCGTTCCTTCCTCCTCCTCTTCGTCTTTTGCTTCTTCCTCCTCCTCTTTGGCTTCTTCGTCTTCCTCCTTCCCTTCCTCCTCCTCTTTGACTTCTTCCTCTTCCTCCTTTCCTTCTTCCTCCTCTTCTTTTGCTTCTTCTTCTTCCTCCTTCCCTTCCTCCTCATCTTTAGCTTCTTCCTCTTCCTCCTTTCCTTCCTCCTCCTCTTCTTTTGCTTCTTCCTCCTCCTCCTTCCCTTCTTCTTCCTCCTCCTCCTTCCCTTCTTCTTCCTCCTCCTCTTTGGCTTCTTCCTCTTTTGCTTCTTCTTCTTCCTCTTCTTTGACTTCTTCCTCCTCCTCCTTCCCTTCCTCCTCCTCCTCCTCTTCAGCTTCTTCCTCTCCCTCTTTGGCTTCTTCCTCTTCTTTCACTTCTTCTTCCTCCTCCTTCCCTTCCTCTTCCTCTTCCTCTTCTTTTGCTTCCTCCTCCTCCTCTTCCTCTTTTGCTTCTTCCCCATCCTCTTTGGCTTCTTCATCTTCTTCCTTCACTTCTTCCTCTTCCTCTTCTGTTTCTTCCTCTTCCTCCTTTTCTTCCTCCTCCTCCTCTTTTGCTTCTTCCTTGTCTTTTGCTTCCTCCTCTTCCTCCTTTCCTTCTTCCTCCTCCTCCTCTTTGGCTTCCTCCTCTTCTTCTTTTGCTTCCTCCTCCTCCTCTTTGGCCTCTTCCCCCTCCTCTTTGGTTTCTTCTTCCTCCTCTTTGGCTTCCTCCTCCTCTTTTGCTTCTTCCTCTTTCCCTTCTTCTTCTTCCTTTCCTTCTTCATCTTCCTCCTTCCCTTCCTCCTCCTTTGCTTCTTCCTCCTCATTCACTCCCTCTACTTCTTCTTCCTTCTTTTCCTCCTCATTTAGTTCCTCTTCCTCCTTACTTTCCTCTGCTTCTTCTCCTTTTACTTCCTCATCTTCTTCTTTAGTTTCACCATCCTCCTCTTTTATTTCCTCTTCCTCTTCAGCCTTAGCCATTTCTTCTTCCTCTTTCTCTTCCTCCCCCTCTTTTTCTTCCTCTTCTTCTCCTTCTTTTGTGTCTTCCCCTCCTCCTTCTGCTTCTTCTTCTTTGGTTTCTTCAGTTTTGGCCTCATCCTCCATCTCAGTGTTTTGACTTTCTGCAACTTCATGTTCTTCTCCATCTCCATTCAATGTTGCACCATCATCTTCATTTAATTCTGTCTCTTTTCCTTCTTCTTCCTCCGCTTCTGTTTCACCTGCCTGAGGTTGCTCCTCATCCTTCTCCTCATTTTCTGCCCCTTCTTCCACAGAACCATTGGGAAGTGTTTTGGTATCCTGGGCTGCTTCTGCAACGATGGCTTCCTCATTGCCATCTTTCTTCAGCCTCAGGATTTTCTGCAAATCAAAGGCTTTCATGACTGGGGCATTGGTGGCCACCACAGGGGCTCTGGCAGGCCTGGAAGCCAGTTTTTTCCTCACACAGGAGTCACATGGACAGTATTCATCCTCACTGGATTGTTTGCTAATGCTGTCCTCCAAAGCTGCACTGAGGTTAAAGTCATTATCTACGTCGAATGATAAGTCTGATGTCTCCTCCAGCCTCATCTGGGCACCATTCTTGTCCCCAAAGAGGGACTTTTTATGCATAGTTTGCAGTCTCCATCTCCTCTGCTCGGTTTGGAGTTTGGACTCGCGTGTGGGTGGCCCCTCTGGAGGTCTTGGCATCCTCCTTCCAGCCCTGCTTTTGATCTTCCTCAACTCCTTCTCTATGCTCTTTTGTATCCTTTTACTCACTTCCTCCTTCAGCTCCAGTATCATTGCATCCATCTGCTGGTTGTCCTGCAGGTTCCACCTGACTTTAAACTCGTTCATGGCATTGACATAGTGAGCCATGAACTCCTTCTCGATTTTCTTGAGTAGTCTCAGGACCCAGGTTGGGTCTGGATCCACGGAGTTTTGCTGGACAAGGGACGTGCCCACACTGGTGGATGTATCAACTGTGGGCTCAGGGTCATTTGGAGACTCTTCTTGGGGCTGCTCTTGCAACTCCTCTTTCAACTCTGTCCCGACATCAGCATCACCAGCATTGGCATCACCAGTGGTCTCTGGCTGGTCAGCTTCTTCTTCAGGGTTTTCTTGTGGGACTTCATCATTCACAGCTTCAGCTTCTTCTTGTTCACCAGTTTCAGCTAATTTGTTTTCTTCTTCATTTTCTTTTTTTCCCCCTTCCTCCTGATCATGCTCACTGTTACTGCCCTGATCCTCCTTATTCTCTTCTTCCTCCTGGATTACAGACTCCTCTCTAGCAGACTCTGCCTTTTCCTCACCTTTTGCCTCTGAGCAGGCTGTGGAAGGGCAGGATGGCTGCTCTTCCTCTTTACTTTGCTCCTCGACCTCAGTCAGTTCTGTGCCAGTCTCTGCATTTTCCATTTGCTCGGCTGATTTGCATTCCATGGTTTTCTGTGCCACCAACGTGGCACCAGCTGTGCACTCTTCTCCTGAGCCACCAGAGCAACTGCAAACATCAACCCCAGAGGAGGACATGGGAGTGAAGGCGTGATCCATGGATTTTGGGGCTTTAGACCCAGACACTGGCTTTGCCACCTTGCTTGCCTGTTGTCCTGAACTTGGGCCACTCCTTTCAGCAGTGCACCCAAACCACAGGGCTTGAAAAATATTCAGCAGCTCCGTGTACCTTGACTTATTCAAATGTTTGGAGTTTTCTGTTGGATCCTCTGACTCTTCATCAAGGAGCTGGAGGCTGGCAAGACAAGTAATCAAAATGTTGGCAGAGTTACTCAGTTTCCTCCCCATTGTGGGGGACACTTCAGGCAAACTATTTGATCGGTCAAATTTGGTCTCATGCTTTGAACTGAGCAAGGCCTTCATGATCTGGACAGACGTTTGGACAGAGGTCGGCAGGTCTCTCTTATTGTTATTTTGGCTGGATGTAACTGACTTGTTGCATTCTGCCTGCTCAGCTTCAGCAGCTTCAGGTGCAACCTCAGAGATTTCTTCCTGGTTCATGCATTCTTCAGCCTCTTCAACAACAGCTGTGTCTTCTGCTTTCTCTTCTTCCACTTCATCCTTTGCTTCATCCTTGTCTTCATCCATTGCTTCATCCTTTGCTTCATCCTTTTTAGCCTCCTCCGCCTCCTCCTCATTCTTTTCCTCAGCTTTTTCCTCCTCCAGGACTTCCTCGGCATTTGTACAGTGTGATACCTCAGTGGTTGACTCTGCAAGTTCCTCTTCTCCATCATCCTCCATTTCATATTTCATAAGCAATGTTTCTGAAGGGATTTTCCTGAGCCACTCTTGCACAACTTCTTCTGGAGATGTATTTGGTAGACCTGATGGCACTAAATCACCTCCTTCCTCCTGAACACCTGCATCTTCTACCTCTTCCTCTGGTTTTTTGCTGCAAGCATCATCAATCTCTTCATTATTCTGACCATTTCCTTCGGTTGCAGCGGATTTAGAGCCATAGGAAGTTGCTTTGGAGGAATCCACAATTTCTTTCTGCTCTCTTCCTGCGGTCAGCACGGACTCGGTGCCGATGCTGCTGATGGAGGAATTCTTCAACCTGGTCGAACGCATATTTTTTCTCTTTGGCTTCCCTTTTGGCGGGGCAGGGCATTGCAGACTGCACACTGACATAGTCTCCGACACGGATGCCCGGCTGGAGTTTGACACCTTCACACGAAGATTTTTCGTGTTCGTCTGTCTTGATTTTGAAGACAGAGACATGTTTGATTGTGAACACCTATCATCTGTTTCCTGGGATATCTGGGTCAACACGCATTTATCTTTTATTTCTGACTTTGAAGAGACTCTTGAGGAGCTACTTGTAGGTTTTCCATTCCTAATCCCATCCTCAACTTTTGAACATACACTCCCACTCATGCTTCCCTGTTTTGAAGAAGAGGGTTCAGAACTAATCTTGGCATGGCCCTTTCCAGATTTTCCATTAGGACCTGAAACACTTGAGCAGAGGGATGATGGCTTGCTGTTTTCTTCTTTATGGCTTCTCTTCTTTGAGCTTTTTGAACATTCACTGCAGCCATTGGCAGTACTTTTTGAGCTCTCTTCCTCAGCAGGACCTGCAGTTGCCTCTGCTTCACTGGTAGATGAAATGTTTGAGTGAAGAGATCCTGACTTATGAGACATGGTATCTCCAGCAGACTTTTTCTTGATTTCACATGAGCTTTTGGAATAAACTGATGCTCTGCTGCCTGATCTTGCATCATCTGCATGTAGGGAATTCTTTCTATTCGGAGTGGATTCAAGTGAGGACACAGATATTTCAGATTGTGCATCCAAATGAATGTGGCTGCGTTTGCTCTTTTTGGACCCTCTGGAAGAGCAAGAGACACTGCATGGAATGTTCTCATCACTGGCACTTTTCTTGCTGTTCCTGTCACTAGCCTTGGAAGGGTGGGTTCCTTGTGTAGAGCATTGTTCCCCTTCACTGCTCTCACCCCTGACTGATTGGCTTGGCCTTGTTTTTGCTGACACTGAGCTGACTTCATTGACTTCACTTTCTTCCTGCTCTGCTTCCACCTCTTCAGCCTCTTTCTTGGGGCAGGACTCACTGGAGAAAGAGGACACCACTGGGTTGTCATCAGAGATGTCACCCTGCTGAGCCTTTTCTTTTGGTGTGGTGCAGTTACTGGACTTGCTGTGCACGCTGTTGGCAGGGGTGGAGCACTGGCTGTTGTCTCCCTGGTTTGCCTTCTGAAGGCTTGAGGAGGACATGCTCCCGCCCACACTGCTCACTTCCTCACACACATTCTTCTTGCTCTGCCTGGACTGCAGGGATGACCTGGACATGACACTCCCAACTCTGCTGCTTTCAACCTCTTCTGGGTCATCCTTCAAGCACTTCACAGAAGAAGCTTCGAAACAATTTGCATCCTCATTTTGTGAAATTATTTTGGTGATCTCCTGGTCTTCAGGGCTGTCTTGAGTATCCAAGTTGTTTTCACAGCTTGAATGTGACATCAAGCCCAAGGATGAAGGCCTCTGGCTGTTTCCTGTGCTTGTCCGAGTGTATTCCTGCTGTTCTTCTCCATTGGAAACACCAGTGGATAAATCACTTCGGCACACACACTTTTTAACAGATCTATACGCCACCCTGTTCTTTATCGTCTCTGAGTAGGATGAGGACTCTCGCACAATGTGCTCAGAGAATTCCTCACTGGATGTGGTGTGGATGCTATCCACAGATGTCATTTTTTTGTGGACTACTCTCCTCCGGGAAGATGTGCTGGAGCATGACGACCGTGTGTGCCAGGTGCTTCGCACGCCAGGCTCTTCCCTCTGGGATATGTGCATGGGGTTCTTCCAAATGTCATAGTCCTGGTGTTTCTTTCCACAGCTGTGACACTGGGCCTCATCATATTCTGATTCCTCAAGTTTGGACATGTAGGAATCGATATCACAGGGATATAAGGAATCTTCTGCCTCCGAGCTGGCTTCTGGGTTCATTTTCTGTAGGGGATCTGCTCCGCTGTCCTCCTCCACTCCTGACTCTTCACAAGGCAGCTGGTTCATCAGGTTGGACTTTTTGATCTGGGTGGACCACTGCAAAGTCTCGTCATTGAGCAAGCGGAAGCGAACCTTCATCTCCACGGACAAGCTCCCATCCTTGTTCACATGGACCCGCTTCTCGATGTCATCGTTGACCAAGGACTGGACCAGGTCCCCCGCTTTTGGGTGAGAGCAGCCATTGGAGAAGGGGCCCCCATTGTCTGGAGAGGCTGCAAGGCCATTGGGGTATGACTTTTCTGATGACAAGGAAAATCTCATCGACCTGTTGCTGGATGCTGACCGTGGATGGATAACGCTTTTTTTGGCTTTCAGTCCGAAGTTCACTGGAGTAAAGAAGAGAAAGATGGAGAAAGATGTTAACTCACATAAAGATGACAGAAAATATGAAGTCAAACCCTCAAACTAGTGAATCCTGATGTTATTCTATTAAAGCCAAGCCTATGCCAATTTACATAATTTGAAAATTTCTCATAGACTAAGTCATGTCCATTAATCATATAATAGTTAAGGTTGGAAGTGACCTCTGGAGATAATCTAGTCCAACTTCTTTGTTAAATGTTTTCAATTAATAATCTATAAAAAAAATCTTTTATACCTTAACTGTATTTTTAAAAATAAATTGAAGCACAAATACTTTGTTTTATTAAGTGCATGTCAGGAAGTAAAATTAAGAAAAATTAAAAAAAATATATGGAGCAATTTAATCTCTGAATTTGGGGCATTTTTTCATGTTGCAAATATTCCTTTATTTAACTGTGAAAGTTTTCATTCTTCTTATTTAACCAGGGAAAAATACGTGGAGAAGTGACCCTCTTCCTTAGCTGGTCACACATTTATTGTGTGACATTCACTTCTCCACACATATTCCAGGAAATGTGTGGCCATGTACACCAGAGCAACACTCAGTCCCTGCAGCGATGCACCACTAAGAGTAATTATAATTCTTATTAAAACATAAAGAACAATTAGAAAAGGAATTGTAATCTGGTGACAATTACAAAGAGAAATGGTGGGAGTTGTAGAAGAAATCAGTGAGAATAAGGGAATTTAGGAATTGCAATTGGAAGAACGTCTTTATGGCCTGTGCAGTGACATGCATAGGTTTGTTTAGGTCCCTTCATTTCAAGAAGAATATGTTGCTATCAGGCTGTCTTGCAAGACATTAATCTGTCTTATTTCAAATATGAGTTTGTCCAAAATTTCCTTTTACATTTATCCAGACAATCCTGTGCCTCCATGGGTATATGGATATGCAGCTGATTGGAGGGCATTTTAAGAAGGAAGTGCTGAAAAGCAGCACATCCAAATCACATTAAATAGCTCTTCCCTGACCATCCTAATGATTGAACTGGTGCATTTGCTCAGTCTCTTGATGGGCAAAGCTCCAGATTATTCCCATGTTTCCTTCCATTTTTTTATGTCTTGCATAGTGAGCATAGGATGCCTCTGTCCTTGAGTTTCTACAACTTGTTGGCAACACACAAATGAATTTTTCCAAGCTCCTGGTATTGACAGTGGAGAGAAACAAACACACCTCCAGGGCACACTTAATTTCATCGTGCAATAAATCCTTAATACAGGTGAGATTATTTGCCCTTTGGAATTGGGAAGTTTCTTTTCCCAGGCTACTAAGGGAGGCTGGTTTAATTACCTGTGACCTTAGATAACTCATGATGGGGTGCCAAAAAATTATAATCCTGAATAATCCATAACATACTCCTTCCTGAATATAATCTTTCCATAAAAGCACACTTTCTTTCCAAAAGGCCAGCTGTAACCTGCAGGAGAAACTGAGTCTCCTGTTGGCAGAACCTGGGCATCCTCTGGTCCTGGTGCAGGAAAATGCAGGAGGGAAGGTAGGATAGGACAGACAACGATGGGATAGAGGATTCGTGAGAAATCTTCAGAGTCTGGGTGGACAGACACAGGAAAGGAGGGATTTCTGGAAGGAAAAGGAGACCCAGAGATATGAAAGAAGAAGGGAAGTCAGCCAGACATGGGGAACATGTAAAAGAAAGACTAGGGGGTGTAGGGAGGAAATCCTAGAAGGAAACCAGAGAAAAAGAAGGGGAGGATGGAAAGGCCTGGGAGGCAGGGAGAGGGAAGTGCATTTTCCACATGAAATCTGTGCGTTGGGGCAGCACAATAGGGACCTGCAGTCCCCAGGCTGTGGGACGCTGCCCTGGGTACGACTGCGCGACACGGCCCCGAGGTTTTCTTACTTTCATTGTTCTCGTTGACATTGTTGCCATTGTTGGAGCGGGGAGGCAGGTTGGGCAGCTTCTCCACCGAGTGCTTCCTCAAATTCTCCATGGATACAGGTTTGAAGGGCTCCCGGCCAACGCACACCAGCACATTGGGGCAGTGCAGCAGGGCCTGCATGCTGTCGATCTGCAAAGGGAGCAGCAAGGGGAGCACCATGAGCCCAGACAGAAGAATTTGGTTCATGGACCTGCAACCAACTGACAATGAGTTGTCACTTAAATAAAAGAGCATTTGGATAATGGTCTCAAGCATGAAATGTTGTTTTGGGGGGCTTTCCTGTGCAGGGCCAAGAGTTGGACTTGATGGCTCTTGTAGGTCCTTCCCAGCTTAGGATATTCTGTGATTCAATGAAAATAAATGTGGTTCTGGAGAACTTTGGGGTCTACCAAGCCTGTTGGAGAATTCCTCCATTGAAACAGAAGCTTTGCTATGTTTTGATCAGATTTCCTAAGATAGGGAAGGTCTGGGAGAGATTGCCTAATGGAGGATATATCTCATTTATTATGTATTATACAAGATTTCACATATTCTGGAAAAATTTGGGCATATTTCATGTGGTAGTGAGGAAGAGGGTGAAACTGGAGGTGTTTCAGTTTGTTTTACAGATAATTATAACCTTTAAATTTGTCTAATTCCTGTATGGGGCAGCTTTTATTACCTGAAAGATGCTACATTTCATTTTGTCCCTTGGTTGATCCATTTTGGAAAAAGGGACAAGAATTGTGACTTCCCTTAATATTCCCTCAAATATTGTTTCAGTTATAACCCCAAGTATTGCCTCGGAGCTGGACAATGAGGGACATTGTCCCCAGCCTGGAAAGCGCCTGTGAAGGAATCTTTGTTCCTCCACGAGACCTCAGGTTTGCACCCTTGCTCCTCACCACATGACCTGTTCCTGGATCACACACCAAATCCTTCATGAGTCACTTCTCATGGAACTGTATAATCCTAGAAAAGTTTGAGTTGGAAAGGATTTTTTAAATGCCATCCAGTCTAAGCCCCTACAATGAGCAGGAACATCTTCAGGTGAATGAAGTTTCTCAGATCCCCATCCCCAGCTTTTACCCAAATACATTTGTCTCCCTCAAAGAGCAGGGATCAGTCCGGTGGGAAGCACTGGGCAGACACATCCTGGACCCATCTTCCATCTTGTTTCTGCAACCTCTCATTTGGAAGAAGGAAGTTGAGCTCTCAGGTAAAATACTTGATGTCTTTCAAAAGAAGGAGAAGTCTCTCTTGCTGTCTGAGAGTGTCACAGACACATTTTATGAAAAATCCTTTCCTTGGGATCTTTTCTCCTGAGAAGCCAAGAGGCCTCAGAAACAAAACGTAAACAAAAATTATCTGCTGCTGTGGAATGCAGCAAGTGGATCTTTGATTGGTCCATGTTGGTTTTATCTAATTAATGGCCAATCACAGTCCAGCTGTCTGAGAGTCACAAGCTTTTGTTATCATTCCATTCTTTTTCCTTTCCTTTGCAAGCCTTCTGATGAAACCCTTTCTTCTAGTCTTTTAGTATAGTTTTAATATAATATATATCATAAAATAATAAATCAAGCCTTCTGAAGCATGGAGTCAGATCCTCATCTCTTCTCTCATCCTGGGACCCCTGTGAACACCACCACATGAGAGGACTTTAGAGTGGCCAAATTCTGGCAGCTTTGTGCATCTCCACAACGTGGGATGTCCCTTCCTGCTCTGCCTGCTACTTCAGGAGAACATCTCTAGAGCATAGGGAAGACTTCAAAAAGAGGTGACCACACCATGGGTTACCAAGCCAGCACTGGTGTTGGGCTTATCGAGATGCACCCTGACCTCACCCTGTCACTTAATCATCATCCCCTTAATGAGAACCAAGATAAGGAATCTCAGAGGGGCAGAGATGACAGTTCTGCAGTTGCCACATGTACCTGAAATAACAGTGTGTAAAGGAAAGACCTCAGCCTCTAAATATTGTTACAGCCAAGGAGTGAAAAAACAGGGCCCCTTCAGAGCCCAAGCCCTCAGTTTTTGAAATGCTCCTGGGGTTTTCCAAGATGTCCCATCAGGACTGTGGGAGGCACAAAGGGATTGGTGTTGGATCTGGTGCAAATAAATGTGTGGAGGGTGGAAGAGCAAGACAGAGATAAATGGAAGAATATCCTGGATCCAGTTAATCACTTCTGAAAACATTTCTTACAGTAAAACATATGGCACCAACTTTTTAGTGGGAATGCAGTAAAAAACCCTTTGTCTTCCCATTAATTTTTATTTTCTGCTTGTGTTATAACAATGCTTGTGTTTTAGACCCATCCAGTTTGCTATGAAACCTAAAATAAGAGAGCTTTTCTCACTGAAACTTTCATTGAATTCTGCAAAGCAACGAAACTGCCAAATTCATATGACGGGTATCATGGCACAGAAAAATACCTCACAAATCTCAGTTTGCCTCTGTTCACTCCACTTCTGGTCTATCTATTATAAAAAAAAAAAATCTTTATATAGTCTTAATGAAAATAGCTTTCCATCTCTCTTTAAAAGTTTATAAAAAGCCTACAATTTAATAAATCAAATATGTTGAGTACGTTTTTGCCATCTGTTAATGGAAATTCTGTTAATTTCTTTCTTTACTAATTCAAAGGAAATTCTGTTAATTTCCTTCTTTACTTTTCTGTTCTCTTTCCTCCTGATCTTATAGAAGTAGGAAAAATAAGTGAGGATAAAAAAGAAGAAAGAGTAAAGGAAAAAGAAGGAGAGGAAAAAAAAAGAAAAATAGACAGGAAATGTGTTCTGTCCCTAAAGTAAAAAAATCTGTCTTTCAAGCCCCACTAAGTTTATGAACTGTTCTATTTGTAAAGGACATTTTTTTCAGTGAAAGCTATTTTTGCCCACATTTTCTCACGTGGTTCCATGTCTGGGTGTAGATATTTCAATCACACTCATCGCTGCTGTGCTGTGTGTGCAGAAAATAGATGGTGCCAATGACAGAGAGTCAGGGATCCATGGAGCTCAGCCAGCTGAGTTAGGGAATTTATACATTCTTTTATATGGAATACACTTGTGTTCTGTCACTTCAAATACTCTGTATTTTTAGTATGGGGTGTTTCTGACATCAGCAGCCCTTTAGCTGTGTTTGTGTCTATAATGTAAATTTTCTTCCTAATGTCATGCAAGATTAATCTCTTTTAATTAATAATTCCAGAGATTCATCTTTGTCATGCTTTATTGCTAAAAGCATTTTGGTAGTTTGAAATACAACTGAATGTTTTCTGAGGGTTAAATAAATCCCATTTCTTACATTGATTTAATGCAGCATCCACTGTTTCAGGGCAGTGCAGGGTTGGGATAACAGTTCATTCCATCTGCTCCGTACAGAGCCTTCCCACGCTGCTGCAGGAATCCCATCCTCTCAACACACGGCCTGGGATTTCCAGAGAACATCTGTTTTCAGAGATCTCTAGACATCTTTTACTAGTGCTGAATTATCACTGAACAGCACATCCCCTCCAGTGTGTTTAACAACTTGCAGCTCACTCGATGTGTCCTGGGTGAGGCCCATGCAATTCTATGATTTTAAAGCAATAGTAAAACCTCAGATTCTTCTGGTAAACAGATTCCCCACTTCCCTCAGGCTGCCACAGCAACATTCCTGAGCAGCCATGCTAGGATATTCAGAGAGAATAGTATTAAATCCCACCACAATTTAGCTAAAATACACCCAAAGGCAATGGATTGTGAATCCTTAAAATCTGGTGATCACCTGAAGGAGGTATGATGGAAAAAGAATACCCTGCTCTAATATTTCTCCATTAATTCATCACACAGGATTGTAACTCATCATTTACAATCAAGGCCTCTTGGTGGAGAGCAGCCAATATTTTTGGGAGGCAGGTAATTTCACCTGATGCACGTTAACATCCCCCCTTGGACATGCCTGACTCTCACTCATGCCTTAGTCAATCATCTCAGTTGTCTAAATGTAGATTCACAGAAAAATTTGAGATGTCCTAGAGTATCCAATATGTGCCTGAGGATGGCTGACAAGATAAAAGATAAATATGAGACCGGGAAGCTCAGCAGGAAACATCAACAATGTTCATAAAGTTAGAAAATGAGGTATCTTCATTTAGAAGCTGAGTCCCAAAATATGGGAACTTCAAGACTATTTTAATCCATAAGTAAACAATTAGGAATTAAATGGAAGAGAAATAATGGTTTATGATAAAGGTGTTTGATGGGTTAGCAAAGAGTTCCTTTGGGTCACTCAGGATCCATTCAAGCCTTTCTGGAGCTCCCTCAATGTAACTCAGTCACAGTTAAGGCTGTGGATTACCAGAGACAAAAATCCACCAAAATTCAAGGGATCAATCTCTAGCTGTTGACACACCAGTTGGGCTGGAATAAACTCCCATAAAAGTTTTATCACATAATATCTGAAAATTAAATCAAGTTTTTCAATCTGACTGTAAAACCTGAACGAAGTCCCACTGTAATAGATGGAGAGAAACTTGGTCACCTCCACAGACTCTGGATCAGGATCCAAGAGGATTATGGATGCTGTGAGTGAAGGTCTGGACAAGAGCCCCGGTTGGATGAGCCTTAGAGCAGCCTGGTCTAGCGGAAGGCATCCCAGGCCATGGCAGGGGGTTGGAACAAGATGGTCTTCAAGGTTCCTTCCAACTCAAACCATCCTATGATTTATGATTCATTATCCCTCACCAGAGGAACTCCCTGCCCTAGTGGGACATGGCATTTACGGATTGGTTCAAAAAAGCTCGATGTTCTTTCCAATAGAAATGATTTACAGACATTTAGCTCCACTGGGAAGGTCACCACAAGTGAACTGCAAATGAAAACACATCCTCTCTTCTGGAACACCCCTTTGTTTTGCAGCCTGGCTGCTATCCATTGAGGATGGATTGTCTCCATGAATTTTGGTGTAAAGG
Organism: Euphonia xanthogaster; assembly: GCA_034509185.1. Lineage (NCBI taxonomy): Eukaryota > Metazoa > Chordata > Aves > Passeriformes > Fringillidae > Euphonia > Euphonia xanthogaster. Next base: position 110,555,405 of record JAYDZK010000169.1, on the reverse strand, counting down.
ACCCACCAACTCCTGTGATCTCAGCAAGGACCTCTAGGTGCTACTGCAACACAATTAATAATAAAATGACATCAATACCTATACAGAAGCAAGGCAAACATAACACCTCTAACATACAGAAGCAGCTGGTTGTTGTGGACAACATGACACCCTCTGGCTCTTCCCAGAGAAAGAAGAGCCACTCAGCCTTGCTCACCTCAGAAGCTGGACACAGCTATGTTTCTGATGAAGGCAGAGTGAAGGAGACGCCCCTGCTCTGCCTCTGCTGGCTGCCAGCCAGCCAAAGACATCTGAGACTTAGACAGAATGTGGAAATAATGCAAGACATGGTTCAGAGGACAAATCTATAAACTAACCCACCTTCCAAAGGGGTGCAGAGGTGCATGGGAGAAACAGGAAAAGCTGGAAGCAGAGGAACAGCCTAATGGGCTGAGTCCATGCCCTGTGCTGTCTCACTGCCTCCTTTCCTAGAGCTCTTCCATCTGCTCCATTATGTCTTCCATTCCCATTTACACCTCTTTGGAGTGTGAACAGCCCACTTGTTTTGTGGATGTGCCACATCCAATCTGGAGGCATCCAAGCTCTGAACTGATGTATCGTGGTTTAATAATAATGAATTTTGCACTTTATTCATGCAAAGAACCCATGTGCCCTTCCCTTCCCCAAACTTTGCACCAGAGGAATTAGAAAGTGTTTCTCCTGGGGAGTGGCTGGGTAATCTGTGGTCAGAAGGTGAATCATGGGGTGTTGCCACTCCATGCCCACATACAAATTAGTAAAGTAGTGGAAGAAAAGGAGGAGGAAAAGATCAGGAAGTGCAGGACTTCTTCTCCCTTTCTCTAACTTTAGCAGGGTCAGAAGGCTCTTCCCTGGCATCAGGAGGAACATAGAACAAGAAGCAATACTGAATTTGGAGTGAGGAAATACTGCATGGAAATGCATCTAATCCTCTGGAAATGGTAGCATCCAAATTGTTGGTCAAGAAGAGAGCACACAGCATCCCTTGCATCTCCCAGATCAAAACTCACATGGTTTCTTAAACTTAATTAAATATCAGGTCCCCAGATCCACACAGAATCATGGAATGGTTTGGGAAGGGGCTTCATAGATCATGCAGTTCCACCCCTGCCATGGACAGGGACACCTTCCACCATCCACGTTTGCTCCAAGCCCCATCCGACCTGGCCTTGGACACTTCCAAGGATCCAGGGGCAGGACAGCTTCTCTGGGTAACCTGTGCCAGGGCCTCCCCACCCTCACAGGGAACAATTCCTTCCCAATATGCCATCTATCCCTGCCCTCTGTCAGTCTGAAGCCATTCCCCCTTGTCCTGTCACTCCATGTCCTTGTCCAAAGACTCTTTCCATCTTTCTTGCAGGCTCCCTCCAGGTACTGGAGGGCACATTCCTAAAACTTTCTTTTACCAAAGAAAGATGCATAAATCAGGACAGGTTCCAGTGTCCAAGGCTCTTGTAATTACAAACTGCCACCTTTATTTGATGTTTATTTAATGAGGATATGGGTGAGTCCAGTGCTCCATGTGCTGAAATGCACCAATGTAAGATAATTTGCCATTCCAACATTTCTCCAAACATCAGCATCTTCTAGATTTTTACAGACATGACCTGTTCAGGTTTCAGGTTTGCCGACAGTATAAAGATGCATGAAAAAATGAGAGTTTTGGAAGGCCATGAAGCACTCAATGAGCCAAGTAAAACATGTGAAAGAGAGAGGAAAAATGCAATAACTCCCTGCTCTGCTTTCTCAGTCAAGCACAGGCAAAGATCATGTGTAGCTATTGCTCTGCTGGCAGCTTTTCCTGTGGTACTCATGGATGCTTTTTCCCCGTGTGTGACACTTTGCACATATATCAAATAAACACTATGGGTTTTGCCCTGAAAATACTTTGGATGAGCAACTCTTTCATCATTCCAAGAGAAATACTGCAATCAGAAAAGCAGTGGCTGTTGGAAATCACTTGGGTAGCAGCAGAAGAGAAACACCTTGTGGGAAAAGGGAAAAGGTGAAGGGAAGAGGATTGGTGGGGAAGTTAAAGGCATGGAGAAAGCTTGTTTTTAAGAAAGAGGTGAAGAGGGTATAAATGGGAAGAAAAGAGATTTCTAGCCTGGTTCAGTTTGGAAATTTTGCTTGTGTGAGGAGTGCCACCAGTCCTGCCCCTGTCCACATTGCACTGGCCTTATATGCAAGTTTTGATGGCCTTTTCTGTCCCCACCCACCCTGTCAGCTCAAAATTAGGTCTGACAGTGTTCAAGCTGTGAAGCAGCCAGAGAAAGAGCAAACTGCTGTTAAAGATGCAAATTTCAACTGAGAAGAGAGGACAGCCTCTCTAGAAAAGTTTCACTGCTGATGTTTCACCTTTTGACTGAAATCAGAGTCCCCCACCTGCCCCTTTGGCACTAGGTTCATTAAATCTGGTCCATCCAACATCAGCCTTTGAAAATGATGAGTCAGAGTAACATCCACTCCACCCCAAGACCCTGCCCTGATCCTCTCCTGGGGCAGGATTAGCTTAAAAATTGACGTGCCTTGAAAAATGTGGAACATTTGGTTCTTGTGCTCAGCCTTGTGGTGGCTGAGTCAGTGGTAAGGTTCCAGTTTGGGAGTTAAAGCTTTTCCCCATGACCAGAAGTTGTCAAAACTCACTCCTTGCATATGGAGAATATTTACATCATGGATGAGCAGGTATTCCAGTTGGAAATTGTGGGAGAAGGAGGGAAGGACAACATAGTTGTGCTCCAATTATCTCTAGGAGCTGGGATTGAGGATATAAACCCTCCTGGATCAAGCTCACACATCCACAGGGAATTGATCCATGGTTTTGCCATCCTGGATGTCTCTTAGCACAAACACTGTGGGTAAAATCTGTGGGATCCAGAAGCTCTGGGCACAGAGACACATTCAGCTGAAAATTTTGGTTTATTTGAGTATTTTTTTTTTTTTTGTTATTGAGTACAGGTTTCACTCTCATTTTGCAAAGTCCATGGTATGAATGGGAAAAATGGGAAGGTTTTTACTTCTACTTCCAGACCTTGCTAAGAGTTGCAGCAGAACCCTTTGAATTTCATGTTCAAGGCCCAAAAGAAAGAAGAAAATTGATGCAAATGTAAAAATCCTATCTTTTCCTCTCCTTTAACTGGCTAAAGACTCCCAAGTCTGCATTTGTAAAACCTAATTTCCCTATGAAAAAACCTCACAGTCTTTCCTGTGAAAATTCTTTGAAGAAACAGTGATTTCTACTGAAAGTACTTACAGAAAATTCACAGTTTTTCCAGGAGAGGGTGGAATTCTGCTATTTTTTGTACTCGAAGCAAAGGAATAAATAGAGAGATCATGCTGACAAATCTTAACTCTCCTGAAGTCCACTTTTATTTAGTGCTCCTTTTCTGGACTATAAAGAGAGCCACCAACAGGAAAAGCTTCACATTTCTCATAAAATATTTTGTAACACAACTTTTTCTGATCAACCCAGCTTTTTCCCCAGCAGTTTACCTGTTACTGACATAGAGCTGTTTTTATTGGCTCAATACACTTTTTTTCATAAATAAAACCCCTATACAGGATTTTTATATCAAGTTTAAATTACTGTTATGCACTTTTGTGCCCTTTGTTGCATTGACCAATCAGCCTTTTATAAGTCTGGGGTATTTTGTTTCTTCTTTAACTGTCTGTAATCTTTCCAGAGTTTCAAGCTTCTATATGTTGGTAACTATAGAAGTAATTTTCCTCTAAGTACTTTCTAAAATTTGTTTAAGATGGTAAAAAAACGTAAATGTAACAAAATTGTACCTATAACAAATTCAATTCCTTTTTTTTTCAAAACCACTTGCATTTAAAAACAAAATCATTTGTT
>JAYDZK010000169.1:110515398-110551434 GCA_034509185.1 Euphonia xanthogaster | reverse complement strand
CCTATAACAAATTCAATTCCTTTTTTTTTTCCCCAAAACCATTTGCATTTAAAAACAAAATCGTTTGTTCTGGGGAAAACCCAGAAATGCCAAAAATAGTTGTAGGAGGACTCATAGCATGGCAGAAACTTTTGTTTGTATAATTGAAGTCCATAAGGACAAGTTAAATGAGTGGTAGAATTTCCTAAATTGGTATTAGGAAAAATTAGGGAATATTAGTGGTCACACCACCAAGGCTGCCAGGGCTCCAGGTGGGTTTGGACAACACTCTCAAGCACAAGGTGGGATTTTTGGGATCCTGATCAGGGCCAGGAGTTGGGCTGCATGATACTTGGGAGTCCCTTCCAGCTTAGGATATTCCATGATTCCATGAGTATTGCATATACTCAATAGCATTATTTGAAATGTATTTGACCTGGATTAAATTCAAAAGGATTAGAAAGCAATTACACTTTACTCCATTATTACTGAAAGAACAAAACCTCCTCAGGCTAAAGGAATCATCTGCATTTGGTGTATGGTAGATAAGAAAGTATCAGATTTGCTGCATGTTAGATAAGGAAGTCGCTAAACACGGGGTCCCTTTAACTCTACCTTGTAAGGCACCTGGCCAGATGATCTCAGGGCATCTCAAAGGTTCACAGAACACACCTGGATATGAATCTTCTTGTGGATGAGGTTCATGGAAAGTTTTGCTGAGGTTTACAGATCGCTTGTGTAAATCTCGTTGGAGTCATTGTGGTTTTGGCATGGAATCAGAGAATATCGAACCTGAAACCTGTGGTTTGTTTTTAGACCATGAGTCACACACGTGGTGGGTGGAAAAGTGGCACAGCTCACTTGATAACAACAGTTTGCTCCAGATCAGGGGCTGGAATTCACTGCAATCCTTCATACCTGAGCACAGAAACTGAGTGTCACAGTGAATATGTCAACGTGCAACCAGAAAATTAACGATCCCACAGAGGCAAATTATCACCTCTCTTCTCCCACTGTTTATATACACACCACATTTTAAACCAGCTTATCTGCCTCCATGTATCCCGTTTTCCTCCTGCACTTCCATCAGCATCTTGATGACACTTGTCATTAAGACAGATGATCTTGGTAGAAAGCCACATGAGCGGCCGAGAGGATGCCTGCGGGCAGCCTACAGATGTCCTAGGAATGGCTCTATGGATGTGTAAATCTGAGTCAGGAAATATGTCAGACAAGCCTGTTTCCTGGCCTTGCACCCCTAGGTCGCTGTAAATACAGTCATTATCAAGAACTACTCAGCAATAATGGCTAGGCCACCAGCTTGGCTAGTAACATCTAAAAATAAAAGTTCTGTCTTTACTGCTAAATTAAATCAGTTCTGGATCCAGGGCACTGGAACAGAGTTGCCTCTACCACGCTTTTTAGAGTGATCTTTAGAGCATTTAAGGCCTGGATCAACTGGCACTCTCCCAAGCAATTCCTGGGCAGATCTGGGAGTTAACATACACCAGGGAGCTTCTCTAAGAAGTGGCTTGAATGTGGCCACCCCTGTGGGAATTAGAACCTATTTTGTGCGCTACAAAGTGTGATTATCCACAGATGGTTCCATTTGGTGCCATAGTCTGTGCTCTGGTACTCTCCTGGCTGCTGGAATAGCTGTGAGGGCTCATTGTGCTGCTTTGGGCTGAAGGTGTTATCCTACAGGTTGCTGGAGACTGGGAAGATACATCAGGGAAGGACTCATTTCATTTGGGCCATTCTGTCTTTCTCCAAGACTGGGACTTGTGGTCAAAAATGTCTTGATTTGCCCCAGAATGGTTTATTTTCCCTAAGTGCAGCCCATGCCAAATTCCACCAAAACACAAAAGAAAACTGAGGGTTCTTACCCCAAGGAGTTTCTAATAATTAACTCTTTACAGTCCCCAGTTTGTGGTGCCTGAGGAAGCATTCCTTGACTTGTGATTGCTCCCCTGATTAACCCACATGGCAATTCTCTGATTCCTCAAGGAAATTCAGTGGCACACAGTGCTCCTTCTGCAACATTCTCACTTGCAGAATCTGAGGCAAAATCGAGTCTTTCTGGTCTTCCACTCGACCTTTCCACACAACAAAACCGGATCAGATTCACTCATTAAATGTAACAACTTACGGTCAGCCTTGAGTGCGCCCAAACAAAAAAACATCTCAGCCTTGGCCTCACTCCAACAAACATAAAACTGGCCACATCCCCTGGAAAACTCTTCTGAGGGCTGATAAATCCCATTTGAGCTGCTCTTGGTAATTGCCACCAGCAGCCATAAAATATGTAGAGTATTTGCCATCTCACAGTGTGGTTTCAAATGCCATGTGAGGAGGAACGTTGGATTTTAAGGAAGAGATTGGTTTGGTTTTTGTTTTAATTCAGGACAGCCAGTAAAAGAAAGGCCTAGTGATTCAGGAATCAGGACATCTGTGCCTGGACACAGTCATGGTGCTGGGTTCCTGTGACTTAACAAAGTCTTAATGACTGTTCAGCTGGTGGGCCCTGGATAATTGCCATTTGTAAGGGAAATCCTCTGTTGCTGCCTCATTATCCTACACGTCATTTCTTACAGCCTGGGAGGATTTCTGCCCTTTCTGTGATCCCTGTCTCTTTGCCCCCAGAGACATCCTTCCCTCTCCAGAGGCGGGTGGTGGGGATCTGAAGAGAGGTGCATTCCTGTGGTTTAGACCATGAGGAAGAAAACCCACTATGTGGTGTAAAAACTTCCCAGAATGGAGTCAAAAGGTCATTTGATGGAGAAGATAACCTACAGTTATTCTTTTTTGTGAGATACCTGCACACCTGCTTCTTTTTTTAGTGTAAAACTGATGTTCTCAGTAAAAACTAGGAAACAGTGATTTCCAACCATCTCATCAGCTAATGGATGTAAAGTCCCATACTTGTGTTTGCCAATATCTAAATATCTGTAGTACTTTGCAACTAGTATATGAAAACTTAGGCCTTGCTTAATTTACTAGTCTCAGTCAGTCTTCCTTTGTTCTACAATTAATAAAGAGGGTCCAAAAGGCAAAATGTCCCCCCCATCCCAAATGCCTCGTAAGACAATCAGATTCAGATGAATTAATGAATTACATCCAGGATTGTCTATATTTTATTGGGAAAATGTGCACAGAGTTTCACTGGACAGTTGATTGCGTGTCAATGTTAACCTAAATAACAAATTTCTCTATTTGGGCAGGTAATCCAATTATTTCCAGTTAATCACCTGGAAAACACCAAAGAGTGGCTTGACCTGAAAAAAAACTTTATGAGTTACACTTCATTTCTTGTTGAAAATTTAACTGATTTTGCTTACCTAAAACTGAACTAAAATTTTCTCCAGTCCCATAGTCATCAAATTTCTAGTCAAGCAAAATATTGGTTAATTTGGAAAAATGGGCTATTTGCCCTGATGAAATTGAGTGTTCAAACACTTCACACCTACTGCCTTCAGTGGGACTAGGATTTCCTAGTAGGAAATCTGCTTGATGTTTAGGAATTCAAAATACTGGTTTCCCCTCACTCAAGCCTTCAGGAGTTAGAATGAAAATACAAATATGTAAATACCAATAGAATCAAACTGGATGTACTTCTGTGGGAATCAGGGCTTTAAAATTCTCAGATTCTATGATTTAACTTTGAGTTATGACTGAATTAAACTTAGAGGTGCACTGGAAAAATTTGTGGACTACAAAAGGAAGAAATCCCTTTTCTCTGCTTTCTCAAATCAATACTCCATGAAAGGAACACAAAACAAGCCTGTTCCGTGTGTTTCCAAGTTTATACCCACATAAACATTTGTAATTTCAAAGTGCCCTAAATTTACTCTACAAAATGGTAAGAATATTCAAATGGAGCAGATCAAAACAGAGCCACTGGACAGAGGTGATTTAACTCATTTTAGGATTTAAGTTTAGATCTGGAATTATGGTAGTAGAAGAAACAAAAGGAGATTGAAGAGCAAACACTCTGAGGTCTATGAACATCTCTTGATGGAAAATTGATTAACAGGTAGGATATGAGATTTTTCCCTTTTTTTTTTTGTGTTTGGTTTTCCAGAATTCAAGGAAAAACTGGCTGAAAAAGAGACATTGTGAACCTGCTATTAAATGCTGTGAATTTGTTATTCTGAGCCAGTCAAATATGAAGTCAATCCATCAGTAGTCCAGATGCATTGTTTAGGAATTATTCTGCTAATCTGTCAAAATATGGGAATAAATATCAAAAGTTACTGTTCCACTCAATCCCAGCCCTCTTTCCCAGAAAGATCTCTGTGCTAAGTCATGGGGGAAAAATTACATAGATAATTGGGATAAATGAAGTTTAGACAATTATTTAAAGAGAATTTGATTTATTCTTCAAAGAGAATAATGCAAGAAAAAAATGAAATACCCAAGAAATACGAAACATCCAGACACCTTTGAATGATCATGGAAAAATGGAAGTTTCTTTCCATTGTCTTTAACAGAAAATGCAAATTTAAGTATAAGGACAAGGTGTCCAGCTAAAATTAAACTCCAGCACCAGTGGAAGGAGATTATTTCTGCAAAGATCAAAACTGTGCTTTGTGAGTTGAAAATTCACAATTTTCACTCCTCAATGAAACAATTACATCTGGTGAAAACTCAGACACAACCAATTGTGTGTCAGAAACAGAGGCCTTGAAGCTGAGATGTGACAAAAAAAAAAAAAAAAACCAACTTAGAAGAAGAACAGAGAATCCATGTGAAAGTAAAAAGATTGGAAAATCCAAGACAGAGCGAATTTTTTGTGGTTTAAATGCTTTGCACCCAAGCCTAGAGTAACAGGAAGCCCTAATGGAAATGGATGTTAAATGAACAGTAGTGAACAGTTTGAAAGCTAGAGGTAAATTGATAAAATTAATAATGGTCAAAAAACTTACTGTAAAAGATTCCCAGGAAAGGCATTAATAATCACATATCTCCTAATTACATGGAAGATGACAATGTTGCTGAGGTTGCATTCTTTGTCACCTCTCACTGTGATATTCTGCACAGGAATTAAAGGTGTGAAAATAGAATTATTAAGGTATAAAAATCAACTCCTTATTGACAAAACAGTAATGAAAATGTTCATATTAAAAATATAGAATCTGAAGGGACTGTGGAGAGATTAAGTGATGGTGTTTGACCCACACCCACATTTCTGCTGATGGAAAACATGGGAAGGTTGAAAAAGACCTCCAAAATAATTGAGTTGAAGATATTATGTTTAGAGAGTGCATATTTAACACACGTGCCACCTAAAATATTGGTGTTCATAATAACTAGAAGGAAAACTGTGGAGAATTCATTCAGGAATTACAAGGAGAACATTAAGACTGTACAAAGAAGTAGAAAGCAAAACATTTCTTTAGAGAAATCAGTGAAAATTCTCAAAAAGTGAAAAAGAGGAAGTTGCTATCAGTTCACAAGATTATTATGATTATCTGGACTGAGCTGGAGTCCAAGTCTCGAAAACTGGAGAAATCAGTCGCAAAATAAGTTAGTTTTCCATAGGTTATAAAATATCTTGGCAGCAGGATTTGGTTTGGTTGGAAGCTCTTTCCAGACTGGTGAGAATAGCAGAAAGCTCTGTGGAAAGACACAGGGCTTCTGCCAGGAAGGATGGCTTAAATTGTCCCCTCCCTCTCTCCTTCCTACTGCACATTCATCTCCCTGTGCCAAGTAAAAATGAATTTATTGCAAAATATTCCTGCATTTTTTCCCCTCCTGGATAATGGGCCATTTGAACCCAGGTCATTTCAGTCACCTGGCTCAGAAAGTGACACCCCAGTGGTTGTGGTTTTACCACTGAGGAGCTGGCACTCAGCCCTGTAAAGGTGGGAAAAGTGGCAAAGGATCTGGGAATCTCCATGCACTGCAGGGGCAGGGACAAGTCAGGATAACACATGAGATCCCTCCCAAAAAAATGGAGGTAAAGGTTAGTTAGCTAAAAAGAGATGGAGAAGAAGTCAAGAGAATCTCAGATTTGTCCAGAAATTCCTTTGGGAACAGAAGAATGAAGGGATTGCCACACCTTGAATTTATTATAAGAATTTCTCCCACAGCAGATTCACTAATTCATCAATAGAAATTGTCTCTTGATCCCACTCAAACATTAATTTTTTATGCATCATTTGGTTATCTTATCATCTGTCATGGTTATGTTCTGCCTGGTTTTGAACTGAAACCACCACATCATCTTATTTTATCTTACCATCATTAGTTATCTTATCTTTCTCTGTTGAGGATCCCACATCATGAGCAGGACCCTGTTCTGCGGGGAGCTGTGCTACCTAAGGGTCACCTCATTGTGTTGAATTCCCAGTGGTCAGGTATGGAAAAGCTGAACCTGGGCTGGGACATGCCTCCCAAAAAAAAGGTGAGAAACACTATAACTAGAAGGGGTTTTATATCTGACTGCAAAACATTAAACCTCCTAATGACCCCAAACAATATGTGGCATGAAGTTCTTGAGTGGCTGAACAAGATTCTTCTACATCAAACTATTGTGTAATTAATGGGCAAGCGATTAATGTGACAAAGCCCGAAGGATTAAGGTAAGGTGGATAAACTTTTGGACCCATGAGCTAAAGGATTTACATCAGAAGGAACGTGATGACTCCTGTTTGAGCAATTGACCAGCACCAGAGATGTTTACCTTCTTCCCATCAATAGTGTAGAGCTTCTTCACTGGGAACTGCAGGATCTCCGTGATCTCATCCAGGAGCGTCTTGAAACTCCGGGCATTTCTGCGGTTCAGGATGATGGAGCGCCGAAATCCACTTTCCCCATTCTTAACCAGAGTGATTTTCTTGGGTATTCTGGGGCCATGGTGAGTGAAAGGTGTGGAATAATCTTCCAGCTTGCCCTCCTGAGCCGCTCTCCTCATGGTGCTGGAGGGGCGACTGTTTCGTGGCGGGGCCGGCCTGTGTCCCCCAGAGGTGATGCTGATGGGCTTCACGTACTTCTTGTCGGAGCACAGGTAGCACCCTCCATCCTCCAGCTGGTCCAGCTCACTGATGCAGTGTATTCCTCGTGGGGTGGTGATGGTCCGGACCCCGAACGGCAGCGGGACCCGATGGGAGAGGTCATCCATGAGCGCGTGGAAGCTCTTGAAGCTCCGTTGGTTGATGGCCATCTTGACTCCTGCAAACTGAGGGTCTCCACTCTTGAAGAAGGTTATTTTTTTGGCTGGAGGGACTTTGGTGAGGGTGCTGGCCCGAGCCACGGAGGGGAGGGGTGGCTCATAGTTGTAGGAGCTGGTGGTTGACAGGTAGTCAGCAGGCACCTGAGTCATCCCTCTTGCTTAAAGGTAACTACAAAGAGAAGGAAAAACAGAGCGGGGTTTGTTTGAGTTAGGAAGGATCAGAGCCTGATTGCTGTGGGAGCAAGGTTTGTGCTCCTCACAACAGCTCCATCATGAGCAGATTGTACCAATGACTCTTAGGAATTCAAGGATCAGGTAGGTACAGGGAAGCACAGCAGGGAGAGCATCCAGAACCCTGCTCCTCACAGTCAAACCCTCCTGGTCCTGCAGATTCCAGTGGGAATCCAGTCAGTGTCAGTCACCCCTGAGGCACAAAAAGCATGAGTCAGACCCCAAGCAAAAGCCACAAAAAGTGCATTGTTTTCCTTTGGAGTTTTGTGTCTTCCTTGCTTATATTTTTGAGGTTTTCTCTGAAATTATCAGAGCCAGTGATTACTTTGAATTTATTTTTATAAGCACAGCACTGAGATTCTCATGTAACCCTTTAACCTCATGGATTGGAGCATAACAAAAACCAAAACAAAGCTGAATTTTTCCATGTTGTGATTATACTTTGTAGCACACAATCAGTCCTGAGCTCACTGAGGGGCAGAGCAGACTGGTTTTAGAACAGGCCATGCCATAACGTGCTGAGTTCTGGCAGCTATGCAAACAAATAACAAATAGCACAAGACATCAAATAGAACTACAAAACTTGGTTCTGCTAAAGGGTGGGAAAACTGGAGATTGGTTGGGATCATCTGCCCAATTTTTAAAAGATAAATTGAGTTTGGTGTTTCAGTCTGGTGATTGCATGCCACATTTTGAACACAAGTGGTTTTAATGCCACTGTCCTGATGAAGACAAGACTCCTCACTACTTGCCCTTATTAAATTCATTGCCATGGAAGCCAGTTGCTAAAAAATTCATACCTCACACGAAATGAAATTATTATGCCCAAAAAAGAAGACAACTTGCTTTTGACCACTTGATAGAAGAAAACAACTGGTAAAATACTGGCTGCAAAGAGCACAATACATTTATTCAAGAAACAAGCAGTGATTCCCCACTTTACTCTGAGTTCATTACTCAGACTTCAATGGAGACTCTAAAAATGGCACTTAGATGTGTCATCTTCAGGTCATTTATCTGCTCACAGATAGGAAATTGAATCATTAGTAAGGACTCAGTAGAACTGCAACTTGCAGAAGGGGGTACTGGCCACAAACACCTACATAAAATTTATTTTCCAAATTCTGTTCTTAGTTGGTATCAGTTTTCTATGGTAACTTTAAAAAAATAGAAAATGAAATATTTTTAGTGCTCACGAATCAATTAGAAAACAGTAAATGCTTTTATAATTGAATGGTTCTTTCAGTTTGCTCCTGGGTACCTCTCTTGTAGCAGCTGAATGAAGTTTTAGTTTGAATAATTGTGATAATCACAATCTATCTTTGGGAGATTCAATTTGGTGCCCACTGACATTAATGGAATTTTGTCACTGTTGGAGCATTCAAAAAGCTGTAAATGTTGAATTTTTCTGCATTTTAGAACAAAACCATTATATTCTTGCCACAGTGCCCTCAAGTAAAATATTTGTGCATGTTGTACTATGGTAAATGCTGCAATAAATGGAAGTTTGAGCTCAGCAAGGTGAGAAAAGACATTAGGCATCATTTGAAAAACCACTATTGTGATAAATCCCTGCATTTTTTTACATCCAGGCACACCCCAAAGATTTCAGTATGATTTATTCTTTCCATGTACACATTTCACCAAGCAATTATTCTCTTATTTATTTCCCAGTTAAAGGTCAATCCATTACTCCAACTCATCATTTCCAGGGTAAAAAAGATCTCATTTCTCTATTTTTCAACAGCTTCCAGAAAGCTGGGTTCAAATTTTCTCCACAAGCCCCACATTCGAGCTTTCAAACAGTGACAGCATAATTCCAAACAAAGGCATTATCCAAATTGTAGTCACTGGACAAATGGTGATCCACAATATGCTGACTGCACTCCCAGAAATCTAAACTGCTTCCCAAGGATTTATTGTACATTTTTCAAATTTTTAAATCATATTGTAAGAAGTACAGAAAAAAAATAAATACAGGACAAACCATAACATGCTTTTCCAGTACTACTTTTTGTGGGGAATAATTTCATAGGATTGTATGGGATGACTAATTTAAAGGAATATTATTCCTTGAGTTTTGGGTGATAGAGCTGATTACCCACCCCAGCCTAGAGGGTCTGTCAGATCTGCTCTTACAAAGCCATATATCCACACACACACAAAAAAAAGGAAATATAAACAGTTCGCATACAGAGAAGTTTAATATTATCCATTTGAAGGGTCAGAGTTGAAAGGGAATGTTACTGTTAATCTGCAAAGGAAAATGCTCATCTTGCCCAAATACACCTTTTTAGAGAAAAAAGAGAAGTCTCAATCCATATTTTTGTACTTACATTGAAATACTTCATCCCTCTGGCTCAAGATGACTTTTTCTTACAGAATATCCAAGGGATTAAAAATAAAATCAACCAAATAATATTTTAGAAAAGCAACACATCCAACCAGCCACCTGCAGGATCAAAGACACTGGAAAAGGCAGGGAAAAATGTTAACAGGTTTCCTGCTGTCAATCAAACTGGCCTCAAAATGACTGACCACAGCTTGGAGGGTTAAGCAGGGCTGTGTTGCTAAGGATAGAAAGAAAAGCTACCTAAGCTGCTGTAGAAGGCTCTCAAATCCACTGGGGCTTTAGCCACAATTTGCCCAATCCCTCTTTTCCTTGTGGCCATGTAACTCCAGCATAAATCTGACTCTGCTCTGAAATCACACCAGCGCAACTGGAAATGCAATTCCTCTCTTAAATAAAGGCCTGCAGAGACCTGGAAAACTTTGCTGATCCAACCCACTCATTAAAATGCTTTGGAATCTTACTTCTCTTTTGGACTCCAGGGGAATCAGTGGGACTGGAGTGAGGACGATGGCTCTGAAGGATTTGTGTGGATATGTCACTGTCACCTGGCTGATAGTCCCTTACTCAGGACAGAGATAGGTGAGATCCATAAAAACTTTTTCAGGGGAATATTAACAATGAAAGTCTGGAGACCCCTAACCCCAAAATTTTCAAGTTCAGGGCAGATGTCAAAGCCACAGTCTCAGAATGGTGCTTGACAGCTGGATCACTGAGATTTGAGCATGAAATACAGACAGACAAGCACGTGAATGACAAATAATGGGAAATTACTTCTGACATAATTCGCCTGTAAGAGCCTTCCTGTTTTGTCTCTGTTTCTACTTGCAAAAAAAGACATGAAAACAACAACAAAAAAATCAGTTTGATTTCAGAGCAAAATCAGTGAGAAATCTCACTCCTGTGTGGACTGGAATTCTTAAAAATTGGAACTAATGATCTTTGAGGTCTTTTCCACCCTTAGTGACTGTGACTCTGTGATTCCACTACTTACACAGCCAGTGCACCTCTCTCCCTCCCAGCACTGAGCACATTCTTTTGTAGAAACAAATTACATGCAGAGAGAGCAGGGTCATAAAGGGCTTCTGTTATAAGGGCAGGGATTTGGGGATCCTGCAAGAATAAACCCAGCAAGGTTTACATCTCAGATCCTTAACAGGAATCTTCTAAATGTAATGTCAGTGTAGGAGCTGTTACAGTCCTCTTTGTACAGCGCTGCTTTTCCAGCTGTGGACACATCTTTGAGGGTCCAGAGGCTGTTCCTGTGGGATCCTTCCCCCAGAGGACCAAGGTCATCTCTTTGTTGGCTTGCACTGGGTGTAAGAGGTCACAGCTCTACAGGAAAATTTGTGGGAGTCCATCCATTGGAATGACTGAACCCTCCATGGAGGCCTTTCTACACACTCAGGGCCATGCCAGGGAGCTGGGCCCTGTTTTTCCATTTCCCTTTGCAGTTTAAAATGAAATCTCAAGAAGACTAAAGTATAACAGGCAGGGAAGTCCTGGACCTCTCAACCTTTCAGCCCTCTGTTGCTGGAATTCACACAGAGAAAGCTGTGGGACCCCTTAGCCAAAACCCAATGGAATGGTTTGGGTTGGAAGGGGCATTAATGATCCTGTCATTCCACCCCCTGCCATGGACAGAGACACCTTCCACTCTCCCAGCTTGCTCCAGCCTAGCATTGGACACTTCAGGGATCCAGGGGCAGCCACAGCTTCTCTGGGCACCCTGTGCCAGGGCCTCCCCACCCTCACAGTCAAAAATTCCTTCCCAATATCCCATCCATCCCTGCCCTCTGGCAGTGAGAAGCCATTCCCTGTGCTCTGTCCCTCCTGTTCCTTGTTTAAAGTCCCCCTTCACTCGCAGCATTAACATCTGTTCACATCAGCCTTCACCTTCTGTCCCTTGCACTGCTCTTATCTTGGAAAGTTGTTTTTTTTTCCTCCTTCTCTCTGTTGGGGATGTAGAAGAAGTAGAGGAATCCAGGAGTCAGCCAGAAGGTGCCTGAGCCAAGGCAGGGGAGCTGTCAGGGAATGTGACTCCGTGAATTGAGCATCAGGTCTATATCCACTGTTCGAGACCCTTATGAGGAGCTTCCAGACTTGACTTAAATACTTTAAATTATCAAGAATCCACTCCATCCAGCAGTGACAGCTCATTAATATCACTTAATGCTAAAATCTGTGTCTTTCCTCTCACCTGAACAGTCCCAGTGTCAATTTTTTATGACTTTTTTTGATTTATCGGGGTGCAGAATTTTGCTGGAAATTTCTCTTTCCATACAAGCTATTGCAGCTTCTACTTCTGCAAAGTCATTTCTTTCACACAGAAGAAAAATTTACAGACCACCAAAACATTTGGAATGCAGCTGTTGAAAACTGCAGGTTTGTTTTCCAGGGAAATAAAAAAAAAATATTTAATGTGGAATTTTTCCCAGAGTAGGTGAGAGTTTCTAGCTAGGAAGATGAATCAGTTTGAAGATTTAACAATGTTTTTTCTAAAAAAAGCTCATTTCAATCTGCTCCGTGCTCTTTTTGATGAAGAAAAATATTTTTATATATCAAAGTGATCTTAATTAACAAGGAGTATTTATGGTCTGATCAATACAAAGTAATGTAAGGAAAATGACAAACTTTGAGAAATTTGATTAATAAAAAGATAAAAGCATTGAATTGGAAAGCAGATTATCCATTTCCTTATGAATATTTAATAATTATCTGAAAAAAAGGAGACCAAAACAGATAGAATGCATGTTTTCTCCTCAATTAATTTGTTATTTAAATTACTTGGAAAGAGTTATCAAAAGGGCCTTGAGTTTTTCATTGTTTAGGAAAGAGATTTCTGATAGCTAACGTGTCATTCTATTCCATGGATGGATGAGCCTAAACTTTTCCTCACTTTTCCTCACCCAGGTCCTTGTCAGAGCTGGTCTTAACCCATGGAAAATCACCTCCAGGTAGGAACAGTGTTGGAGATTCCAGGGATTGACACCATTCCTTAAACCTCACTGCTGGATCAGAAAGGAAGCTGGAGATGCAAACTCTGTCTTCTATGCAAAAAAAATCTTCTTGATTTGACAGCACCTACAACTTAGAACGTGTTCATCAACTATTTCCTAGGAGGTTTTGGATTCACTGCATCTAAAGTCATTACTTTCTTTTCCTTCTCTTCTGGGATTTTGTTAGAAATTTGCAGAGTAGACGGATGAGTAAAGGCCCCATCTCTGGAAACATTAATGGACTGGTTGGATGGAGCTCTGAGCAACCTGGTCTGGTGGAAGGTTCCCTGCCCATGGCAGAGGGGTGGAATTAAGTGGTCTTTAAGGCCCCATCTATGATTCTAGGAGTGCATGATGTGGATAGAAATAATAAGAGCACTGGAATTGTTGAACCTGGAGAAGGACTCAGAAACATCCCCATCCTTGTCTATAACTGCCTAGGGCATGGTGTAGGTATGGGATACTCTTCCCAGAAGAGCAAAGCATCAAGGCATGGCAGACACAAGTGGCAGCAGGAAGAAGGTTATTTTGGTAGGAGAAAGAAATAATTTGTGATGATGATTAGAGACTGAGGCCTCAGAGGTAGAGCCAAGTCAGAGAATACTCAAAACTCATCTGATCTACTGAGACTGTGTGTGTAGAACCTCCAAAATCTCCTCCTGCCTAATTTATCCTGTGATTTAGCAAAGGCAAGGCAGCTTCTACAAAGGTTGCCTGCACTGGGTCAGGCTCCTGTGGCAGCTGGAATCCACCTAAATGCCAGTTTAATGTGATCCATCCTTTACTGCCACCCGAACTGTTCTGTGATCTGATGGAATATTCCACCTCAAATTTGTTTAGTTCTCATTTGCTCTTCCCTTTTGTGATCACTGAATTTCCTTCTAAAAATTCAAATATTCATTTACACATGTGACTTTTCTGTTGTTCTGGGTTTTGGTGGAGTGGGGGTGAACTGGTGTAATTTTTTAACAGGGCAGGTAGGATTTTTTATTAATTTGGGTTTTTTAAAAAGAATGTACTTATTTTTCTTGGGTGCATATCATTTTGAAACAAGTCAAACCTCAAAGCACAGCAGTCCAAGTTACATTTCCAAGTACAACCTCCAATGCAAAGGATTACAGTGCACTTAACCCAGGTAATAAAGAAGCCCAGCCTTCTGGGGGATAAGAATTAGTCTCAGGGATCAGACTCATCTACAGAAAATCTCCCTGCTGTTCTAGATGTATTATCTAATTCATTTTCCAGCCATCAGCCACAGGTGCAAAGAAAGAAAATCTACTGAAATTGCTGAAAAATCAGATTTTTTCCCAATGTTCCTAATTTTTAAAGCATTTATTCTGTTACAAGGTCTCTACAGTTGATACATAATTTTCCATGGGTTTAAATCATGAAACTGAGTGCCTTCAACCTGCAATAAAATCATGAGTTTAGAAACTTTGGAGGTTGGGTTTTGGAACTGGTGTTTTTCTTCCAACCCAAACCATTCTGTGGTTATTCCTTTGGCAAGAGGAGCCTCCACTATGCAAATAAAAGGTGTATTCAGGAAGCTGAAGACCAAACTCCTGGTATCAGTTTCAGAGAGTAGAGACTGAGCCCTAAAGTTCTGGTTCCAGGATCAGGACCTCAGACAGGACAGACATACCAGGACTGGCTCTAAACTAAGACTTGGTTCAAACCCCTCAGTGGTGAGTTTTGCTTTCTGCTTAGGCTGCCTATGGAAATAATGGAGTAACCATTCCTCAAAATGTTCAGGAGACACAGAGATGTGTGGGGCCATGGCTGAGTGACAGTTCTGGGTTAAGGGTTGGACTCTGTGGTCTTATATGGCTTTTCCAACCTCATTGACTCTGTGATTTTTGGTGAGCAGGGACAGGGACACTGTGATTCCTGTTTGTTACCCCTTCCCTACACATCCTGTTGTCCCTATCTCAGAGTCCCTCTATTCAATCACGCTGTGACATCTCCCCCAGGATCCTGATAAGCACAGTCCACTGTGAGATTAAAACACTCTCCTACCAAATGAGACCTAACTCAAAGAGAACTGTTTTCTTTTCCTAAAGAAATGTAGGATTTGTCTTTCCTAAAATGAAAATGAGTGTTTAATAAACTAGAGGCAGACAGGCCAGTTCAAAACCCACCTGTGGTCTATTGAAACAACAACCCTCAGTTATAGAATGGTTGAATTTGAAAAGACCTCCAAGACCAAAAAGTCCAACCTGTGACTGATTCCCATCTTGTCACCCAGCCCAGAGCACTGAATGCCACATCCAGTCATTCCTTGGACACCTCCAGGAACTGGGACTCCAGCACCTCCCTGGGCAGCCCATTTGGCTGGGACACAGCCCCAGTGACAGGATCCAACAGCAACAGCCACACCTGGGTGTTTCAGAGTCTGCATTGTTTAGCTCCAGCAACAAGGCAGAAATACCTCTAGGATCAGGGACAAAGCTTTTGTTTCAGAGGGAGTTTCTAGTGCTGATCCAGGCATTTCCCAGTAATATTGTTATAGGTAATCAGCACTGCCCTTTACTCACATTTCTGGCAATATTGGGGAAAATAACTTTGCATTTCCTTCTGAGGTGAAGTTTGATGTCCAACTTGCTCTGCATGTTTGTAGCAGGAAATTGATAAACAGAGGTGCTATTTCTCTTCTCTCTAATAACGAGGGATAGGACCTGAGGGAATGGCTGGGACTGTGTCAGGAGGAGGTTTAGGTGGGATATCAGGAAAAGGTTCTTCCCCAAGAGAGTGTTGGGGAAGAACAGCCCCAAGGAGCTGTTCCAGGGGCATTTGGACAACGCTCTCAGGCACAGGATGGCATTGTTGAGGTGTCCTAGGCAGTGCCAGGAGTTGGATCAATGATCTTTGTGGGTCTCTTCCATCTCAGGAGATTCTCTGATTCCATGATTCTATTCATCACATCAGACAGAGGAGAGAGCCTGGCAAAACTGTAGCAGCTTGCCCAACTCAAACCTAAAATTGTACAATTAATTACATGAAAGGAACATGATCCCAAAAACACACATGGATCATAAGGACCAGGAATGGGCCAAGCAGATGTCAGCAGATCTTTCTCCTCTCTGTGTAGACTAGCTGGTAGGGATGTCCCTTAATTGCAGCCACACAAGGTGGCTCCTGTACCTCCCACCTCTCATCCCAGGGCTGTTTCCAGCTCAGAGGAGGAAGCACAGGCACACAAGGAATTTACAGAGAAGGAGCTGAGATCTCCTAAGCTGTGAGCTCCTCTGTAACAGGGAATTCCCCTCTGTAACAGGGAATTCTGGAAGAGGCTGAGAAAGTTCAGCATCCAGGGAAGCAAACCAGGTGATTGGAGTGAGAAGCTGAAGAACCAGGAATATGCACAAAACCCAGGACCTTAGGCAAGCTGTGCCTAAAAAATGCCATCCAGAAGCTGATTGCTGAGAGAATCCCTGTGAGCTTTGGAGAGGTTCCAATCTGCAGCTGGATCTGGCCTGGCAGCTCAAGGCTGTACATCAGGAGAAGGAACTCACCATGGGTTCCAGAAACTGCAGGGGTTGGAAGGTTTTTTCCCCAGATTCCACCAAAAAACACTCCAGTCCTTTCTCAGGACAATAGGCAACTTTTGAAATGTATAGACACTTTAATGCCCAGACCTCTGGAGTTCAGCCTGTTATTCTCCATATGCCCAACAACCATTTGCATCCCAGAGTTTCCATCTCCATAAGGCACAAGTCGATTTCCTCTACACCACTATCATTTCCCTATTTTCCATTTCCAATAAGACATTTACCTGAGATTATTAAACCTTTGAATGAAACATTGGCTTTTTTTCCTCAGTACAGATCTCATTTTTCTGACCATTTTTAACATTTCCAGGCCCCTTTTTATGATCTCTCTTTCCTTTCTTATACCCTCAGCTCCTTCCAAATGATTATCAATTTTGATTTTTATTAAGGTGTCTTTTACATTCTTAGAAAAAGTTATTTTATAATATATTAAATCAAATCAGCTCCCTCCACAATCCAACATATATATCCTTTCTCCCTCACTTTTTCAATGCGTATTATTGAATCCATGGACAGCATTTATTCATCCAACAATATCTCTTTCTAAAAATGCTTTTAAATAATTTTTCAAGCCAAATCCAGCACTGTGTAAAATCTGATAAACAGTAGAAAAAGTCAAATTTCTCTAGAATCATGTGTTTGTCTGGCCTTCTGTCCGGAATTCTTCTGCCACACAGCTGTACTCTTATTTGGGCCTCAACATTTGCTCCATTGCATTCGAAGACACAATTTCTCACCTGGAGTGACTCCTTTTGGTTTTGAGTAATAGGAAGTAAAAAACTATCAGGGATATTATCCCGGTTTTTTCTCCGTTATTCATCCCAGTTCACATCAGCTGCCTTTGGGAAGTGACAGAGTTGGTTTCTCAGTTCATTCTCTAACATCCAACTTGTCAAGATCAGCAAAGCTGATCTGTGTTCTTTCCATTTTTTTTTTTTCAAGAATTCCTCCATTTGTTCTTTACCAATTGCATTTTTTATAGTGACTTCCTTCCTCACTTCAAGTCCTGTCCAAATCACTCTCTTATAGTTTTCTTCTTCAGGAGATTTTTCTAAAGAAGTTCAGTAACTCAGCCAGCGTTGAATTATTGTCCTCCTTATTAATTTATTATTAGTCCTGCTTTTTTTGCTACTTTTCCTCTACCTCCAAGATTTATATCCTTCCAATTCTTACTTATTCTCAATTTTAGTCCCTGTCAGCAAAACTCTGACCTCTCATGCAGAGTAGCATTGCTAACACTGGCACCCTGGCCAAAGTCTAAATTTGGTGCTTTCTGCGATTTTTGCTTGCCTACACTTTTAGCACAATTAAATTGTTCTTAATTTCCCCCATCTATTGAATCCCAGTGCCAGACTCTCTGATCAGATGAGCCAGCAAGAGCTCACAGGATCCCTTGGGATTGAACACCTGCTCTGCTCGGGCACTGTGCAGGAGCAGAAGGGACAATGCTTCCCCTCCACTGCCAGCTGTGGGACAATGGGGGGATTTCTGACACAAACACTCCTTCCCAGATGTTTTGGAGAGAACAGAATGTCCTGGTGGGGTTGTCCTCTTCTGGGAGAACAAAATATCCTGGTGGGGTCGTACAGTCAGGAGGTCCCACAACTGCTCAACCCCAAACAGGGTCAGGGAGATCCTGTGCAGCCAGGGGGCTGGGACAAGGATCAGCCTGTGCCTGGATAATGTGAGGGAAATAAATCCTGCTGGGCAGGGTACTTGAGGCTGGATGTGGATGCCTGTAATGACTCCTGCTGAGAATGTCAATCTAGCTCTCCTTCAGAGCCACCAGAAAGACACAATGTCCTTCAGGCTGTGTTCAACCCATGGAATGGTTTGGGTTGGAAGAGATCTGGAAGCTCATCCATTCCGACCCCCTGCCATGGGCAGGGACACCTTCCATTATCCCAGGATGATCCAAGCCCTGTCCAGCCTGGCCTTGGACACTTCCAGGGATCCAGGGGCAGCCACAGCTTCTCTGGGCAACCTGTGCCGAGGCCTCCCCATCCTCACAGCTGAGAATTCTGTCCTATAACCCTGCCCTCTGGCAGTGGGAAGCCATTCCCTGTGTCCTGTCCCTCCATCCCTTGTTCCAAGTCCCTCTCCAGCTCTCCTGGAGCCTCTTTAGGCTCCGGAAGGGGCTCTGAGATCTCCCTGGATCCTTCTTTTCTCCAGGTGAGCACCCCCAGCTCTCCCAGCCTGGCTCCATCCCCTGGAGCATCTCCGTGGCCTCCTCTGGACTCATTCCAGTGGCTCCACATCCTTAATCCTTAACTGGAAGTCTCAAGTGAAATCTATCTTAGAACTGTTGTTTCTCTCCACTGTCTGAAAAGCTCAAGGTGATGAACACAGAAGGCTACAATAAGGTTATTTCATCCATTTTGTCTCGTTCCCTGTGTCCTGGCTCTAAATTATGAGAAATGAGTGCTTGAATGGCTCCTTGCTAACCCTTCAAAGAACATATTTAAAATACTTATTTTTAACTGAATTGAAAAGGACTACTGAGAATGAACACCTGATGTACTGAGAAGGAAGGGGGGGAAAGCCCCCAGAGAGCACTGCATTTTCTCCTGAGCTGACCCTTCAAACAGCATTCCTTTGATACTCTTGAGAGATGAGAAAGTAAAAAGAAAAAATCAAATTAAATTTTTTTCTTCACTTTAATTACTCTTTCAAAGCATTTGAAAGAATGCTTGAAATAGAATAGAAATGCCATATTGAGACATGGTTTGGGGTCTTTTAAAGATTCCACATTTGAACTTGTGATTTAAAATCAAAACAGCTAAAAAAGTCACCTCCTGCTCCTCCTCCATGTTAGCTGTAGTTGAGATCCAGTTCTCCTCCATAGCAATGGACACCACTTTTTTGACACTTGCTCTGCTGCCTTCAGCCCAGGGTAGGATCTGAATGTCCTGGTGCTTCTTCCTCATCCTCATTCCCTCTCTGCTGACACTGTGATCCCTGTGATGTCATCTGGCAACCACATCCTTGATATTCATGGTGTCAGGTGCAAGCCTCCACTGCTGGGTCTCTCCTTTCCTTCCTGAGCTTCCCCAGATGTGGCTCTGTCAACAACTTTCACAGAATCACGGAATAATCTGGGTTGGAAAGGACCTGTGGAGATTCTCCAGTCCAACCACACCACATGGGCAAGGTCACCTGGAGCAGGTAACACAGGAACACATCCAGGTTTGGAGTGCCTCCAGAGAGAGGGAGACTCCGTGAAATCCCTGGGCATCCTTTTATCACAGCTGAAAGAACACCTCCTTATCTCCCACCACAGCTCCTCCCTCCCTGCTGGAATAACCCTCACTCACACAACACCCAAGCTCACGACCTCCGTGTCACGTTCAACACCTTCATCTCCTTCACACCAAACACTTCCATCTGGAATGCTGCCAAATCTTACAGATTCCTGGCTGAAATTTCTCCCAAACCTCCTGCCATCTCTTCTTGTAAAACACCTGTTTCTGAGTGACCTTATCTCAGACTACATAAACTTCTTATCAGTTTTCACGATATACAAGATCCATTCAAAATCCTGCCTATAAAATTCTTCACTTCTGCAGACACAGAATCCCAGAATCATTTAGGTTGGAAAAGACCTCTCTAAGATCATTAAGACCTGTCACCAAACACCATCTCATCAAGGAGACCACAGCACTGAGTGTCACATCCAGTGGTTCATTGAACATTATCAGGGTTGGGGACTTCATCACCTCCCTGGGCAGTCCCTTTCAGTGCTTAAACTCCTGCTTTTTTCCATGTTTTCACCTTTGTCCTTACCATGCTCAGCTGATCTGAAGATTTTTCTTTCTCCTGCCTGCCCTGAGGACTGCAAGGGTTGGCCAAGCCAGCTCACACCTCCCAATCCATGGAGCAGGAATTGTTTTCACACTATGGGAATGGGCATCAAGTGAAGGTTTAGAGAGAGATACAGTCCTTGCTGCCATTCACCTCCTTTCCCTGGCCCCAAACTCATCCCAAAACCACAGATCTTCTAAAACACGTTGGAGTTACAGCAAAGCTTATGTAACACTGCAGTGATCACTCAGCTCCACTATTTCCCAGCTTATGTCTGATCCTGACCTGGATTCAGATGGGAATGCTGTTCCATTTGTCCTGCCTCTCACTCAAAAGCAGATGTGATAAGGAATAGCAAGATTCTTTATTAAGAGGTTTTGCATGCCTTTGAGGAAGCTTGAAAGTGATAGTGTGTTGAAATGGGTGAGTGGATTGCCAGCAGTATGGGAACAGATCTGGAAAAGTACAGCAAAAAATACCTGGGATTATCTGTGCTGGTTTTTTTTTTTTTCCATGGGTTGGCCAAGGGCCACGTTTTTCTGACTTCAGTGCTCACTCTGCCTGAACTTTAAATGGCAAGGGCACCTGCCAAATGTGCTCGTGGGCTTCCTGAGGTGTTCGTGGAGGGCAAGTCAGAACTCCCTCCCTGCCAGGCCTCGTGGCCACATCTCAGTGACACGAGATTGGCTTGTGCAGTCAAGAATCCAGGATGACACCTGGTGAATAAGTCTGGTCCTCTAATGCAGAAAGAATGTGAAATGCAAGAGAAACCTGGGAGCAGTTGGTATGGGACAACTTTAAACAAACTTTGGTGCAGCTGGGAATGTTCCCAGAAGTAGGACAAAAAGTTCCACCAGGCTGTTGTAACTTATTGAAGCAGCTGTAGTGGCCTCATTATTCTTAGGTGCAGTTTTAGCACCAAAAGTTGCTGCAAATGTGTTTCTTCCTAGTAACTCTTGATCAAATATTCTACTTTTAGGTCACAGAATCCTTTAGGTTGGAAAAAGGCCTCAAATATCATCCAGTCCAACCATTCCTCCAGCGCTGCCAAGGCCACCAGTTACCCATGTTCCCAAGTGCCACAACCACACAGCTTTTAAGTCCCTGCAGGGATGGGGACTCCAGCACTGCCCTGGGCAGCTGTGTCAGGGCTGGACAGCCCTTTTGGGGACAGAAATTGTTCCTATTCTCCAATCTAAACCTCTCCTGGCACAGCTTGAGGCTGCTCCCTCTCATCCTGTCCCTTGTTGCCTGGGAACAGAGCCTGACCCCCACCTGGCTACAATCTATTTTCAGGGAGTTGTGCAGAGCCAGAAGGTCCCCATGAGCCTCCTTTTCTCCAGATTTAGCCTTTCCCAGCTTCCTCAGCCACTCCTGAGGCTGCAGCCCCTTCCCCAGTTTACAGCTTTGCAGGTTATTTTTGTTACCTGCCAGAGCCCCACTGCTCTCTGGGTTCTGAGGAAGGGTCTCCTCTGCTGTCACTCCCAGAATCACCCACTGTCACGGACATATTTTATGAAAAATCCTTTTGCTAAGATCTTTTTTCCTGAGAAGCTGAGAGACCTCAGAAACAAAATGTAAACAATAATTATCTGCTGCTGTGGAATGCAACAAATGCATCTTTGATTGGTCTCATGTAGTTGTTTTTAATTAATAACCAATCACAGTCCACCTGTCTCAGACTCTCTAGTCAGTCACAAGATTTTGTTGTCATTCCATTCTATTCCTTTCTAGCTTTCTAATGAAATCCTTCCTCCTATTCTTTAATATAGTTTTAGTATATATTTTTCTTTTAATATAATATATATCATAAAATAATAAATCAGCCTTCTGAAACATAAAGTCAAAATTCTCATCTCTTCCCATGTCAGAGTTACCTGCAAATTCAACAACCCAGTTCAACCCAGCACAGAAACTGGAGGTTAACTGGCATCGACTGGCACATGATTCCACCAGGCAGCAAAGAGTCCTTTTCTAATTCTGACAGCTTTACTGGCTGCACCTGGGTTAAAAAAAATTTTAAAAACCCATGTTTGTCTAAAGAGAAGAACTGGCACAACGTGGCTCTGGGATGAGCATCGTGTCTGTTGAGCAAGCAGGTTTAATTTCCACTGATTTATTGGTCGGTTGGGTTCCAGCAGTGCTCCAAGGCTGGATGGGGAATGCACACACTGGGACATGGACACAGGCAGGCAGCACAGGCCCAGGCCTGCTGGCAGGAGCAGACTTGCTGTGATCAGGCGTGAGCACACAGAGAGTCACCTCTGCTCCCCGGGTGCCACAACGTGAGCCAGCCTCCCTCTGCTGGCTAACATCCAGGTCATGCTTGGAGGGATCTATGCGTGGATACAGGGAGAATGGAGAACTTGGAGAAGAGAAAGCTCCAGGGAGATCTTAGAGCCCCTTCCAGTAACTAAAGGGGCTCCAGGAGAGCTGGGGAAGGACTTGGGACAAGGGCCTGGAAGGACAGCTGAAGGAAAGTAGATTTAGAGTAGATGTTAGGAAGAAACTTTTGGCTGTGCTGATCAAGAACTGGCTCAGGTTTCTCAGAGAAGCTGTGGCTGCCCCTGGATCCCTGGAATTGTTCAAGGCCAGGTTAGACATGACCTTCAAGGTCATCCAGTCCAACTCCCAGCCCAGCGCTGCCACTGTAACACCTAAACCACATCAGTGCCAGGTTTAGATGCCTCTTAAACACCTCCAGTGATGGTGACTCCTTAAACACCTCCCTGGACAGCCCCTTTCAATGCCTGACCAGCCAAACAGTGAAAAATATTTTTTTTTCTGATATCTAATCTGAATCTCCCCTGTCTCAGCTTCAGGCCATTTCCTCTGGTCCTCTCAGTGCAGTCATGATGGGAGAAACTGACCCCACCTCACTGCAGCCTCCTGTCAGGGAGTTGGAGGGAGTGATGAGGCACCCTCTGAACCTCCTCTTCAGATCATAGAATCCAAATGGTTTGGGTTGGAAAGGACCTTAAAGCTCATCCAGTTCCACCCCTGCCAGGGCAGGGACGCCTTCCACTATCCCAGGGTGCTCCAAGCCCCATCCAACCTGGCCTTGGACACTTCCAGGGATCCAGGGGCCGCCACAGCTTCTCTGGGAAACCTGAACCAGTTCTTGATAATCACAGCCATAAGTTTCTTCCTAGCATCTACTCTAAACCTATTTTCCTTCAGCTGTCCCCCCAGGCCCTTGTCCCAAGTCCCTCTCCAGCCCTCCTGGAGCCCCTTTAGGTACTGGAAGGGGCTCTAAGATCTCCCTGGAGCTTTCTCTTCTCCAAGGTCCCATTCTCCCTGTATCCATGCATGGATCCTTCCAAGCACACGGTGGATGCTGAGACCCAGCTGAAATCCAGCACATACCACAGAAAGCCTGGGGAGCCTGAAGGGCTTAGGGTCTCCCCATCTCAGAGCTGTGGAGACAGAAACCTAAGTGATAGTAATAAAATCCTGAAATGTGTTGGGTTGGAAGGGACATTAAAGCTCATCCCATTCCACCCCCTGCCATGGGCAGGGACACCTCCCACTATCCCAGGTTGATCCAAGCCCTGTTAAACCAGGCCTTGGACACTTCCAGGATTGGGTACCCATGATTTCTCAGAGCATGAGGCAGAAGACACAAACAGGTTGAAGGGAAAGTTGAGGTTCTGGTGGACCAAGTAACCTGCCCAGTAACAGTTGCCTGGCCACTGGGACAGCACTAGGAGCACGACCTTTGTCTCCTTGGCCCTGATATTTTGATTTACATTTCTGCATTAAAGCAAAGAGAGAGACACAAACCCAATATCTGACACAACTCCACTGTCTCCTGGTGAGCTGCTTGGAAACAGCCATGGGAGGATTTTCTCTCCCTTCTCCATAGCCCATCTCTCCCTCTGAGCACACACAGGATCCTTCTCACACCATCCAGGGCACCAACATCAGCGGAAACACCGAAAAAAGTTGGGCAACAAACTCAATTTCTATGCCTTGCAGGAGGAGGAAGACTGAGGGTAGCACTGGACAACCACAAGCCTGCAGGATGCTGCAAAATTTGGAAGGTTTTGGAGAAAACCAGCAGAGTGATTGAGGGGTTGGTGAGGTGAAGGAGGGAGAAAACAAAATGTTGAAAGAACTAAATATACACTGCTTGGCCAGCTAATGCCCAAGGGAAAATTCAAGAGCTGGCAGGCAGGAGGGAGCCAAGAGCCAAGGAAGAAGTAGGATCTCCATTGTTGAGAGCTCACAGCCCTTGGAAGTGAACAATGAGGAATGACTGGGAGCCAGGGGATAAGTTAGGCTGAGGGAAAGCTGAGGAGTGGAGGCACTGCACAGAGAGATGAAATCGAGTCTTTTCTGGAACATTTTTGGCAGCATCCAGGCACCTGGGTCTTGATTTTCTCCTGTATTTTTTTAATCTCTAAGTGGTCAAAAATGTTAAGGCTCTAATTCTTCCTCTTCCCAGGAGTGCAGAGGAACAGCTTAATGTAGAGCAAGAGGGTAAAAATAGATGTGATGGGATAAAACTGAGAAAAGGGCAAGTGAGGTCATTGAGATTGGAATAATCTTCAAATGAAGGAGCGGAAGCCCCTTCCTCCAGGTTATTTAAAACTAGACTGAGTGGGGGGAAAAGAGATTGTTTTGTTTTCTGGCAGGGGGGAAAGAATCACACTGTGAAGGGAAGAGATTAAAAGATGCCTTGTTTATCTCTCAAAAATTATTTTAAATATATTTAAACCACTAAGATTTATAAGTGTCATTTTATACTTAAACGTGCAGTTTTGTCCCTCTTCTAAATTAATTGGCACAAATTACATTTACAACAACAACTGATAGCAACAAAACCTCTTGGCCAAAGGTTTGTGTTTCTTCAAAGCAAAATAAGAAGACAGCCATCATTACAGAGAAATAAATTAAAAGAGAGGAGAAAAAGACCTACTGAAGTTCCAAAGGAGAGCCAAGGGAGACCCAATGTAGCAGGGGGAAAAACCCAAAATCAAAAAAAGCAGCAAGAGATGGAAAGGCTATCTTGTGCCCTCAGTTTCTGTAAGGAGCAATTTGGGGGAGTAGAAGAAGTGGAAGATAAAGAGAAATCAATCACCAGCACAACCAATAGTTCATAGTGATTGCAGCCAGGCCAAGAACCTACTCAAGTTACAGATTTTCAAAAGCAAGTACAAATCTTGATCCAAACCCTAGAGGAGTCACAGAGGTGCAGAAATTCCCAGATGAGGGGTGTGGCCACCAGAAAACATCCTCCCATAACAGGCAGGTGGAACCAGCTGGGTTTTCAGCAGAGGCAACCATGGATTGCCAGGTTCCTCTCTTCAAAGGCTCAGCGGGATGCTGACCTGTGGCCTCCTGGTGAATTTATATCAGTTCTCACCTCTCCATCCATATTAATTCAGTTTATGGGGTCCTGCCATGAGTTTCTCAACACAATGTGAAAAGATCAGAAAGCAAAGGAGCTACAGGATGAAATTCAATGTCATTTTCTATACAAATAGTCACATTTGATGATCTAAATGACCCTTATTTTACCAACAGCATAAATCTCTCTTCAGCCCAAGAAATCAATTCATTTTTAATAGTAATTCATTAAAGAACTGTCAAGGGTTAATGACCTGAGACACAAGTTAGCCAGAAAAACACAAGGCCCCCTTTTTAGTTTGTGCTTAGAAAGACTGAGGGGCTGCCAAGAAGAGAAAAAGAGAAGGGGGGAAAAAAAGGCCTTGTGGTTATTCAGTTCTTACAGAGAAAATCAAAGCAAAAATTCTGGTTTAGACTCCAACTGGGGTTGTGGTGACAGTGACATCTCTCCCATCAGGGCCTGGGGCAAACCTGGCTGCCTACCTGGGCAGCACTGCTTAAAATGGACAGGAGTCCCCTCTTTGTGCACAGGAGCATGGATCTTCTTATGGGATTGATCCACTCAATCTCCTCCTGTCCCTAAATAGCAGCAGAGACTTTAAGTGGCCACAGCAAATTACATCAGGAAAACCAGAATGCAGTTCTGGTCAGAAAGGAGACCTGTTTGCCTGGGAAATGCCTCAAAAACGATGGACCCAGAGTCCTGCAAAGCCTCCCAGGAAAACACAAACACAGCCCTTGGAGGCCTTCCAGGGATAACATCTGCATTGCTCAACAGAGCAAAGTACAGCCACCAGCTATGGCTTGTTCCCATCAGAACCTTTCCCTGTAAGCAGAATTCCTGTTTATCACAGGCACCTATGTCTCCCACGTAACCAACACCACCTCAATTTCCTCGTAAGAAACAAATTAAATTAAAAAGGATGACAGAGCTGCTGAAAAATGACAATCTGTACTAACATCAGTCCTCCAGTACCTCCCTTGTCACTCCTTTCCCAGGGTTGGTTTAAAAGCTCATAGAGGCACAGAGAGAGGCAGGTTCAACTCACCACAACAAAGGTAATCCAGGTACATAGCTTTGCTCAGGTCAATAATCCATCCCAGGCCAGGCCTTCCTCGAGCACTGACAGTGCAGATCAAAAGCCAAGCAGAGAATTCCTCTGGCTCCTGCTCCTCAGCCTGCAAGTGAAGGGTGGGATGCTTCTGCTCAGTCCCTGCCTGCACAGGGAGATGGGCCCCCACCTCCCTTCCTAAATCTTTACATCTCTCCCCTTCCTGCAGCTCTCCCCACTGCCAGGTGCTCCCATGCTCAGCCACTTCTGCAGATAACAAAGCCAACAGGCTCCTCTGCCAAGGGGAGCTGCTTGGAACGGGATTAGGATGAGCAGAAAGGAGCTTAGAGCTGGGCACCATCTGTGGTGACAATGATTAACTAATGAGGTTTTAAAGTGGTGGGGTTTTTTCCCTCTTGTTCCCCATGCAGGTTTGGTGACGGAGAATTTTGCATCACTGTGAGCAGTACCCTGACCCAGTGCCTCCTCCTCCTCCTCCTCTGTCCACGTGCATTCCAGCCAGGAGCTGCAGCCCAGGGAAAATCTAGCTCCTGGTGGCAAAGGCTTTCTTGCCTTCTCTGATCACCAAGCCCATGTTTTAAGTCTCCAGCCTCTGATATGCAATAATGAAATCAGATTAAGTGAATGCAAAAGCTTCTCTCGACCTGAAAAACTCTCATGGATGGCAAAAAGAAAAATTCAGTATCCAGGACAAAGTTTCAAATATTGAATCAGGAGCTCTTAAATTGTATTATAAGCTATAACGAGTGACAAAAATCACAACCCCAGAGAGGTGAGGGTGAGTGTTTTTCTTCCTTCATTGGTTTCATCCTTTCAGTGGAGGAGAGGCATCTTCACATTCTGGTATTTTTCTCCACCGTTAGGGCCAAGTGCAGACTCCAATGTCCTAAAGCCAAGCTCAACACCCTCACCACAGATGATGCCTCCATGCCAAAACTCTTGTGTTTTCTTAGGCTTCATTCCCACTTGGGGACTGACCAGGCTCCCCAGGGAATGGGCACAACCCCAAGGCTGCCAGAGCTCCAGGAGCCTTTGGACAACGCTCTCAGGGATGCACAGGGTGGGATTGTTGGGGTGTCTGTGCAGGGTCAGGTGTTGGATCCATGATCCTTGTGAATCCTGTGCAACTCGGGATATTCTGTGAGTCCATGATTCACCCTCCAGAATGACTTCACCAATTCAGGGAACAAGTGAAATTTGATATTTTTAGCTCAGATACTGACCTCTGGAATGCACAGCTGGAATTACCCATGGGTAATTCCATAGGATGGGTGCATCCTCTCATCGTGCCCAGTCACTTAGGAGGATAAGCACTTTCCAAAATCTTTCTTCATCCTAGAGTGAAAACTGACTGTAGCACAGAGCAACTATCACAGAATCCTAGAAGAGTTTGGATTGGGAGGGACCTTAAAACTTATCTCATTCCACCCCCTGCTATGGTCAGGGACACATTCCACTATCCTAGGTTGCTCCAAGCCATGTAACAAGTGGTAATATTCCTTCCAGGGCAGGACAGACACCTCTGGAATCCCTGCTTTAGAAAGAGCTGAACCATTTTCCAGGTCCTGTTGACCACATCTCACCCAGGAGGAATATCGTCATATGCAAAACACATGCAGCAGAAGCATAAACAGTTCAATGTTTGAGTTCATTCAATGAATCCTATAATCATTAATGAGGTGTGGCTGTAAATAAAAAGTCCCAGAAATTCTTACCCACATTCAGGGGCTTCTGTGTCTACTAAGGGGAAAGAGGGAAAGCTCAGAAAGCTCTGAATTACCCCTGCAAGTGAGTCTTGTCCCACTAATGACGGACCAGAGGCTCCTTGCAGTTATTCAATGGTTGTAACCACAGAAAAATCTAAAATTCTGCATGATTGGCCCAAAATAACACCCCCAAAAGACAAGGCCACAAGAACTGTGGTGTAAAAAGATTCTCCCTTGGTGTGCTGCACTCCCACCTCCTTCCTCACCCCATCCCTTCTGAGACTCAAAAAGGGGAGCTGATTTCAGCCATGTGTGAGGATTCTACACATTGCAGGCTGTGACTGCAGGCAGGTGTCATGTTAAATCTCCCCAGGGATTGGTGGCTGTTTATCATCAGAACAGGGGGAATCTCTCCAGCTTTACCCCGTGCAATGTCTTCATCACCTAAAGCTGCACATGATCATCAGCTTGACCTCACACTGCTGTGGTTGACTGGGGTTTTTTCCAAAAGGAGATTACACAGAGTTGCTCAGAGTGGGATTTACAGCACTTTTCTCCTCCGAGACTGTCTCAATAATTAATTTTTATTATAATTAATTGCGTTTTGGCAGCCTCCCTGGACTATTTTACCTGTAAATCTCCGTGTAACTTCAAGGCATTAATGAAAATAGACTCACCCACAAAGGTGGCTGAGGAGCTTTTATTAAGTGTTAAGGGAGAATGCAGGGGGGAAAAAGCATTTTGGAAAATGTGTTAGGCTTGAAAAAACTCCTGCTGGGACCACTGCTCAAATTCCAGGCTGAACCCCAGGAAAGTCTACAGGGGAGAGAAAGCACCAGAGTGGATAACTGTTAACCCAGATTCCAGCCTTTCTAATAAATTAAAGCCGTAGGTCCCAGCTCCTCACCACAGTGGCTGTTCTGACCCTATTTCCTCCCCAGATAAAGAGTTCTGTAAGGTCTTGAGCTCAAACACCCAGTTTGAACATGACAGAGCAACAACAAACCCAGGGGTCCCCTTTTCTAATCCCCTCCTCCCCTACTAAACACCTCCTGCCCCTTGAGGAGCAATTTAGCAGAAGACAGGAGAAATTTGCTGACTGATATACAGGGAGAGCCTAATCCCTTTGACTCCCATAAACCCCTCCTTATGTTTGGATATGATTAGCACCTGTTTCTAATCCATTATTGAAAGGTTTTACACTTAACAGTGAAATTACCAAGGCTGTTTGGTCTCACTCAGAGAAACAGAGTGTGGTACAACTGGGATTATTTTGGGGAAATCACTTAGTTCCTGTTCCCATAGGAATATGAGCCAGCACCTCATTTACAGGAGATGTTTAACCTCCTGCAGTGTTTTCCTCTACAGAACAGGGCCTCACTTTCTCCCTATGGAGTTATTTTCCATGTGGTGAAAGGACCTCAGTCCCAGCCTCCCAGAGGTGTTCATCAAGAGGTAACAGTGCTGCCCAGGAAAAGAGAATGAGCCAAGACCTCCCTGTGCCAGTTATCAGTTTCTGCTCTCTGCCAAAATAATTTCCAGAGAAAATTAAATTTCACTGTGTGCATGGTGACACATCAGAATTGTACAATTTTAGGCAGACTGCACTTAAGGCCTGCTTTGCTCAGATGATCCCAATGGTGTGTGACCAGCTTCTACGAGGTCTAAAAGCCTGGGTGTTACCAAGACTGTGCTGATCTGGTTGAAAATGTGCCTGTTTGTTGCAGGGGGTTGGACTTGATGAACTTTAAAGGTCCATTCCAACCCAAACCATTCCATGGTTCCATCCTAGAGGACTACATGAGGAAAGTCAAGAAATTTGAGAAATGCAGCTGCAGGCAGACTCTTCTTTGCCATTGAGACTGAAGTTATTTCTTTGCCAAATCTCTCCTCTTTCCTCACCAAACACACATCCTGCTTCAGCCTTGCAGGGTCACTTGAGAAAGCTCTTCATTTGTTCTGGAATTTTACAAAAATAGAAACACCTGAAAACCAAACAAGCCTGAAAACTGTGTTTTGTCCTGAAATGCAGCTGTGTGAATGCATTAAGCTATGAAAAAAGGGTGGTTGGGCACTGACCAGGCTCCTCAGCAAATGGCCAGGGCCCCAAGGCTGCCAGAGCTCCAGGAGGGTTTGGACAATGCTCTGGGGCACAGGGTGGGATTGTTGGGATGGGTCAGAAGTAAGAGGCCAAAAGCATTGGTCTCAAAACACAGATTGTGTGGAGGTTTGACTGGCAGGGCAGTGACATTACCTTGCTTTGGTCCATCACAGATGTCAGAGACAACTGTGGGATGCTCAAGCATCTTCCAGACCTCACCTAGATCTCCTGCCTGGGCCCCTCTTTAAAACCAGCCCCAGGCTCCCCACAGTGGTCTGAGCAGAACCTTCCATCAGCAACAGCTCTCCTGGGTGAGCCTGAAGGAGATCTGGAGCTTTGCCAGCCTTGGCTGCACTCATCTCACCTGGAGAGCAGCATCTTCATCTCCTCAGGGCTCCATCTCTGGGTGCTGGGACAGGAGCAGCACATGCACAGGGTGACATCCCTCCCTGGCCACGTTCTCACTGGGGTGGGCTCTGAGATCAGGGTCTCACCTTGCTCTTGGGAGCCAGCTGAGCCTTGTTGGGCTGAGGATAAATCTCTGTCCTTGCCACAGTTGCACCTGCAATGGGTAACACAGTTCCAGAACTGCATTTTTTCACCTTCCAAGGTGCAGCAGATGCAAGGGTGTGCTGCTCAACACAAGCAGAGGAGATGAGAGACCTTCTGTCCTAATCCCCTTGGGCCCAAAATTGGTCTAAGAGAGAAGTAACTGCCTTATATGCTGAGGCATTAATGGATTAGCACTAAGAGCATTAGGGACTTGATTAATGATGCAACCTCCACGCCCCCGCCCGCCACGTCACCGGCCTCTAAAGGGCTCCATCCTTCCTCCTCCTTGTGCCTTCCAGCACTCATCTCTCATCTTGTAGAGCCTCACAATCATGGGATGGTTTGGGTTGGAAGGGTTCTTCAAGTTCATCTCTTTCCAAACCCCGGCCATGGGCAGGGACACCTTCCACTATCCCAGGGTGCTCCAAGCCCTGTCCAGCCTGGCCTTGGACACTTCCAGACATCCAGGGGCAGCTGCTCTGGGGAACCTGTGCCAGGGCCTCAGCACCCTCGCAGGGAAGAATTTCTTCCCAATATCCCATCTCTTCCTGCCCTCTGGCAGTTTGAAGCCATTCTTCCTTGCCCTGTCACTGCATGCATTTGTAAAAATTCCCTCTCCATCTTTCCTGTGGGCTCCCTTCAGGTACTGGAAGGCCTCAATTAGATCACCAATCTGCAGCTCAATTAGGTCTCAATTAGATCACCCCCAGTCTGCAGCTGCACTCAAATACAGCCATGTGCCAGCCTGGTATCTCCCATTCTCCTCTCCCTCCAACATTTCCACTTTGAGGCCTTGCCTTCAGTCCAAAGGGAATTTCTGCAAAGCAGAGCTTTTCATGGCTCATTTTTTTCCCACAATTTCAGCTGCATCAGCCTGAATTCATCAAGCAAGCTGTAGGTATTTACAGATGGAGATCTTCCTTAGGGAAGATATTTGCTGGGAAAAACTCAGGCCGTGCAGGGGAGGTGGAGGTGGGAGAAATGTGGAAATCTCTGTATTCTGAGGAATGATGCAACTTCCTTAAATCTTCAGCTGAAGATCTGGCCTGTCATGTCAGCACATGGGAAAACCTCTCCCACTCATCCAGGAGCTGCTTGTTTGAATGCTTCAACATCCAAAATAGAGTGATGGAAATGATGAGTAGGAAGTTTAAAGCTCTGGTGCTCTCCTGGCTGTGCCACAGGCTGGGAATGCTTTAGCAAATCCTCTAAATCTGGGACATAAACTCTTATTTCATCTCACCTGATCAGCAGCCACGGCTAACCAGAGGATGTAGGAGTTGAAGACACCTTTGGGGAATGCTGGAGCACGTCCTGTGTTCTCTGGGATTGTCCCAAAAATGACCACAGGAGGCTGGGAAGGGAGAGGTGGGTCATAATGTCAGAATTCAGATAAAACCACAACAGATTTTTGGTTTAGAGAGGATGGGTGATGACAACCAGGATTTGCTCACTCCAGCATTTTCATACCTTGGTTTTTGGAATGGGATACTGATACAGGACAGGAAGGTGACATCTCTACCAGGAAACCAGTCAGTGCTTGGAGAAATTTTCTGGTCCTGACGACAATTGTCAGGGCTGGCAATGCCCACAGTATTAAACTTCCTCCAAAATGAAGTGAATGCTTCCTCTCTGGGATCAGGAATGGGCTTTGGTACCAGTTTGGGCCAGACCTAGGATTTTGGTCAAACAGCTTTTACAGACCAGTTAACCCAGTGCTTGTCCCTGACTGTTCTCAGCATCACCACTTTGCTGGATTCAGAGAGCAGAAAAAGCTGGAGACTAAAGGAAAGCCAGGAGCATGATGGAGAGGGTGGAGAACCTTGAGGAAAAGGAAATCTGGCTCTGGTCAGGCCCTCAAGTGCTGGAGGGGATGTGAATCAGGGCAGAAACGCTTCCCCAAGGAAATGACACTGCGTGCAAAGTGGAGGTTCCTTCCCTACCCACCACCCAACCCTGGTCCTCTTGGGAAATCTTTCAGGGGATGAGATTTAGAGATTTAATCACAACTGTGGGATGTGACAATTTCAGGGAAAGTGGCTTGGATTTCTCCTGGCTTTGCTGAAAAGGGAAATGTTTTAAAACTTCCTAACATGACAATGTTACAGGATGCACCATGTGTCCTTTTGGGATTCAAAATCCACTCTCCCAGCTACTTCACTCTGCTCTTCCCAGACCCTCTCTCCTTTTCTTTTTCTTCCCTTTCACTTTTCTTTCAGTTTCAGGAATGAATTTATTTTCTTTTTCCCTGGAAGTAGCCATGAGTGGGAGCCAATAATTTTCTAACAGGCCTCCAGATCTTTGCTCTGCCTTCCCAAAAGCCTCTTGCAGAGCCTGAAGATCCCTCCCAAGCACAAAAGGTGCCACTGCAAACAGATTTGGGATCTTCAGTGCTGTCCTCTACAGCAGCAGTGAGGAAGAAGTGAAGCTCCTCAAGGATATGGAGGACTGATCTTGTGTGGTCCAGCATGAGCTGTTTGCCCATTGTGTCTCCTGAGGCGAGGGGAAGTGGGGAGAGCAGACAGGAAAGATGACTCCAGAGAGGTTTTACATAAAGAGTGTGGGGTGTTCAACCCAAAATCCAGGCCATAGCAGGTGGAGGGGGTTTGGAATGGGATGGTCTTGAGGGCTCCTTCAAATCCAGAATTAACTAGGCTGGAAAACACCTTTGAGATCATCAAGTTCCTCCTGTGACCAAACAGCTCCTTGTCAAACAGATCATGGCACTGAGTGCCACATCCAGTCTTTTTTTAAGCACCTCCAGGGACTGTAACTCCACCACCTCTCAGGGCAGCCCATTCCAATGCCCAACCACCATTTCCATGAAGAAATTCCTAATGTCCAACCTAAACCTCCCCTGGTGCAGCTTAAGTCTGTATCCTCTTGCCCTAACCCCAAACCATCCAGTGTTGTTTCAGAGAGGAAGTGTAAACACAGGCAGAAAAGCTCCATGGCAGGCTGAGAGTGGCCCCAGGCTGGGATAAGCCCAGGAGGGAAGGGTTTGTTGGAGCTGTGGTTGCTGGGGACACCAGGAGCAGTCGTGCTCTGGGTGAAGCGTCTGGGAGCACAGCCCAGCAGAACGAGTCTGGTGGGGTTGCCGGTGTGTTCACACTGGTATGAAATCCTGCCTGCCCTCACCCTACCTCCCAGTGAGCTGTGAAGAGCTTCCCTGTGTTGTAACAGGGATGACAACATCCATCTGTGCTCTGCCAAGCAGGGATCTGAGAGGGGCAGGGAAAACATCCCCGTGGTGCTGAGCTGGAGGGGTCCTGCCCACGGCCCCTGCACACCTCTGGGTGCCTGTGCTTTGTGCAGCAGGGAGCTCTACCCAGCACACACACACACCTCCCATACAGAGCTCTGTGAGGATTTGCTCCTGGGTAAACTGGCTCTTTAACTCCAGCTTTGCTCTCAGGTCTTGGGTTTTATCCAGCTCCTTTCCTTATCCCAGCCTTTTCAGAGTACATTCACACCATGTCAGAAACGAAAAATTAAATAAAAACCCTGAGACTTCCGTCCCCTGCATGGCAGTGAAAATATTGCTACTGATTTTACTTGTATCTTGTATTGCTTTGGACTTATAGATGTTCTTGGGCATCAGGTCTGGATACAGATTCTCCATCACAGTAGCATTGATCTGATCAGGTTGAAGATGAAGGAGCTACTGTGGCTTTACATCATTAAAATAAATCCAGAATTCAAACCCTCACTTGATGCTGATCATTATATTCATGTTGGGCATTACAGTCTGTCCAGAGGAGAGAATTTGGCTCTGCTGGGTGGAGCTTGCAGGAGCCTGGCTGTGCCACTGCTGTAAATCCCAGTGCAGATGGATTCTTCCCAGAGAACAAGGCTTGCATTTGCATTTTTTTTCCCAGAGAACAAGGGTTGCCTTTGCACTTTTTCTCTTCCAAACCCCATGTCTTTATCTGCTGAGCTTCCACCCCGGTGCTGTAAAAATGTCACCACCTTGCCCAGCTCTGACTCTCCACTGAAGTGGTCCCAACTCTTTAATGAGAGGTAGGATGATTCTAAATGGAGCATTTTCTACTCCCTTCCAGTAGTGATCCTCTGAGGATCATCAGGAATGCACTGGTAATTTGAAAGAATGAATTATCCCTGGAGTGTGTCTGTGCCTGTGCATGGATAACCTGACTGGTGACTTGAGTCACTGGGATCTTTGGCTGCCTCTAAACCCAGTGTCAAATCCCTGGCACGGTTTCAGCACGACCTTGCACCAGTCTCAGGAACAAATCCCAGGTGTGGATCAGGAGTCAGCACAGGTCCACCCTGTTTTGAAGGCTGAACTTGACAGGATGGATGTGTCCAAACCATGTCAGGTGGATGAAGTCCCAGAGAATGGAAGAGGCACTGTTTGATCTATAGATATTGCAATAAAAGTTTTTTATGTTGCCTCTCTTAGTTTGTGGGTTGTTGAATAAGAATATCTTAGGCATAGACAGATAAGGGTATCCTGAAGGCTTCCCCTGGAAGAGCCTCAGTTTTCTTCTGTTAATGACTTCAGACTGAACCCACTCAGTCCTTCAGTGCTTTGAAGCATCTGCATCATTGGGCCATTCAAAACCATCATCAGTTTGATTCTTTCTCTCCTGCACTCTCTGCCAAGAGATAATCCCAAGTTAACACTTCCCTTGTTTGCCTGTGAGATAACAGAGCAGCTTCACAGCACACGGTGTGCCCCGTGTGCCCCAGCCTGGCTCTCTGTGATCATGGGGACACCACCACCTCTGGCCATGGAGCCTGTGAGAGCTTCCTTAGAGCTTCCCTCACCTGGGGACAACACCTGTGACTGTGGAGCCTGGTGGGAGCTTCCTTAGAGCTTCCCTCACCTGGGGACATCACCTGTGACTATGGAGCCTGGTGGGAGCTTCCTTAGAGCTTCCCTCACCTGGGGACATCACCTGTGACTGTGGAGCCTGGTGGGAGCTTCAGTAGAGCTTCCCTCACCTGCAGGGCTGGGCAGGACAGCTGAGCAGGCTCCTCACAGACAGGAGGTGTCTGGTCCAAAACCCAGTTCCAAGTTAGATGCAAGCTGAAAGTTACATTGCTCAGGGTCGTATTCAGCAATATTTTATCTCCAAGGATGGAGACCCCCCCAGCATCTCTGGGTCACCTCTCCCATTTTTTATTCTCTTCACAGTGGATTCGT
>JAYDZK010000169.1:110491601-110515298 GCA_034509185.1 Euphonia xanthogaster | reverse complement strand
GGTCACCTCTCCCATTTTTTGTTTTTTTCACAGTGGGTTCCCCCCCCCCCCCCCCCCCCTTCCTTCCATCCCCTAATGTTTAACTGGGATTTCTGTTCTTGCTATTAAAGTGAATTGTCTCTTCATTCACTCTGGACATTCAAGGAAAATCTGTCTCTACATTTTCTATACCCTCCCATGGCTGAACAAACCCAGATCCCTGAGCCTCTGCTTCTAAATCCTGCTCTTGCTCTCCCTAAACATGGCAATATAACTATAACAACTATAACTATAACTAACTGTAACTATAAATGTAACTATAAATGTAAATATATGTAAATACCCTGACCTTCTGCCTGACTCTCTTCAGTTTGTCAGTCCCCTCCTTGTGGAAAAGCTCAAAACTGTGAAGTGTCCAACCAGGCACAGTATTCTGGACGTGTCCCACCTGTACCAAAGCCTCCTATAAAAAGGAGAAAAGTCCTCTCTGACAGGCTGATGTTGTTCTGTTACACCCCATTGCACTCCAGAAGGTGTAATAAAGATTCTCGTCCTCTTGGACTCTTTCATATCCATATTTTTGGTATTTTTAATTTGTTTTCTTATT
Source organism: Euphonia xanthogaster (assembly GCA_034509185.1). Lineage (NCBI taxonomy): Eukaryota > Metazoa > Chordata > Aves > Passeriformes > Fringillidae > Euphonia > Euphonia xanthogaster. Next base: position 110,514,712 of record JAYDZK010000169.1, on the reverse strand, counting down.
TGAATTGAAGTATGTAAGGCAGGAATCGGATCCAAGCCAAGAGAAAGGTGAGGATGATCCCTTTTCCCTTTGTGCCTGCACAGAGAATGAGAAGAGAACAAGTGATGAGAGGAACCAGTGAGGCTCCATCAATCAATTCAAAAGATTTCCACAAAACAGTTGGGTGAGAAAACATCTCCTGCACTGAATGCAGAGAAAAGAGGGACTTGTGCTACAGCAACATGGAATTTTGCACAATATTCTGGTTTTCTTCCCACCTCACCCATGTCTGGGAGGTGGTCCATGTCCACGGCATGGCTAAAGAGAGATAACGGGGTTGTGGTGATGCTGGGTTAAACCTTTGCCCACTGGGCTTTTAGGGCTCCTCCAAAATAAAATTAAGATGCCAGTAATTTATAACTTGACACAGAGTTGGTTCCTCTCCCTAAAAAAAGTGCTGGGACTTTCTAAGCCCTAAGGATCATGCTGGAGGTGCAGAGCAGAGCTGAAGGGAAGATCCTGTCCTGGATCAGACCCTGCTCAGGGAAGCCAGGTGAGATATTTTGATGCTTACAAAGCTGTTTAATCATAAGATAACACACACAGCCCGTTCACACAAATTAGGGTGGGTCCCGTTTGCATAATGTTGATTCCAGAGACAAATTAATCCCACAGACAACTTGTTGCTGCTGCATATTTTATCCATTCAGCACATTGGATTGGGGGATCAGCTCTCAGGCTGAGGAAATTGTTGCAGGGTGAATTTTGAGAGGGAGGAAAGAGGAAAAGGGAAAAACAGCTGGATTTCACTGTGGTAATTGCTGGGTTTAGGTGGAATTTATCCCAGGCTTTATAACTTGGAGGGGATCTTTGCTTTTTGGTGATGTTCCTAATCAGAAGATGCTTAAAAATCATTCATCCCTTATTTATTTTGCAAATAACACAAATTCAGCCATGGATCAAACGTCCCACCCCCAACCCTCCTCCAGGTGCTTCTTGCCTTGTTGATCTCCCAGTCCTAACAAAAAAAGTGTCCATTCAGTACTTTCCCAGCACTACACAGGATCAGGGCACCAATTCTCAAGCATTCCCTTTGAAATAGAAATCTATTCAGGACATCCACTGCTTCTTCACAAATTAATTAAATTTTAATTAAATGTCACTAAGAAATTACATCTCCCTCTGCAGCCAGCTGGGTTGGGAAGGGCCATGGGGCATTCTGACAGAGCTGCAGCTTTTCTCAGCTTTCCAAGGGGAGGGATCTATGCTGATTCATTCATAATCAGCTCACTGAATAATGCATGAGATGCTAATGACAATCCAAAGTCCTGCAGAGGAGCCAGGATGTACTTCCACAACTCCTTTCTTTTTGAGAGGAGGTGGGGAGATGGCAATTAAAAAAAAAAAATAATTTCAGTCTAAGAAACAAAGATGGAAAGCACAGCCTTGAGGACTTTGTGAGTTCCTGATGAATTTCTGGAGGTGCATTTTTTGGGGAGGTAATTTCAGAAACTGCCTTTGGGCTCTCATGCTGGTACTGCACTTCCTCTCCTGTAACAGAAATATTAATACTCAAAAATAAATCCTGAGGCAGCTCTTGTTCTCACACATACCCACAAACACAGGGACCAGTGGAGGGGGAGTGAGAGAAGCTCTGGGGGGTCAGGAGCCATGAAAATTGGGAGTTGGAGGGCTCTGACAGGACTTGCTTGGATATTCCCTCTGCAAGCCTTGAAATTGTCTCTGTCCAGAAAGGATTTTTAACAGAAATCCTGAGGTTGATGGATGTAACCACAGTGTATGGCTTTGATTAGATGGGAATTTTGAGCCACCCTAAATTATTTCATATTTAGAGAGTGCAAAGTCTCTTCCTGTTTTGCTCCAGTGAGGGAAATCTCCAGTGAGAGGCTGGAAGAGCAAAGTCAGCTGGAGCACAAGAAGCTCTAAGCTTCCAGCAGCCAACGTTCAGATGAGCTTGGATGAAAAAGGAAATGAGTGAGAAGTGGAAACACAACATTTCTGGTTCATTCCCTGACCTGTGATGCCTTCCTGCAAGGAAAAGGCAGGGTGATCAGTCTCTGGGATGAGGCTCATTAAACTGTGTCCACTTCTGGGGTCCTCAGCACAGACAAGACTTGGAGCAGCTGGGGAGAGTCCAGATGAGGCCATGGAGCTGCTCCAAGGGCTGGAGCCCCTCTGCTCTGGAGCCAGGCTGGGAGAGCTGGGGGTGTTCAGTCTGGAAAAAGGTCCAGAGAGACCTCTGAGCCCCTTGCAGGGCCTAAAGGGGCTCCAGGAGAGCTGGAGAGGGACTGGGGAAAAGGCATGGAGGGACAGGACACAGGGAATGGCTTCCCCCTGCCAGTGGGCAGGGATGGATGCGATACTGGGGAGAAAGGATGTTTAGATTGGATATTAGGAAAAGTGTGTTCCCTGAGAGGGTTGTCAAGCCCTGGCACAGGCTGCCAGGCTCTTTATCCAATTGTTGGGATTGACTGAACTGCAGGAAACACCCTGCAGCTGGAGAAATCCAAGTTCTTGCTTCCCTTTACACCTTCTGGAGAATAAAATTGAAAAATGGAGTAAGAACAAAGGTTGCTTTCCAAAAGGACAAGTTGTCTTATTTTAAAATAGCTGTATAAAATACCCTCACCCTGTCTGGAGGTTCTCAGTCCTCCTCTTGGACTAGAGGCAAATTAAATTAGCTGAGACCTGGATTTTTTGCTTATTCATCTTCCAGCAAACCAAGAAGTCCCAAGGCACCAGTGCTGGAGCACTGCTGTCCCATCTGATAGGAAGAAAAGGCACTGAAATGTTTTTTTTCTTGGAAAACCAGCACAGACTCAGCGTATTCCTGTGAAGATTTGGGGAGTTTGCATTTCCTAGGTTGATTCCCAACAGGCAAAATAGGTGTACCATCCTAAAATCTTTAATATTATAATTATTTGGGCAGGAAATAATCATAGTAAAATCATAGAATCATAAAAGGGTTTGGGTTGGAAGAAGCTGTAAAGGCCATAGGCAGGAACACCTTTCCCTAGAATATTTAGACAACTAATGGAGATAAAGTTCTGAGTTTCCATAATTTAGGTGGGATAAACAGCACCCTACCTTTTATTCTGCGCTGTCAGAATCCATAGAATCCTTAAGGTTGGAAAAGACCTCCAAGATCGTGATCAAAAGACAGATGCTGAGGTTTATCCTGCCATTTTCACTACAGGGGAGTTCAGCAATGCTGTGCACAAATCAGAAGCAGGGGGCGGCTCTCTGGCCTTCGATTCCCCAGAAATAATATTGCTCCTTGTCTGCTGGGAGATGTGTTCAAAGCTGCAGGATTTGGGGACTTCGGTCCTGCAAGTTTTTTCCTGTATCAATGCACAAATGATGCAGACTCCACTTTTACTCTTTTACACACTTTTACTGAACCTATAATTGCAAAAGGTTGGAGAGAGGTAGCCAGGCACTTTGCACAACAATAACCTGTTCCTCTTCATCCCACAGGATCCCTGAAAGATTTTTCATGCCTAGGCAGGACAAGGCGTACCCAGTCAATTCCTGGTCTCACCCCCTAACCCCATTCCCAGGACATGACTCATTTTTGGACATCCAGCCTGAAAAAAGTCCAGGAATGAGCCTCCAAGTGGAACCAGTGGGCATCAGGCTCCTCCAGCCTCCTGTAATTAAGCTGTCTCAGATATTCCCCACCAAAAAGCCATCAAGGGAATGCTGGGCTTAATCACCACATCAGTTTATCCAACACTTCCCCAGCGGGCTGGGCTGGGCTTTTGCCAGGTTTTGCCATGGATCTTCCTTCCCAGACAAATGTTTCCATGCTAACAGCCTCATCTCCCAGGGCTCAGCCTATTCCTACAGACATCTATCACTCAAGACACCGAGCTCTCTCCAACTCGTTCGTGTCACCTTGGAGGAAAGCAACAAAAGCCTGTGCTCACTTTAGGGTTTTGCAGGGAATAGAAGATGTTCCCAGGCCCCTTAAGAGAGGAATTATCATCCCAGTACTAGTCACAGGTTAGACAGAGCTCACTGGCATTAAGGGACGTGGCAGAGGGTGTGGAATGATTTGCTGGCAGGAGCAAAATCATGTAAATGCAGAGATCTGGTTCCATTACTAATTATTCTCTTCCATTAACATAATGAAGGCTGCAGAGTTAGGAAGCAGATCCCTGTTTCCCTTCAGCTTCCAAACATATTTTTAATGAATATTCCCTATTTCTAGAAAATAGGGAATATTCATAAAAATATTTTCTCCTGTTTGACTGAAGGGACAGGCAAAATCAGCAACAAACCACTGGAAAATCCCAAGTGTTCTCCCAGTTGAAGTTCTCATCTTTATTTCCTTGATTAAAAAAAATGCCTTATAGAAAAAAAAATCCTCTTAAAATCTTTTTTTCTTTTTAGAGGGAAAATCATCTTCTCTATTTCAGTTTTATATTTGTTTAATTGAGAGTAGTAATCTATCAATTTTATTGAAAAATCTCATATTTTTACTCACAATTATACACCTGGATATAGTTAATACTAAAATAGAAAGGATTTAAATTACAGAATCACTGGGCTGCAAGGGATCCTCGAAGATCATCTATTCTGACCCCTAAAACTAAATAGGTCTTCAAACTGGTAGAATCTGGTGATGAGAATGAAATTTAACTTGACCAAGAAACTGTTAAGTACAGCTAATGGAAAGGAAAAAGCACAGAACATGAAAAATAAAAGAGTCTGTTTTCTATGGACATTTTTGGGGAGTTTGGATACTGCTATGGAAAACATTAAAAAAAATACACATCTTGTCATTTTAGAAAAATCAAACAATCTCACTCTGACTGGTCCTCCATCATTTTATCTTTCTTTTCTCTGAGAAAAACCTGAAAAGTTGCATAAAATGCGCTTTCTTTTTAAGTGTGCTTAAGGGAAACAAAGCTAAACTCTAAGTTTTCTTTAAGTTACTAAGCCTTTTTTTTTCCTTAGAAGGATGTTTTCTGCAAGGAAATCATCAATGGAAAATGTTTGACCAGCTGTACCCTTATCTGCAGATCTGGAAGCACAGGCAATACATGGAAATCCCCACCTCACTCCAAGTTTCAAGGGGGTGACTGGGTTTTGTGCTCATGCCTCTTTCCAAGTGAATAAGTGCTCCAGTATTTGCTTTTGTTTGCTATCCATCCACTCCAGCCCAAGGAAAAACAGAGGGAAATTTCACCTTGTGCAGGATCCCGGCGCAGGGACCCGCGGAGCCCGTGCCGGGTCAGTTTTGTGCAGTCCCCTGCACACAGCCTTGGGCTTGGCTCCTTCTGGAGCCTTCAGGGAATTTGAATCTGGAGATCAACTTGCAGCTTGCAGGAAATGACAGAGACAACCCTGGATATGTCTCAAAGAGGACTGGACGCCGCTCGTTTGCGCTCCTGGCTCGGGTTTGAGTCTGCTGGAGTGAGCCCAAATGATCCCAGCCATGGGTCGGGAGTCAGCACGGCTCAAGGACCATTCCTGGGGGTGTTCAGGTGCAGCCACCTTGCTCTGGAGAGAGTTTTGACCAGACCAGGCCTGGTTATCAAGGCAGAGGATGGACACAGGTTCATGTGAGAAGCTGTGGCTGCCCCTGGATCCCTGGAAGTGTCCAAGGCCAGGTTGGACAGGGCTTGGAGCATCTTGGGACAGTGGAAGGTGTCCCTGGATGGGCAGGGGGTGGCACTGGATGGTCTTTAAGGTCCCTTCTAACCCTCACCCCTCTGATCCTAAGACTTGTCATTGGTAGAAAGCAATCTATTTTTGTTTGCCATCCATTAAAAGTTTGGAATTCCTTTGTCCGTCTGTTTTTTTTGCCAAGCTTTGATTGTGGGAACTGATCTGAGGGTGAATTCTAATTTCTGACCATTCTATCTCTTGTCCATATCCTACAGAGGGACTGTAGTGCAAAATCTTCCTGGTCTTCCAGGAGAACAGCAGGGAAAGTTTAAATTGTTCAGCCTGGGGAAGAGAAGGCCCTGGGGAATCTTCTTCCAGGAGATCAGCACTCAGCAGGAGCGCCAGGCGCAGAATGATTGTTCAGTTTGGCTTTTCTTCCTAGTCTGAGCTGGATTTCCACTTCTGGCCTGCATTTCCACCTCTGGCTTTATTTCATATCTCAGCTATGAAATGTTGATAAGGTTTTGGGGGGAAAAAAAGACCAAAAAGACCCCAAAAGCCCAGACACACACAGACACACACACACGTACACACACACACACACACAGAGACTTGCTTGGGCTTGCCTTGCAGGTTCTCCGCCCGGGAGCAAATCACTTGGGAAATTTAATTAAAGTTTAATGAGGCACTTTGATTGCTGGGCCGTACGCCTGCTGGAATTAATGTACAGTGAAGGGGTGTCTCGTCACGCTGCTGGCAAGAGCTGGCAAGAGCTCTTAAGTTCATGTAGAGCAGAGCATGTCATCCTAAATCACCTTTTGAACCCGGGAAGGCAGCAGGGAAGAGCAACCAGGAAGGTCTGATGGGTCATTTAGTACAGCAGGTCCTTTTCAGGGGAGCCCCATACCTTGGAGAAATTCCCTTGGAGTGGCTGTTGGGGCTTTTCAGGAGGTTTGGGGTGGAAGGCAGGCAGGGTGGTGTGGAGGATCTGGGTTGTGGGTTTCCTTCTCATCTTTCCCTTGAGTAAAAGAAGGGAAGAGGAGCCTGGATTGGGAGGAGCTCTGGCATGGGAGATCCTGGGAGAGTTGGGACCTCCATGGATCCTCTATGGGACCATGGTGCTGAGATACCCAACCTGTCTGTTGCTAGTGGAGATGTGGGTTCTGTTTCAAGTGGAGGGCCTCCAGGGCACCAGGAAAAGGCATTTTGGAATGCCATGCTGGTTTGGAGAGGGACAGCCAACCCCAGGAGAGTCCCATCTTCTTCTGCCTCTAAGTCAGGCCTCCATCTACAAAAAGGTCATCAGAGATCCCATATGGGATCTCCAGAGGTCCCTTAGAACCTCAGCATTTCTGTGAGACTCACAGAATTACAGAATATTCTGAGTTGAAAGGGACCCACAAGGATCAAGTCCAACTTTTAAGTGAATTTCCCACAGAGGGATCACACCCACAACCATGGCATTATTGCTCCAACCAACTGAGATGAAAATGCATCAGGATGGATTTGACCTCCAAATCAGAGTGGAGACAGCTGGGCACACCTGGGAGTTAAATCCCACCTTTAATCACTGATCAGGCTTGCCCAGTGCAGTCACTGAGAATGGACCTGGCAGACCTTGTTAAATCTTAAGTGTTGAGTGGATGCACCCAAATCTGCCTGAGCTGGGAGTGGTCCAAGGTGGGGGAAAAGTTCATTGTGGTCTTGCCACCACAAGATCCACCAGTGCCTTCCAATGCACTGTCACATCCTGGGAACTCCTTCAACTCCAGCTCTCCTGCAATGCCTGGCACCTGGAAGGAGCAGGGAGGTTGCACAAAGGGCCTTTCCTAATCCTGCAGCACACGGTTCTGCAACTGCAACACAAATTCCATCTTTCTGGGCATGAGGGAGGGAAGCAGGAATGTTTTCTAAGGTGGTAAAAGCCCAGCAGACAAATCTATGCTCCAGAAGAACCCATCAAGGAACAGGAGCAGGGTCAGAGGCTTCCCAATGACCTTCCAGTTGTTGGGAGTCATTTTGGCTCAGATCAAGTGACAGGGGTCCAACTGCCCAGGTAAGGTTCAAGGTGAGCAAAGGCCAGGGATCATTCTTAGGACACTTTTTGGGTGCTGTCGTCCTCTTTTGGGAGGCTGAGAGGATGGACCAATGGGGTTCAGAGCTGATCCCTTAATTTTCCTGCATAGGTGCATCCATGAGGGGTGTGGGAACCTCTGGAACCACCAGGCCATCGAGGCACAGCCAGAGGCTGTCACCTCTCCCAGGCCAGCACAGAAGAGGATGAGAATCATGGAATCCCAGAATCATAAAAGATCCTGATTTGGAAAGGACACACAAAGATCATCAAGTTGAACTCCTGGTCCTGCACAGACACCCCAACAATCCCATGCTGTGAGCATTGTCCAAATGCTCCAGGAGCTCTGGAAGCCTTGGGGCTGTGCCCATTCCCTGGGGAGCCTGGGCAGTGCCCAAACACCTTCTGGGGAAGAGCCTTTTCCTGATATCCACCCTAAAAGGGCACATGAGACATGGGCTCTGCTGAGAATTCCACCAGACTGTGCTGAGAGCTGTGGCAAAGGAGACCAAGGCATGCTGCTGTCTCTAAGCCATGTGTCCTGTCCTCTGTGTGAACACACACAAATATGTATAAAATCATAAAATCATGGCACACAAGAATGGCTTGGGTTGGAAGAGACCTCAAAACTCATCTCATTCCACCCCCTGCCATGGTCAGAGACACCTTCCCCTAGACCAGGTTTCTTTCTGATATTTAATCTGAATCTACCCTCTCTTAGTTTAAAACAATTACACTTTATCCTATCACAACTGGCCTTGCTAAAAAGTTTGAACTCGTTTTTCTTATATATATATATATATATATATATACACAAGGATCCCTTGTACATGTATGTGTCATATCTCCTGTATGTGTATATCTTTATATTTGTACATATTTATATTACACATTTCTATTGCATATTTCTATTTCTATTTCTTTATGTTTGGTATCTCCAGTAAATGAGAGGGGTAGACTTGGGAGTACCCATCTTTCTTTCATATATATATATATATATATATATATATAAATACATATGTATGTGTATGTGTGTATTTTTTATTATTTTTAGATTTTTTTAAATCTACATTAATATGAGGGGGAGAGTTGGAAATGTCTGAGTGGTGTCAATCCCACCATGTGGAGCTCTAGACAAGAAGTCTGGCCCTGAGAGGAGAAAATCAAGTAGCTGGTCCCAGGTCAGGGGTGCTGAGAAGCCTCTTTTAAACCCAGGCTTTTGGCAGCCTCCCTGAATTTTGGCCAGGCAGTGTGGAGACTTTTCCCTCAACAGGGAAGCAAATCCAGCCTTTCCCACTCCAACTTAAAGGAAAAAAAGCCCACAAGCCATACTCTGTTTATCCAAACAATCAAAGAGGGGTGACGGTGATGTTGGTGCAGGAGGATTTTTGGTGCTCCAGCTGGTCAGGGGTCGGTGGGCCCTGGCATCCCTTGATACCCGATCCCGATCCCGCTCCCTGGGATGCCGGGAGGAGCAGCGGGATCGTGACTCAGCCCCGCATGAGCCGGTTTCCTTCCTGCACCGCCAAGCCTGGGCTTCTGATGTTTTGTTTGCCGTGGAGCTCTGGGGGCCAAGTGGGAGCTCCTGGAAATCAAAGGGAAAGAAACAACATCTCAGGCTGGCTGAGGCAGGGTGGGGTGTCCTGGCTGGATGGGACACGGGGGAATTCCTGGGGCTCGGGGAAGGGGGGTGGGAGGCACTGGAGGAGGGCATGGGTCAGGGATCCAGCACCAGGCTTCTTGTTCCAAAATTCTCCCTGAATGCAGCAGTGCTCCCTGGATGCCCTTCAGCTGGTGGTGGGAGCACTCATGGGTTCCTCAAGCTCAGAGGAGGAAGAACAGGGCTTTTTCCTGGGCTCCTCAAGCTCAGAGCAGGAAGAACAGGGCCTTTCCCTCGCTCCTTTCTTCTCACTCTGTCCTCCAGTCATCTCTCGGACCCACTGGGTGGGGAATGGGACCTCCAGCAGTCCCTCTTGGATTGAGATGGGAGTGGGAGGCAGCTCAGCTCTCATTAATCACCCTGGACCGGAGATTGCCAGATTTTGTCTAATTTCAGATTTCTCCGTGTTGGTGATGAAGACAAAACTCTCCATGAAAAGCTGTTCAATGTCAGAACCCATCCAAATACTGATCACATCCAAACCCTCACCAGGAATGTCCTCACTTCCCCTGTCCTGGGTCTGGGGCAGGATTTGTGGCCTGGGCATGGCTGTGTTGGGATCTGGTGTAATTTCAGTGGGAATGGTAATGCTTGAGAGTTGGGGGTCTTCCCTGTCCTAATTTCTTGATCAGTCTAAGTCTAGTGCAGGTCTTTCCATGTTCTTTCCATCATCCAGAGGTGACCCTGGACACGTACCAGCCCTCAGGTAATGCACAGGCTCTGGCTTGAGCCTTGGGGATGTTCCCAGAAGGGAGTTAAGATAGCACAAGCTGGCCAGCATTGGATTCTACTTATTCATTGCAAAAAATATGGAGAAAATCCATGTTTTCCTCATTCCCTCCATACCCACTGCAGAACTTCCCCCTCCTCCCCAGCCAGACCCAACTCAGCCACTGTCCTCCCTCTGCCAGCATCTCTGATTCCTTGGATGTCAGAGATGGGCAGAATAACCCTGATCTCCAGCTGTGGGGGCTGCCTTGGCTCTGGCCTTGAAGGGGCTCACCTGAAGGATGAGGAGAAATCCTGACTGGGCCTGGATCTGCTCCAGATGGACACTGGGGTGACATGCTGGGTTCGGCCACAGTGACCCTGGATTGATGATGAGCCTGATCCCACAGTGCTGAGCATGCACTATCCATCCTCAGCCTCTCTCCCCAGATCCATCCTATCTTTGGCACATTCCCAAGTAGGGAGAGACCCACAGCCTGCCCACAGCCCTCCTTGTTCCCCATCACCCTCCTCGCCCGTTTTCCTATTCCCAGCATTTACCCGGCCGCACGTAGCCCTGGGGGAGCCAGAGGATTGTACACAGAGGGAGAAGTTATTTTTCCTTGACATAAACATCCAAGCCTTTCCTCTGCCCCTTCTCTTGAAACGTGGAGGTAGGACCTGGACTCATAACATCCGGCAGGAGGGGTTGGCCTTATCTGCCAGGAAACACTCAGCTCCGGATACATCCTCCCCTGCTCCCGGCACCCCAAGCAGCTCCCATTGGCAGTGCTGGGCAGGAAACCACTCAGCAGCTTGTCTCATTCCCTCCTCTGGAGAGACAGGAGGGAGGGTCTGATCCTGCCTTCCCCGCCGTGGGGTGCAGCAGGGTTTGGAGTCAGGGTGGGGTGGGGGGAAAAAAAGGGATGGAGGGGGGAGGTGAGCAAAAAAAGGGGGCAAAATGGGATTTAGGATGTGGGGATTTGGGGGAGTTGGCTGTGTTGAGGGTCTTTCTAGGCTCTGTTGCTGATTTGAAGGGTGAGCTCACCTCATCCCCTTCTCTGCCTCTACTTCCCTCACCTGGTTCTGCTTTAAAAAATCAGGGAAAATTGTTGTCTCCCAGCTGATTTCCTAGCAGGATCCACATCCCTCAAATGGGGCAGAGACCCCTCGTGCTAAAAGCAGCACAAGCACTTGGTCCTGTCCAGATTCTGGAGAAGAAACAGGTCATGTCCCAGCACTGGTTGGAAGAAGGGCGGAAGGGAAGGAAGAATTATCTCTGTTTTACAGACAGGGAAACTGAGGCATGGAACATCCACGTGGCTGTTTGTCACCACAGCCCACCCCTGTCCAGTGGCACCGGGACAAGCAGAGAGAGGACAGAGGAGTCACCACCTGCTCAAGGGATGCAAGGGAAATTGCCCAGGGCATGACACACAGGGCAGGCAGCTCCTGGCCAGCCCAAATTCCAGCTATCCAGGAAGGTGACCTCATCCCTGCTCCCTGTGCCCAGCACCATGACCTGCACAGCCACAGGGGCCAAGGACTGGCCAAGGCCATTGGACACCTGGGGCAGAGGGCTCACACCCTGCTCACCTCGTGGCAAGGAGATACCCCTGTCCTGGCCCGAGCTGACACCCCTGAGAGGAGCCCAGATGTGGTGGAATGCTGTTTTTATCCCTTCCTGCAGCCCTGATTTGATTTTCCTGCTGGTTCCCAGACTGGGGACAGCAGGCCACAAACCACATGACTCCTCAGCCTGCACAGAGACAGCCATGGGCTCCTGGATTTGGGATGGGGATGGAGGAGAAACATGCCCAGGACTGATGCAGAACAAGTCCTGCTTGGGCTCTAGACCCCCTCCAACATCCATAAACGTCCATGGCCAGCAGTCTTTCATATGGATGCCCACTCTCACTCTGTCCCACCTCTGCCAGCCACTTATTTTCCATCTGCTCCCTGCAGCAACGCCCTGCATCCCAAAAAATTGCCGTGGCTAGAGGGGATTGACCCACGGCATCTCATTTTCCATCCCCCCAGAGGAGGGGTGGTGCTCCTGAATCTCATCTCAGCTGCAGTGTCCTGGAGGTGGGAGCTGGCTGCTCCGGGCGCTGGGCGTGTGCCCGGATCCGGCCGTGGCTCCCAGGGAGCCGCACCTCACCTTGGCTGCAGCTCCCAACGCCCTCGGGGGGCCCCAGCTCCCGGTTGGGGCCTGTAGCTGTTCCTGGCATGCAGAGAGCACAGGGACAAGCTCCCACCTCTCCTCACGTGGCTCCAGGTTGAGCAAGTGGGGACAGGCTTGGCTGGCGGGGCTCTCCGTTCATCCGGGCACAACGGGCTCCCTGGGGATGGGGTGCCTGGAGAAGCCCCTTTTCCTGGCAAAATCAGACCCTGGGTTTGTTTCCAGCAGCCCTGCATGGGATGAAAGCAAGGAGGGAAAAGGCCCATAGAGTGGTGCAGTTGATCCCATCATTGCTCAGGGCATGGGAATAAGAAGAAGGACCAGTAGGAGCAGCCAATGTCCTGGAGAAAGGGTCCTATAGGATAAGAATGTGACATCCCACATCAGGCTGGTGGCAATAGCCAGAGCTGAATTTCTGGGGGGGGCTGGGACAGCTGAGCCTCCTCCCCAGGGCAGTTTCACTGTTCTCTGCTGTCTCTCAGGCCTGGGGCACCACAGGGATTTCAAGGAGAGATGGAGAAGGAAAAAGCAGCCCCACTCCTGCTCCTGGCATGGTCCCACGTGAGTCAACACTGTTGGGCAGAGAGGCCAAACAGGATTCTGGCACCTCCCTCCCTCCAGCTCCAAAATCCTCCTGGAAGAGTCACATTTGGGCTGAGCCACCCCAGTCAGGGAGCCACCACAGCACCTGAGGCTGGCAGGACACCCAGAGGCATCAATTTCCTTTCTAAAAGGGAAGACCAAGGGTGAGTTTGGATGCCTGAGAGATGGAAGAAGGAAGAGACAGGATGGGAGAGCTGAATCCAGGGCATACAAGTGGGGGATAAAGGAGAACAGGACAGGGTCACGTTGGTGCCTCCCCAAATGCTCACACAGCCTCCACCTTCTGGGACGGTGGGCTTCGTGGATCAGTGATGTCATTTATGGGAGACAAGGGATGGGATTGGGTTGGGTGACCTCTAAGACCCCTCCCAGCTGCCACACAGAGGTGGCATCACAAAGGGCACTAAGAAACGTGCTCCTTCACTTTTTGGGGCCAAGCAGGAGGACCCAGCCTGGGAGGACACTGCTTTGGGAAATGTTTATCCTGCCTTGGATCTCCAGATGTCCCTTCCAGCCCTAGCAACTCTGGGATTCTCTGTGCCTGGCTTAACCTCAAGGACAGCAGAGACACAGCCTGATTTAATGTCTGGCAAGAGCAAGCTGTGACGCTTTTCCACAACAACATGGATTAAGCTTTTCTCTTTGCTGGCCAGGCCTGAAGACCATCACCACACGACATCAACATCACCTTCACGTGCCTCCCCAAATTTGACCCCCACATATTGCTCAGGCCTCATTGCCTCGATCTGCACATGAAATGAGGACCCTTTTCAAGGACCCCACACTGTGGAGCACCTTAAAAGGTGAATCACCCAAACTGTGAAAGAAAAGAGAACCTTTAATGCAACTAAAACCCACGCTCCAGGCACATAAATTGGCAACATCATCTGTGCTCACCAAGACACCAAAGGCAAAGCTCTTGACTTCACTGTAATATGGGAACAGGATTACAAAGGTCGTATCTGAGAGATGGCAAAAGCAGGATCAAGGCCAGCACAGTGACCTGAGCCCCAAGACACTCCATGAAAAGTGAGGGTAAGCACTCATCATCCCCTGAGTCTGTTGTTAGAAAGCAATCCACAATTTGTAAAGATAACCACAGATCTTTGTTTTATTTATAAAAAAATGGAAGTAGAAAAATTTGGCTGAAAATACCAACAACAACGATGACAACAAAAATATAAAAAAATAGCACTTGCACGGGAAATGTTTCTGTTTTGAAAACTGTTGTCAATAGCGACAGCAATTTAAATCATCGAACAATCATCATATAAAAACATATTTATTTAAATTAAATATTTTATGCAAACTCGTATCTACACTCATTCAAAATGCATAGAGTCACACAAAAGAGATGGAATGTATTAGCTTAAAAAATGGTGAACTTTGGGGTTTTTTTTTAAAGTTTTCTTTGCAATTATTATTAATACATTTTGGGGACTGAAACCAGGAAATCATAACCACGTTACTAACTAATCATTACCAAGTGCCATACAGTAAACACTAAGATTAATCATGTCATATAACTGATTTAAAATAAAGCTTCATTTTTATGGAAAGGAAGAGAACTCGAGCAGTACAAAATCCGAGGTGGGGGGGCAGAAGGAATAATGGAAGGAATAAATCAATGTACAGCTTTATTACAAGCAATAAAACGCCAGAGTTAGGAGAGGCATTGGGCACTGTGGCTCCAAACACGGAGCCTTCCCCTTCAAAGGATGTTTGATGAAAAAAAGTGTCTGCTACATCATCACCTCTTGGCCAAAACGTTCATCCCAGGACCTGCTCCCAGGGGTGGATGCCAGCCGGATCCTGCCTTTCCAAGCCCTTATCCTACCCCACTCCAGATCAGGCTCAGCGCTCTCAGGGCTGCCTACCCCTCTCCTGGCTGGTGTCCCATCCCCTCTGGGGTTTCCCGAGGGATGAAGCCCCCAATCCGTGCTCTGGGGCAGGGGATGGGGGCTTTAATCCCCATTGGAGCGGTCAGGCAGGTCAGGGTGGTCGGGCAGCAATGCCGCCACCAGAACCAAACACAGCTCATGGACCTTCACCAAAATCTTCCCTTCTCCCATCCCTGCCTTTTCCCCCTTTCAGGGGGAATTCAGACCTGACGTTTGCGGGGTGCTGCCACACTCCTGACTCCAAAGCAGAGCTGGGGATGCCCCAAAATGAGGGGCAGCCTTCCTGCACTCCCAGGAGCATCCTTGCTTTGGAAGAGGGACTTGGCCAAAGGGCTTTGGCATCGGGAAGTGCCCCCTGGCCACTGTCGGAGCAGAGCACCCCAGGCTTTGCACGGTGGTGACCCAACAACCCAAATCCTTTACCTACAGCACCGAGGAGAATCCAGGGCCCTGTGGTTTGGACTCAGTCACCCTGAGGGAGCAACGCCTCGGAACAGTGTCGGGTCTTTCCTGGGCCAGTCCAGGCGGCCCCGGCTGGACTCCTAAGAGACGCTGTAGTTATTGTAGTAGGTGGCCGTGGCATCGGCCAGGACGGAGATGAGGCTGTTCTCGGAGCTGTGGGAGCTGCCAGACCCCGGGACGTGCCCGTTGGCCAAGGCCCCGCCGTGGTGGTGGTCACCGTGGC
Organism: Euphonia xanthogaster; assembly: GCA_034509185.1. Lineage (NCBI taxonomy): Eukaryota > Metazoa > Chordata > Aves > Passeriformes > Fringillidae > Euphonia > Euphonia xanthogaster. The sequence goes on along the minus strand of JAYDZK010000169.1, from coordinate 110,499,283 downwards.
CGGGGTTGTTGAGATACTGGTCAAACTCATCGCGGTCCATCTCCCCCAGCAGCTCCGCTTGGCTCAGCTGGTCCAAGGTGTCAAAGCCGTGGTGGTCAGGCGGCGGGGAGAGCTGGCCCAGGTGGGCATGGAGGCTGGGAGGGGGCAGGGAGGGGAAGGTGGGTGAGTAGTAGCTGGGAGGAGGAGGAGGAGGAGGAGGAAGGGAAGGGCAGCTGGAGGCCGGGGGGATCATGCAGGTGGCCGGCTGCGGCATGGGGCTGAGCGGGTGGTGGCCGCACGGCAGGGAGCCGCCCGCGTACTCCGGGGAGAAGGTGGCACCGGCGAGGTGGGGGCGGTGATGCTCCTCGGGGCAGGGCGAGGAGAAGAAGCTCTGCTCGGGGTCTATGGCATCCAGAGGGGACATCTCCGGCGGGGTGGGCAGCCCGTAGGGGTAGGTGTCCACGCTGGTGCTGCTGCCGCTGCCTGGAGCCTCCCGGTACGCCCGCACTGCCGGCAGCCCCGCGCGGGGGGGGTACTCACCCGGGCCCTCTTTGTCCCCCCCGGCCCGGCTGCAGGTCCGCTTTTCCGGCACAGAGTTCTGGTCCCCCCGCGTCAGGCTGCCCAGCAGAAAGCCGGGATCCACCCGCTTCCCGATGCGCTTGACCTGCTTCTTCCGACGGGGCCGGTACTTGTAGTTGGGATAATCTTGCATGTGCTTCACCCGCAGCCGCTCGGCCTCCTCCACGTAGGGACGCTTCTGCGACAGGCTCAGCGCCTTCCAGGACTTCCCTGAAACGGACGACATGCTCCCTTAGCAGCCGCAGCCTCCCAAGGGTGCCCAATGTCCCACACATCCCAAAAACCCCGCAGGGCTGGGAGAAGAAGGGGGGAATTGAGGCTGCTATAGCGTCTCTGCCTCCCCTCATCCCAAGTCCCCACACAAGGTGGGTTTAGGGTTAGTAAATAAATCCAGGCAGATGAACTCTCCCAGCTCCCTGTGGAGCAGGGACAGCCAAGGCTGTGCCTGGCTGAGCAGAGGTCAGGACGTGCTGTCCTTTAAGGTGCCCCAGCCTGTGCCCTGCCAGGGCTTGCAGCAGGGCACAAGGAGACCTGGGCACTGTGACAGCTGGTCTGGATGGTGGAAGGTGTCCCTGCCCATGGCAGGGGGATGGATTAGATGGTTTTTAAGGTCCCTTCCAAACCATTCCATGATTCTGTAATCCTATGACCTCGTGCCTCCTTGTTTGAGATAAAATTTCCCCAAGACACAGCATGGAGAAGCAGCATTGGGCAGGGGGGCTTTATCCCACAGTGAGGCTGTCCCAGGCTGCTCCTCAGGGTAAGGGGGAGAAATGAGGATACACATCAAAGCCTTTGATGCCTTCCCATGGCCTGAGACAGCAGAAATAACACTAATAAGCTGAGATGCTGCATGGCAAAGCAGCGAGGAGAAAACCCAAACCACCAAAGAAAACACCACAGAACTGTCCAGGGAAACACAAACTTTGGATAAGAGGTTGGGCAGCAAAGCTGTGTTGCAATTCGGGCAGCTCTTTCTCAGGCTGTCTGGGCTGATAATTTTGGTTTGCCCTCTTGGTTTCACATCAAAATGGGGATTGAGAGGAAGGGAGAAATAGGGGATGGGGAGTGGGAAACAAATGTGTGCTCAAAATTGTGATCCTCCAAAAGTAACAGCAGAAAAACACACACACACCCCCAGCTATGTAATACAAAGTGGGACAGCAAGGACAGGCCAGGAAAATTTGGGGGTCCCTCCTTGCACAGCAGGGCAGCACCCTCAGGGTTTGCAGCAGAGGGGTGGCAGGGTGCCTGTCCCCTGGGATGCAGGACACCATCAGGCTTTGCACCCTGAGGAGTGGCTGCACACCTGGAATGTGGGACAGTTCTGGGGTGAGCACCCTGTGGGTGACAGGGTGGGTGCACGGTGCTGCTCCCAGGGTGCAGAACTCCATCAGGTATTGCAGCCCCAGCACGCTGCACCCGGGCTGGCTTTGCACCCCAAAAACAGCCAGGTAGGTGTAGGGGTGTCCTCCTGCTCTGTGCCAGACCGGGTTCCCACCTGGGCAGGGTTGGCACCCGCAGGGATGCCCAGTGGAGCTGGCATTCCCAATCCAGGCGCTGGATCTGGATGGGATTTGCACCCCGGGATGACCGGGTGGGTGCATGGTGCCCACCCCAGGGCACTGGGTCCCAATGGGATTTGCACCCCAGGAACGGCTGGAGGGTGCCTGGATCCCCACCCCAATGCACTGAATCCGGACGGGGTTTTCACTCCCGGGACCGCAGGTGGGTGCCTGCGGACCAAGCCCGGAGCGCTGGATCCGAGTAGGGTGTGCATCCCATGCCCGGGTGGGTGCGTGGGTGCCTCCCCCGGGCCAGCAGCTCCGGGCAGGATTTGCACCCCCGGGAATGCCCTGCTGGACTCATGGGTACCGAATCCAGACAAGGTTTGCACCCGCAGGGATCTCCGGCGGGTCCCCTGGGCACTGAATCCCCACAGGATTTGCACCTGGATTGCCGGGTGGGTGCCCAGGTTCTCCCCCCGGGGCACCGGATTCGTGCAGGGTTTGCACCCCCGGTGATGCCCGGGTGGGTCCCCGATTTTCCCCCCACGCGTCGCCCCCAAAACCCGCGCCCCCCGCGCTGCTCACCGAGCATCTTGCTGAGCTCCGCGTTGTGCAGGTCGGGGTTCTGCACCGCCAGCCGCTTCCTCTCGTCCTTCGCCCACACCATGAACGCGTTCATGGGCCGGCGGATGCGGCTCTCGGAGCCCTTCTCGCCCTGCGACGCTCGGGGGGGTGGCCCTGGGGACAGCCCCTCGCCCGCGTCCCCCTCCAGCCGCTCCGGCCAGGGGAATGTGCTGAGCAGCGCAGCCATGGCCCCCCGGCCCCCCCGCCCCGCCGCGCTGCCCTCGGGGTCCCCGCGCAGTCCCAGCCTCCTGCCCGGCCTCTCCCGTATTTATGAGCTCCTTGGAAAAAGCCTCCTCCAATGACACCGAAGGGACTCGCTGCTCCTCCTTGTTTGCAAACTCCTCAGCCCCGGCCGGGATGGTGCTGCAAGAAAACTTCTCCCCACCCCTCTGCCCGGCACCCCCCGGGGAAGCAGCACCCCCAACACCCCCCTTTCTCCTTCCCACTCCCCCCTCCCCCTCTTTTGTTATTATTTTTCCCTTATTTTGCTCTCTGAAAAGGAGTGAGGAGAGAGCTGGAGATGTCCCGCCCCCAAACAGCCCCGCTGCCCTCCTGCACCTCAGAGATCTTCAAACTTTAAAGGCTGGGGGCTAACACAGAGAGAGGAGATAAAGGCACTGAAAACTGGGAAAGAAAAGGAAAATGGCACTGAAAGGAATATCCCACTGGGGTGCAAAAGGCCCCTCCCCAGGTTTTGACAAGCTGCAGGAACCCTCTTTGCCAAGGGAAATCGAGGCACGGATCCCACAGACAGGGACACCTTTTCCCCACTTTTCCTGCTTTAACCACCAGCCCAGGCTGTGCTTTGCCCACCCTATGTGGGTTTTCACCCCAAATTTCCAGGTCCCTTTGAATGGGATGGAAACTGGGACACAATGAACCTGCTGGCGGGTGCTTGTCCAGCCTGGTGGGACTCCTAAGGGAGCTTTTAGGGGAAAACAAGGCAGGGATGGGGCTGGGCACAGCTCAAAGAGGTTGAAACATCTCCAGTCGGACCCTGCTGCCCATCTCTGGACACTGGGAGACAAAGGATCTTTTCCTTCCTGCTGCTTTTTATGGAGTGCTGGTGCAACCCAAAAAGGCTGGATGGGATGGAAATCCCAAAGCCACACTATGGTGTTCCCCGCTAACCCCAGCTGGGTGGGATAGTCATCCAAGCAGCTTTTCTCTCACTAGGACAAAGGATCTCCAGGAAGGTGATGGCACCGAAAATCCCCAGCTCACTGCCCTTTCCCGGCTCACCCCTGCAGCCTGCCCTGGGGAATGCATTTGGTGCCTGGATTCCTGTATGGTTTTGACCCGCGGACACGGGGCTGCAGGGCTGCAGCGGCTCCGCTTTGACTGACCGTGGGTTTCCTCTCCGTGCCGCCAGAAAAGCAGCGGGACGGGGTGCGGGATGGGCGGGCGTTCCCTGGGGCTGGCCGAGGCTGCCCCATCTGACCCCAAGGCAGGGGGGAAAACCCCGGCGCAGATCCCAGGCCGGGGAGTTCGGGCAGGTTTCCCACGTGCCTGGGTGTTCCTATTGACCCGTGTCAGATTAGGAGTGACTGAGAGAGCTTAGTGATTGAGAGAGCTCATGTAAATGTGAGCCGGGCAGGATCCGCCTGGGCTTCCTGGTCTCTCCCTTCCCTCTGCACAGGAGTGGGGTGGCTCTGGTTTCTTGTGGATTCCAGCGATTTTGGGGTCAGGAGAGCTGGAATCTGCCAACTTCGCTCGCAGCAGAAGCACCAACTGCCCTCCCCGAGCTTTTCCCCGGGACTGAACTAAAACCCTGCGGAAGCAACAAGATTTTCCAAAGGAACTGATTAAATCTATTAAGCTATTTACAAGTGGGCTCCATCAGAGCTGCGTTATCTGGGAATACAACAGGAAGGCAACTTCTCTTAAATCTAAAAGGCGCAGGAGATTTCCTGGTCTCGGGACAGATTTATAAACCCTTTCCACACACACACACACACACACACACACACACACACACACACGAGCTGCCTTTTATCTGGGGTTTGGAGCTGGGCACACTCCTGGGGACAGCTTGTTCTGTCCCAGCAGCTCCTGATCTCTCCCAAAGTCCTGTCTCACGCCTTGAAGTGCCGGGATGGGGCAGGGAGGGAGGATGTCAAACTCCCCACCCTGCCCTGCACAGGTCTCCCGGGTGCATTTTGCAGGCTGGAGCTGCTGCAGAGGCTGGCAGCAAGAATTTGGGAAGAAAACCTGGAACACCCTTAATTTTGTTCGGTTCCTTTAGGAAGGGTGGAAGCACCCTGTAAAAGAGGCTGCCAGGGGTTGTAAGGTTATATTTTGAACAGGATGATACTTTGGGTATGGTGAATATGTTGCATGGCTCACTGTTACTTTTTAAGCCTCAGGATGCTCAGGACCTAGATATCATGAATACAAAAACACCTCCGTGGAGGCCCCAGAGGCCAGGAATTTTTAGTAGTAGCAGCAGAATTTCCCTTCCTGGGAAAAGGAAAGAGATGGATGAATTCCAGTTGATGCCTTTTACAGGACTGCTTCCATCTTGCTCTGTGTTTCCACATTTTGCAGGATGGGTGGACAGGTTTGGGAAAGGATAAAACCCTGAGCAAGGACAGGACCTGCACCCACTCCTGTCTCTGCTGCCAAAGCCTGGAAGCTCTCAGAGCACCTCTCTGGGTGTTCCTGATCCTCATTATTCCCTCCACATCCTGGGAGTAACATTTGACCTCCCAAAGGTATCACAGGGGTCAGCTCGTGGCTTTTCAGAACCTCCTGAGACCCAATCTAGGGCTCCTGTGTGGTTACGGCACAAAGAAATCCAGCAGAATATTCCTCGTTTGGATTTCCTCCCTTCCCAGGGCCCCCACACAGAATTTTAAGTGCAAACACTGCTACTATTATTAATAACCACTTTTTTTTCCCCCCTTCTCCCCCTCTCCTGCAGCACCTGGCATTCTGATGGCATTAGTAAGGAGGGTTTCATTCTGCACCCTGCCTAAAATGCTGGTCAAACCTGTCCTGTCAGAAGCTCCCATGTTACATAAAGGAGGCTGGGGCCATGTGAAAATGCCACCTCTTAATTACCACCGGATCGGGGTAATTAGTCTGGAAAAACCTCGGGATTACCTTTTTTTCTGTGTGTGTGCGCTCACCTTCCCCTCTCTGCTGTGAGGCTTCACCTGTATCTGGGGCACAGGAAGCAGCAGAGCTCTCCCAGGGCTTTGGGAACAGGGAAATTATGGTGAAAAGCCGCGAGCGAAAATAGATGGAGCAGACAAAGGGGGGAAGAAAGCTTTGTTCTCCCCCATTTTCATGGATGGGGAACAGTGGCAACAACTCCCATGGGCCAGGCAGAAAATGAGTGGCTGAACTCTATATGGAACGACCACCTCTTTAAAAATATCCCTCTCTTTTTGGGGGAGGGGTGGATCCGACATCTGGAATTTTATCCCTGCAAAGGGAGGGTTTACTTTTACTCCTCCCCTCCATCTCGCACCCCACCAACCTTCAGGGACATTAAAATATGTGAGAAAGTGCAAATCCTAAATTAGCTCAATATTCACATGTTCCTTAATTATTGATGAAACTCTTGGCTCCCAGGGGAAGTTTTTGCAGAGAGAGCTGGGGGTTCCCAGCAGAAGATTCCCTCAGTGCTGTAGTTCCCAACTCTGCCCACCGCCCATCTTCCTTGATTCCAGCAGGTTTTCCCCAGGGATTGCTACCTGGACCATTTATTTTCTAGGTAAAAAACCCCCAGAGCTTTCCAAAGATAGAAAAAAAAAAAAAAAAAAAAAAAAAGGGCAGAAAAGCTCCCCCCCCACCTTGAAATGCTAAATTTTTCAGCATTGTGCTGAACAGTTCTGTTCTTATTACTTTAAAAATGCAGTTTAAAGGTTACAAAAATATATATTTTAGTGCCTTTAGGTTAAAAGGAACTAGGAAGAGTTTTCCTCTTACACCTTTAAATTTATAAAGATGGATCAAGATAAGAAAAAAATGTATTTACGTGATTCAGAAGCAGATTTTGACTTGCTGAGAAATGAAGCTTCAATTTGTTTTATAATATTCCCACTTCTGCCACCAAAAATTATGTATTTGTAGTGCATTTCCCAGTCCTACATCATGAAAGTTTGCTGATCCAAGACAAAATTGGTTAATCCTTGGATGGAACAGGTACAGAAACAAAAGCCTTGGTTATTGTCCCAAGTTCTCCGAGCTCAGATCCTTCCTGGGGGTTCTTGCCCAGGAGTGAGGGAGAATTAGGCAAAGGATGGCTTTGGATGCCCACAATCCTCACCCCATATCCAATAGGATACACTATTCCCAGATCTTTTTTTTCCAGCCAGGTGTGATGCTGGGCAGTGCTTCCAACAGATTTTTTATGGTTTCCCTCTCGGAGCTTCCTTCCCTCCCTTGATGTTGGCAGGTTTGGAGGTTAACTTGTGTCTTTTGAAGGTGGATGCTGCAACAGCTTCAGTCTCGTGTGTTTAAACAGGAGAAAATTGGTTAATTACGCTGATGAATGCAGCTAATTGTCCTTGCTGAGAGCTGAGGAGCTGGAGGCAGAGAGCACCAGGTCAGCTGAAAGGAGAACTGCAGCCATGGGCACGATGCTGAGCTGTCTCCAGACACTCCACAGAGCCACAGAATGGTTTAGGATGGAAAATCCCTCAGAGACCATCGAGTCCAACCATTCCCCAGCACTGCCAAGGCCACCTGTGACCCATGTCCCCAAGTGCCACATCCACATGGCTATGAAATCCCTGCAGGGATGGGGACTCCACTGGCCTGGGAAGCCCCTTCCAATGCCTGACCACCCTTTCCATGGAGAAATTCCTCCTGATGTCCAACCTGAGCCTCCCCTGGCACAGCTTGAGGCTGTTCCCTCTCATCCTGTCCCTGTTCCCTGGGAGCAGAGCCTGACCCCCCCGGCTGCCCCCTCCTGTCAGGGAGTTGTGCAGAGCCAGAAGGTCCCCCCTGAGCCTCCTTTTCTCCAGGCTGAGCCCCTTTCCC
>JAYDZK010000169.1:110443478-110475003 GCA_034509185.1 Euphonia xanthogaster | reverse complement strand
GACGCTCTTCCGATCTCCTTCCCAATATCCCATCTATCCCTGCCCTCTGGCAGTGGGAAGCCATTCCCCGTGTCCTGCCCCTCCATCCCTCATCCTGCAGCTCTCCTGCAGCCCCTTTAGGCCCTGGGAGGGGCTCTGAGGTCTCTCTGGATCCTTCTCTTCTCCAGGTGAACACCCCAGCTCTCCCAGCCTGGCTCTAGAGCACAGGTACTTTCCCTTTTTTTTTTTAATTGTTTTGGTGATGACTGCATCTCTGGTTTTGACCTGGTTGAGTTTTAAAGGCACACTTGTCTTTCATTACACCAAGTACGAGCTTTATGGAACTGTGTAAAGATTCTGCAGCAAACCAAAAAAAAAAAAACGCCAATGAGAAAATCCCCGTGCCTGCAATTCCAGATAGATTTCCTAGGATTTCATTATTAACACTTTGTGTAATGCCCTGAGGGGAGTGAAGAGCTCTCTGGTTGCCCAGTGAACCACACAAAACACAGAACCTGTGCCCCAAGGGACTTGCAGGTTAAAGCTCTGAGTGGGTACAAAACAATACAAATAATTGCCAGGTAGGAGACCCCGCAGGCAGCGCTCGCGTTCCAAGCCGGAACGTCTCCTGGCACAGGAGCTCTGGAAAAGGAGTGGAATGGGATGCTGATCACAGCTCAGCAGCAAACTGCTCCAGGAATAAGCAGCAAAATGAAGGCTCAAGAGGAAATGTCAGATTAAAGGCAAGACCAATTTGTTCCCAATGTCTCATTTGCTCCTAATGCTCTGCGGTCTGCAGGTAAGCGAAGGAAAACAGAATTGTGGAATCACTGAGGTTGGAAAAGCCCCCTGAGATCACCGAGTCCAGACATTCCCCAGCACTGCCAAGACCACCAGTGACCCATGTCCCCAAGTGCCACATCCACATGGCTTTTAAATCCCTGCAGCGATGGGAACTCCACCACTGTCCTGGGCAGCTGTGGCAGGGCTGGACAGCCCTCTCCATTTTTCCTAATATCCAATCTAAACCTCCTCTGGTGCAGCTTGAGGCCATTTCCTCTGGTCCTGTCATTTGTCACCCGGGAGAAGAACCTGACCCCCACCTGGCTGCACCCTCCTGTCAGGGATGTATCAGCCCAACAGGGAGCTGGCTGTCCCCAGCCCCCTCCTGTTCCTCAGCTGTGGGGAGCTGTTCTGTTGAGAGGGAAGTGCTGTTGGTTGGGGTCTCAAATCCATCTTGGAAGGCTCAGGGGAGCTCAGCAAGAAGTCCTAAGTGTCCAGAAGCAGAGAAAAAAAACAGATGCCAGCAAAGAAAGAGAAGAGCAAAGAGCAAATTTCTTTGCAAAGAGCAAAGAAATTCTTGCTCGATGCTGAGAATTAAAAGGGTGTAGAGAAAAGGGAAATAAAGAATCACAGAATGGTTTGGGTTGGAAGAGACCTTAAAGATCATGGGCAGGGACACCTTTCACTAGGTGAAAGCTCCAAGCCCCATCCAACCTGAGCTAGGACACTTCCAGGGATGGGGAGTGTCCCCTCATCCAGCAGACCTGAGTGCCCCTGTGTTTAACAGGACACAGAAGCTTCAAGAGATGTTGTTTACCCCCATTTACACTCTAAAATCCACCTTAAATCTTCTTGCTAATTTTATTTTGCCTCCTTCCAGTTAATCTTCCACAGCCCTGTTCTTTCCTTGGGTTTGCTCTCTGCTGATCCTTCCTGCTGCCTCCAGAGCTGGGTGGTCCCTCCACCACCAAGTCATCCCATCTCAAATCCCTGCAGTGACTGAGCAATGACAGCTCAGGTTCATTCCCTCCACTACCCCACACTTAATGCCCTGAGAAAAGCAGGAGGGTGGAGCCACGGAGTTCTCCAAGAACTCATTCCAAGCACTGGTGAAGGTCATGGCTGCTCTGAGGTGGAAGCTCTGTTTTTCATTTAGAAAAGAATGGTTGTGGTAACTCTAAGCAAAGCAGCTCCACTTCCTGTGGCTTTGGCTATTGTGGCTGGATAATCCTGGACCCTAAAAAGCTTCAAACAGGTTCTGATAGGAGCTGTAACTGTGGTTTTAACACCTTTTTTCCATGTGGATTCTCTGATGTCAAATGACAGAGTTGAACCCAGCTGGGAAAACAATTTGTCTTTCCTTTTCATGCAACCATTTATCTTCACAAAGAGTAGGAACTTCATATTCGTGAGGCTGCTGTCTGCCTGTGGATTGTGCCTCAAATCAGTGAGAGAGGATGGAATAGAACAAAAAAAATCACAGAATCATGGAATCATTAAGGCTGGAAAAGTCAATCCAGCACTGCCACCATGTTCACCCATAAACCACATCCTCAAGTGTCACATCCACGTCTTCCAAACACCTCCAAGGATGGTGAGTGTTCAAAAAAAAAAAAAAAATCATCTATTCTTTAACTGACCTGGAAGCCAGGCTAAAAATGAAGCAGTCTTTAAAGCAGTTGAAATAAAACCAAAATAATTCACTGTTGATAAATAAAAAGAAATGCACCCGGGTAAAACAGAACCTAATATGAAATAGTTTAAAATTAGAAAGTCAGGATGTATTTCAGCAGTTCATCCAGCCTGTTACTGGATGTTATTGATGCCTCTGCATGTCTAAAATACCGTATCTAAAAGAAGCTGGACAATTTAGAAAGCAGTATATCACACAGAGAGAGGTTAAAAAGAAATCCCTATAATGCTGATTGGTCCAAAACTCCCCAAAATCAAGTGTGCCAGAACTATTTACCATTGATTCCAACTACCCTTAATCTGATTTCTCAGACATTTTTCACCTCCTTCATGCAAACACAACTTGTGCTAAAAGGAGGTGTTGATTTAAGGTGGAAGTGAGGCTCAACGAGAAACAGGAAAACAGTAACAACAGTATAAATGACCACTAAAGATCATTTAGAATAAAATTCTGTGCTGAAGCAGAAAAGATGCACCCACAGACCCTCTTCCAGAGAGGAAATCACCTCTGGAAAAGTGGCAACGACATCCAAATGGAAGCAGTGAGAGTAAGGTGCCGATGGCAACCATTAACAGGACTATTTTTGCAGCAATCAACACCTCCTGAAGAAAAAAAAAAAGCAAGAATCCATGCTAAGTCATAGGTGGTAAGAAGCCAACACAGCACTGAAGAGGAGGAATTGTTCAATTATTATCCTGGGTATGAGCACTGCAAATGCAGGCACTGACATCCGTGTTACAACCTGTTGGGGACTGCAGCATGTCGAAGGGATTAAAAGCTAATGACAGGCCACCATCCCTCTTAAATCCAGTGCCAGGCCAGGGGCTTCCACTTTCTCAGCTGAAATATCCACAGTTGCAACATCAGCCCGTGTTGTTTGTTCCTAATGAAAGAGGTGATTCACTTTCGTTCCAGGAGCTGCACTGTAAAATGTTGATTAGAGTGTGAACCGCCCCCAAAATTTAAAGCAGAGTGGAAAAAGAATACCAAGTGAGGTGTAAAAGGAGATGGGAGTCGAGGGGGAAATCAAAGCAGGGAATTCACCAGGAGGTAGAGATTTTATCAAAGCGATTGGTTCATTAGGCAGAAAATTTCACTGTCATTAAGACGGTGCTGCAGTGCTTTTTGTTAGTGAGTTCTTCAGGGCAGACACCTTTGTATTTCTACTTGTAAAACACCAATTAGTACCTCGGGCAGACTACAAACAAATCAACATTAAAACAAAGCAGTGAAACAGAACCATTTGTATCTCCTGGTAAGCCTGGAGTCACCAGGGCAGATTAAACTCCCTGGAGAGAGACCACATTCTTCATTCCCTAATAGTCTTCCCCTTGTTTGCTGCACTTCTGTAGGAGTTAAAAAGCACAAATTTGGATTTATCTCTCTGCTTGGGCTCAGAGGGAGTTCACCATGGGATGCTGCTCTGGGAATTCTTGTTACAAGTTTTGTGTGCGTGTATTCAAGCTGTTTTTCAATTAGTAACAGTGTAATTGTTGCAAAGCCCACCCGGCACAGCCAGGCATCGCTGCTTTCCCAACGTGCAAGTGAAGGTACCTGCTCAATACCCTCTGAAAGGCCACATTTGGGAATTAAAGAACAGCTGGAAAGGTGGAAGAAACCAGACTTGGTTCAGTCTAGTCCATATGGCTGGAATGGGAAGGGTTCCCAACACTGTCTCTAGAAATTCAGAGGGGGTTTCCTCATTTACTTCCAAGCAGAATTTGGGAGAGAATTTACCTCTGTGGAGGATCCATTTCCTCTGATCCTGGTTCTTGTTCCTGGGAGAAGAGCCACCTACCTACAATCTGTTTTCAGGGAGTTGTGCAGAGCCAGAAGGTCCCCCCTGAGCATCTTTTTCTCCAGGCTGAGCCCCTTTCCCAGCTCCCTCAGCTGCTCCTGGTACTCCAGCACCTTCATCTTTCAACCTGCCCTACCCACCTCCTCCCCCCTTCCCACACACACTTTCTAAACAATATTAAATGTCTTTTCCGGTTTAACTCCCTAAAATATGTTCAGAGGAAAGGTCAGGCACAGCAACAATCTGCTGGTTCAGGGTCACAGTAATGGTTAAGATGCCAGACTACAGATTCAGAGTCTGAGCCTGCCATGATTCACACTGAGGGCTGGTCAGGTTATACTCACTGTAAGGAGAAAAGTGGTAATTTAGCCTTGATGATTGAGAAAACCTGAAAATCTGCCAGCCTCATCTCTGCCTGGAGTGCCAGTAGCTATTAAAGCCTTAACCAGGGACACAGGCAGGAATGCATGATTTGGGGCTTACGATTCCTGGAGCAACATGAATGTCAAAGGTTGGGAGAGAACGATGGTCTCACCTCCATGTTCTACTCCCTGTGGTAAAGAAATAATGATTGTAAACAGAAGGAACAGAGATGCACTTTTTAAAGAGCTGGAGAAGCCTTTCCATGTTTAGTCAGGCACACAACAGCCTGTGCAAAGCCTGTGGGGTTGATGTAAAAGAGTACCAGTTATAGTGGGATTTTTGAATACATCTGTCAAGACTCACATGAGCAGAGCTGATCCCTCTCAGAGAAAAGGTGATGGATTTCATGAGCTCTTAGATGCTTTCCTAAATTACCTCCTATGTAAAGAAAGCTGGACAGCAGCTTGGAAATGGATTGAGAGCTCTCTTGAAGGAGTTAACCATTCAAAGAGGTAATCTCTGAATTTTGAAAGAATTTGGCCACCAGAGCTACTTCCCTGCAACAGTTCCGAGGAGCTGCTGCCAACATTAACATCGGGAGGCAGCTACTGACAGGTTTCATTTTGCCCAGTCTGATGCTGCTATTGACACTCATGCAGACAAGCCAGCACAAACAGGAATAAAAGGCCACCTTCCATAGCAACACTTCTCCAGGAACTAAGGAATTTACTGACAGCCCTGAAATCCCTGGCAGGTGGTGGGATTTGCTTCCCAAATGTCCCGGGGCACGGAAAAGCTGATGGGACTCACGTAACAACGGCTCCTACCACCACGCTGCTGGGCAGCTCCAGAGATGAGTGACAGCCTCTGCAATATCCAACAGGAATTACTGGGTAATGTGGCCTTTCAGGCAGAAGCCAAGTGATGTGGAAGGTTGGGAATAAATTCCAGGGTTCTTCTGAGAGGACAGAAATTTTTGCAGAACCAACAGCTTGAATTTTTCTTCAGGCTCACCAGAAAATGGCAATTTTCTTACACAAGAGTTACTGGATGGGGCTTGGAGCAACCTGGGATAGTGGAAGATGTCTCTGCCCATGGCAGGGGTTTGGAATTAGATCATCTTTAAAATCCCTTCCAATCTAAACCATCCATAACTCTAATTTCTGCCTCTGCAGTTTCTACCCCAGTTCACCACCTAACCAGGCAACTGTGTGCTAGTGCAGAAGGTAAAAGTGATTCAGAGGGAGGAAGCTGAGCTCATTTTGCCAAGTCCAGGGGAAGGGTGAGCTGTGTACAAGAATATTCCCTCCCAGACTGGGATCTTCACACCCTGTGCTCAGACCAGTTCCCAGTTTTCCTGCCTTGGAGAGAAGGGGATGTGGGTGTAAACTGGGAGCTGAACTCCCAGCTCCAGCTCCTCTGCTTCTCAGAAAACTCAGCATCTCTATATTTGGATTTTGAATCTAAAATTTAGGCCTTTAGTCCATCACTAGTTTGAAGACTGCAGAAAAGCCTAAATCTCAGCAAATTTAACCTGGTCTAAGATTCACAGCACTTTAGGAAAAGCTTTTACAACATTCCCCAGAAGTTGTGCCTCGTCTTTAAAGCAGAGCCGACAATAATGTGAATCCTGGAGAGCAGAAAGTTGTGGAAGAACAACAATTTAAAGGTTTGAGGATGATTTTGGAAACACCAAAAGACCTGCAGAGGCAGCTGAGAGCCTGCTATTGATGACAGATTAGCCAACCCCACAGGGTACAATTTGCATCTGGTTCACAGGGACTGGAAGAGAACTAGGAAGTTGGGATTATAATGGGATTAATCACATGACTCCAGGGATCCCATTCATCCTGCTGCTGAAGGGTCCTAGAGCTGTTCTGCACTGCCTGAGCTGCATTTGGGAAGTTATTTGAGGTTTGCTAGGACAGGAATATCAGATTGGAAGGAGGGAAGAGATAAAAGTTTACTGGTTTTCCACTCTAAGCCAGCCTTTATCAAAGTTATGTGACCACGAGCTGAGATTAAGGACTGTAGTAAACCTCAAATCCCAGCCTAGAGCTGAAAACCTTTGAGATTTAATGCTACTAATTCCTCCAGTCCTCATATTTACTAGAAGTGACTGTTAAAAAAAAATAAAACAAATCAATCATTCTGGAGGAACTGCTGTGAATCCTGAAACAAAGGGAAAGGATGAGATCATCGCTGTTTCTTCAGCCTTGGTGAGGTCTCCAAGTGAACATATGAAGCAGATGAGACTTGCCTCAGCAAGGCCTGCCAATGTCAGAGCAATAAATAAATGTTCAGAGAATGAGGCTGCACCTTCAGCTGATGTGAGCTGCTGTCAGAGCTGGGAAACCTGCAGAGTCACAGGATTTCTGGGAAAATGAAGATCTGGTGCTGAGCGCCCCTGAAGGGAGACTCCAGAGCAAAGCCACTCTGGAAAGGGTCAGGCTGCCAGGCAGGCACTTAATTAAAAGAAAAACACTTCCAAAGATTCTTTCCCATTGTGATCCTCTGTGTTGAACTTGGCATTGTCATGGAGTTCTTGGGCTGTCCTACATCAGGGACACCAAGGCCTGGGAAGCACTGAAGCAGTTTGTCCCCAGCTGTTCAGCATCAATATTTGATGTGGGGACTCCTGGTTTTCTTCCTGCATTTCTCCTCCTGGGCTTTGGCCATTGGGGAAGATTTTCACATGGAGCAGAAGAGCTGGGACTTTCTGTGCCTCTCTTAATGGTGAAAATTAGGAATGAACCCTAACTGTTATTAAGTGTAACAAATGAGCTGCTCTGACCAATTCCTGACTGTGTTTACAGTTTTCCAAGAATTGGTTCCCAACCTAGGTTCACAGCCTAGGCCTTGGCACAGCTCCAGGCACACCGTGGCTCAGGCATTCCTGGTGGAAGGTTCTCTTTGCTCCAATTCTCACTCCCTCTGCCTTAGACCCTTCACTTTTAGGTCACTTTTAGGTCTTTGCTGTCATAAAGACAATACATAAAAGAATGTTCATCTGTAACAACACTGTCCAAATAACCTCTTCTGTGAGGACAATTTTTATCTGACCTTTGTTCCAAATCTGACAGCAAAATTCTGATTTTATAAAACTCTCTTGGAATACACTTTTTTCTTTCCCTACTTTTAAACTTAATTCACCTTCTGGTGAAAGTCTAAACAAACAATTAGAATTTATGCCCTTTGGGGGAAAAAAATCACCACAAAACGCCACAATATCTACAGAGATGTCAATTGACCCAGCAGTTATCAGAAATGTGGTGGGTTTTGGTTTTTTTTTCTTTATTCTTTCTGGCACAAACCCAGCTTTCTAAACAGCCAGTGACCCACTTTCACCTAGCTGGCCTCTGAAGTTGAGAGAAGATTCCTACCCTCTGGACGCTGGAGGCTCTGTTTGAAGTCCCTGCTGTCAGGAGATGGTCAGTTTACGTCTCCTGTCCTAGGACAGGAAAAGGATGCACTCTCTGCTCCATGTGTTGCAGGGAGATAAGCACAAAGATTTCTGTCCTATGCCCTTATCAGCTTTTCCTGCTACTCTCCTGAACAGACACCACCAAGGCTGGCAGTAAAAATTAAACTTAAGCAAGAGGAGAACAAAAAAAAAAGAAAAAAAAAAAGATAAGTATTTCTCATAACTGTAATTCAAAATATTGAAGTTTAGGGAAAAAAACTGTGCTAGGATATTTAGGAGTACTAAAAACTACCTAAAATCTTCTGTATTCTCAGTGTAAACTGACCTACTCTGACACACCCAGGATGACTTAGGGTTTAAAAGATATCTCACGACTTAAATAATCTTTACTACATGAGAATTCTTCCCCTTGTAAATCAAACCAATTAGCTGGCAAAAGGACATTCCCTGCACATGGAAACAATCATGGAATTACAGAATGGTTTGGGTTGGAAGAGACATTAAAGACCAACCTGTTCCACCCCTTGCCATGTGCAGGGACACCTTCCACTAGACCAGGTTGCTCCAAGCCCCATTCTATAAATTAATATTTTTATTTCATGGTTTCCTTTACTCCAAAGCCCATTCTATAAATTAACAGTTTTATTTCATTTCAGTTTTATTTATTTTTTTTCAAACAGGTTTTCCTTCTCTCTCTACTGCTCCCTCCTTCTCTTTATGTTCCTTCAGTCCTGCCCCCTCATTTTCTTAGTGTGCAGAGGACAGGCTAGACAGAGCCTCCAAGGATTTTGGGTTATCTCCCATCTTTCCATCTACTGCCCACATAGGATTTAATTATGGGTGTTTCAGCCTCCACCCTCTATAAAACTGGAGTTACTTCTTGTTGAAACATTGTCAGCCATAAGTGAGATGGGCTCAACATCATTTTAGGTGGCACCTTCAAGTAAGACTTGAACATAAAGGTGATAAATAAATGTTCCAGATGGAAACCAAGTGTCCAGCTCTCCACAAAGCCCCACCTGGATCTATTAATGCAGAAAAAACCAAAAACCATCTAGCAAATACCCACACATAATTCCCAAATGGGTGTTTTAGAAACCTCAAGAATTGCTCCTATGCTCCTCCCCAGCCCTCAATATCATTATTTAAATCATGGCTGCACTGTCAATTTATAAATTGAAACAATTTTAGAAAACACCCCTCACGTAATTGCAGCAGCTGTTAAATCTATATCATAGATATCATGGGATGCCAAAAAATGGAGAAGAACTTCATAGATGTGACAGGGCAGAGAAAGACCTTGAGTACTTCAAGATTCCCAAATTCTGGAGTTATTTCTGCTACCAGTTTATTCTAGGACAAGGTGTTTGGGGAGACATTTGAAAGAACAGCCCAGTTTCATTTTTAAAAGCACACAAGATCCTAAAATATACTAACTTTCCAGGTGACTGAAAGAGTTGACTCTGTATCTATAGAGAAGAACATGTCGAGACCCAAAATGAACAGAAATCAATGAAGAAATAATCAATTGATTGGCATTTTAGGTGAAGTAGAACTTCCCTCTTAGATGTTCCTGTTCTTTCTCCTTAAAAGAAGCTCCTAAAATTTTGCTTTAAAATAATTGTGTAGCTGATACATTTTTACCCTTAAACATGACTTAGTGTCCCCATTAAATGAAAAACACTTTTCTGTACGCATGGAACAACAAAACTTATGTTACTCTTAATGCTATTGAGTAAAGAATTCAAAAGGCAAATCACGAGAGCTCAGCATTTCTCCAGCTTCATTCTGCCATTTCTCTTTAAGTTCTACCATAATAAAGAAAAAATTCCTCACTCAAACCTCCTGCAATAATACAAAAATAAGGAAATTATGATGAAATACTCTTTGGGCAAGACAGGAATTATAGTGATGGCATCAAAAATGTCAAATATTCCTTCAAACTGGAATGAAAGAAGTATTTTAAGACTCTAATGACATGAAAGCAGCATTGAGTCCAGGATTCAGGATAAACCAGCATGTGTGTGTGTGTGTGTGTGCTTGTGTGTCTGGGTGTGTTTATCCCTGGATATCAGACAGGACAGGAAAGGAAGAGTTGAAACACTTGTCCAGAAAATGCTCAAAAAGAAAACACAGCCAGGACAAATTTAGCAGCTTTACTTAGCTGGGATATCAAAGGCAGAACTGACTGGAAAAGCAACCACCTCTCAAGAATGGCAAAATAAACTCAGCAGAGTCTCGGGAGGAAAACCCGGATCAGAGGCTGGATTTTGTTAACTGCTGCTGTTTTGGGTAAGTCAGGTCCTTTCTGACACTGCTGAGATAATCTTGTCAAAGAACAACAAAAATGAAAAGCCAAAATAAAAAAAGGACAAAAAGACAGGCAAGACAGACACCAGCCATTTCAGGGGGAATCTGTTTGGTAAAATGGCTTTGAGGTGTTGTCTGAAGAAACAAAACTCGGAATGAACTTCCTAAAACAGTTTTTTATCATTTTCTTTTGGTCTCCTTTGGAAAAGTGAATTTCAATAGGCTGATTGGCAAGTTTGTTTGTTGATCAAAGCGAAAGTCTGAAACACATCTGAAACAGATTTTCTGAATAAAAAAAAAAAGCATTTCATGCTCAATTCAGAAGAAAGCTTCCCCAGCAGAAACTAGGCTATTTGAAATTTTCTTTTTAAAAGGAAGCTTCCATCAACTAAAATGAGCCAAAAGTGACATGTTTTAATAAATTCTGTCTTGAAGACATGCAGACCTATTACCTGGATATGATATAGAAATCATGGCTTAGAAATGTGATTTTCTATCCAAAGGTCATTAATTTGCCTGTATTACGCAGAAGAGGATTTACCTCAGACTGGGAAAACCATCTGGATCTTACAGTGACCAGAATCAAAATCTGATGTTCAGAAATAGTCTGGAGTTAGATGGGAGGAGGAGTGACATCTGCTCAGCTCTGGCAAAAAAAAAAAAAAAAAAGAGGAGGAAAAAGAGGAAAAAAAAAAAGAAAATCCTCAACTTTTAAAGTTGCTGCGACTTCACCTGGGGAAGTGTTCCTGGAAGATTTAGTGCAAGGAGCAAAGGAAGTGTGTCAACATGATCTGTACCATCCAATGGATAAAACTGGCTTTGGAATTCACCTTCCCAGTGCCAAACTGAGATTCAGAAATTGAAGTGATGTCAAGCAATTTCCCTTGGCTCCCAGTCATGCCAGAGACAGACACTCTGACGCCGAGGGAGGATGATGGGGAGATAGCAGGTCCCTCTCATTTTCACAAGAACTCCAGGGAACTGCTCCCATATCTGGTGCAGAATTAATCAAGATAAGGTAATGTGTGATAACATGTATCTGAAGGGGAGAAAGCCTGGACAGCTCCTGCCTCTCCAGGAGTGAATTTAATGGCTCTCCAAGAAACACAAAGCTGTCCTTTTCTGCCCTGATCCACCCCAAAAGCAGAGCTCAGGCTGGAGAGCTGGAAAAAAGGACAAAGTATGGCACAGGAATGTGACACAGTAGAGAATACTGAATCTCATAATACTGAAAAATCATTGATGCTTTTATACCCTGGCACAAGAAACTTTCACCTGACCCACAGATATTCCTCCTGCTGCTACTCTTAAAATACTCCACACTAATAACAAGTAAATGGTTTGTGCATCCACCAAAATGGGTATTTTGAGGTATTTCAGTGAGGTCTAAACTCTGTATGACTGCTACATTGCCACTGTGACATGTTTCATATTAAATGAGAACATCAGAAATGATTGGGACACTTAAATTGTGGAGAAGGTGGGAAATTGGAAGAAGGTTTGGGTTGCAACCATGGAAACCAGAGTAGGAAGAGACCACTGAGCAAACACAGAGAGATGCTTTTCTCTTGGTAACCCAAGAGCATCAAGCAAAGTGCTTTGCTTAAACACAAAATCAATCCCAGAATCCCAGAATGGACTGGGTTGGAAGGGACCTTGAAAACCATCCAGTTCCTCTCTGCCATAGGCAGGGACATCTTCCAGTATCCCCAGGTTGCTCCAAGCCCCATCCAACCTGGCCTGGAACACTTCCAGGGATGGGGCAGCCACAGCTTCTCTGGGCAACTTGTGTCAGTCTCTCCCTACTCTCACAGGGGAGAACCCCTGCTCAATATCCCATCTATCCCTGTTCTCTGCTAGTAGGAAGCCATTCCCTGTGTCCTGTCCCTCCAGGCCATTGTCCAAAGTCTCTCTCCATCTTTCCTGCAGCCTCCCTTCAGGTACTGGAAGGGGCAGTAAGGTGACCCTGAAGCCTTCTGTTTTCCTGACCAAGCCCAATTCTCTCAGCCTTTCCCACAAAAGATCTGCTCCATCCCTCTGAACATCCTGGTGCCTTCTCTGGACTCCTTCCAGCAGTCCACATCCTTCCTGTGCTGGGCCCCAAGGCTGGAGGCAGCTCTGCAGGTGAGGTCTCACCTGAGTGGGGCAGAATCCCTCTGTACCTGTGCACCTTTATCCATCCCAAATGAGAAACTCTGCAAACTCCAGAAGCCTTCTGGCCACACCATCACATGGAATGCACCAGGAGTCACCCATACACAATTCCAGCCTGATGGAAGTATAAGCAATCAAAATCTGTGCATGGAGCACTCTGAAAGGCTCACAGGGAATTCCCAGCGAGTGCCATCAATTGGATCTGATTAATAAAACATGCCAGCAAGGCACAAGCTGTGAATTTGTGCTCACAAGCACTTCCAGGCACACAGACAAGCACCAGGCTTGTGTGTATTATACACAAGGACATCACTTATGCTCAGGTAGCCAAAGGCCTCTGAAAATATCACTTGGTATTTTCACAGGAAACTCTGTCTGGGAAGCTCTCATGCTCCATTTTCCCACCTGCATTGTTCACAAGGTGACATCCATCAGCAGCATCCCAGGTGGATGGCATGAATTAATAGAGAAACTCCAGAGGCTGAGTTCCCAGCCAGGTATTTATATCCCTTCCCTTGTGAGCCAGCTGACTCTACTGATCTAAGAAACTGTAACCCCTCCCAAAAAAAGGCAGAAATTTCAATACATAAAAAAATGGAATCCAATAGTGGAAAAAAATTCCAAATTTGTCTGCTTTGTTTGCAGACATGTCAGATATGCAATAGCCTTCTAAATGGAAGGTGATATGACCAGAATATTTCCCTGAGGGATAATTTGCTTCTCTAATAAAACAATAACTTCCCACTGTGCTGTCATGAATATTACCTGAAATAATGCTTATTCCTTTAATCCAGGAATATGTGGAAGGATGAGAAAAGCATTCCCATGTATGAAAAATGAACAGCCAAGCAGCAGGGCTGACATCAGAAACTGTCTCTTCTTTAGCACTTCAGTTATCTCACCAGAGACTGGTGCTGAAAACACAGAATTTTTCAGCTCCAGATGTGTGAATTTGGGCTCACATTCAACCATTTGAAGCAATATGAAAACAGAAAGAGCTGAGTTCTCAGCCATCGCAACCTGCAAACCTAAAATCAGTAAATATCTACATTGTGAGGCAGCTGCACCCAAATTCCAGATTTTTATTTGTTCTTCAGCATCTAACAAACTGTCCTCTACAAGTACCTGATACCATCCCCAGACCAGAAAGGATGAAGATAAAACTGCAGTAAACAACATAGAAAGAATATTCCCAAATTCCCAGCAAGAATATTCCAAATCCTGTCTTCTAAACGGCATTTGAATTGCATGTAGTAAATAAAGACCAAGGGCACACCCTAAATGAAAAAAACCCAAAAAACTCAATAGCTGTTCATGATGTGAGTGCCATTTCCAGAGAAATGAACAGCACACAATTATGTAATTAACAATTATGATTGTCTAAATAATCTCATTGTAGAGTTGGAGCGAGTCGAGTTACACGATCAAGCTCAGATTCAGCATTTCTAGGGGACTTTTTGTTTGGTGTTTTTTCTTTTTTTTTTACACAAATTGGTATTTGAATGAGGTTCAGTATAATATGTGGAGAAGTGACATTACAGAGAGGAGAAAAAATGATGAAATAAACCTTAAACTCCTGACTGTACAAGAAGAGCATTGTATAAAGGCCTCTGGCAGACACGGCCTCATCCACTCAACCAACTCCACCACAGGCAGCCCAAAATCCCTCTGGGAGAACTTGAAATTCCAGCCTGAGGGAAGTACAAGCACTGAAAACCTCAGAGGCTTAAATATTCCTTGTATGAGATCCTTATGAAAGGAAAATCCCCCAAAATTTTGATGGATTTTATTAATTGGTGTCCAAGGTCCAGCTTGATGAGGCCCTGAGCAACCTGGGATAGCAGAAGGTGTCCCTGCCCATGGCAGAGGGGTAGAACTAGAGGAGCTTTAAGGTCCCTGCAATCCAAACCATGCCAGGACTCCAGAACTGTATTTATTCAATTATTTTCAAGAGAGCCCAAAGGCATAAACTTTTTCAAGAGACATGTCTTTCAAAAATTTGCCATAAAAACCCAAGAGCAACATCCTCTCCCTCAAATTTTCAAATGCAGTGCTTATGACACCAGGCAGAAACTGTGAAACAATTCAGAATTTTGAGTTCAACCAAAACTCAAACATATACTTTACTGAAAATTAGTAATTTTCCAATTAGGAGGAAATTTACATCCAAGGCCAGGTTGGATGGGGCTTGGAGCAACCTGGGATAGTGGGAGGTGGCCCTGTCCATGGCAGGGGATGGAACTGGTTTAACTTAAGGTCCCTTCCAACCCAAACCTTCCTGTGATTCCATGGTTTTATGTTAAAGCAATAATGGCTTTTTACATTTAACTATTTCATGGTTTGCCTTACAAACGGATTCTTTTCATCAAACACTCCTTTAAGAACTTTATGAAGGAAATAACATTTTTACTCTTACGGTTTCAGAGTGGAAAAGTGCCAGGTTTTCCTTCATACAGAGCCCCAGCTATTCCTCCAGGAGCTGACATTACCTCTGCCCCAGCCAGGCAGAGCTGAAATCAATATTGCAGGGCTTGCAAAACAGAAAGTCCCTTCCCACTCAGACTGTTCAAACCTGTCTGCAGCCTCTTGGACTCCTTGGAGCCACTGGATGCTCCAATAGTTTTGGCAGTGCAAGTTCCCATTTTCACTGGGGTCAGTCAGAACAAGATCAGACCACATTCCTGCTGGCCAGCAGGTGATCTGAGCTTGTGTAAGCTCAGGCACAAAGGCACAAATTTATCTCCATGTCCAAAAGCAGCCAGCTCGCTCTGCAGAACCACCTGCAGTGAAAAGAGCAGCTCAAGAACAGATTACAAAAACCAGCAGCCCACTGAGACAAGGTCTGTATGGCAGCAAGATCCTGGCAATGGAATTCATCCACGCTGGCTGACGAGCCAAAAAAACCACTTGTACCTCCAAGGAGCTCAATGGTTTGATCATACACCACCAGGTGAAACAGGAGAGTAAGTTACTCCTTCTCATTTAATGAGAAATGATTAAAAATGTATTAAAATTAAAAAGTGTCCCAAGAATGATTTTAGCAAGAATTAGGGGGAACCACCCCAATTTCTTGGAGTTGATCTGCCCTTCACCCAGAGAACAGCTGCCTGGAAGGTATCAACCCTACTAATGTTGTGACTAGAAAGTTAACCAATAACAGAATCCCAGAACGGTTTGGGTTGGAAGGGACTTTAAAAATTATCCAGTTCCAGCCCCATACCATGGGCAGGGACATCTTCCACTATGCCGGGCTGTTCCAAGCCCTGGACACTTGGACACCTCCAGGGATGGGGTAGCCACAGCTGCTCTGAGCAATCTGTGCAAGGGCCTCACCACCCTCTGAGTGACATAATTAGGTAACCTTGAATAAGATAATAATATTAGAATAAGGTGTAGCAAACCCTTTGAATGCTTTTGAATGTGCCTTTTTGCTTCTATACTTGAAAGCTGACTGAACAGCTTGGGACCCTGCCAGCTGGCTATAGGGCAGAGGTACAGTATAGAGCAAGGGTCATCAGAAATTAAAATTTTAAAAAACAAAAAAAAGGAAAAGATACTTTGGTTCTAGTTAAAGCCAGAATGACCATCTTTGTAACCAATTAATTTGGTGAGGCTCTTCTTGGTATAGAAACCACAGCCTCCTGCTACAAGCTCTGAATCAGTCTCTCTATTCCCTCTAATGCTGTTCAGGATAGCCTTGGGCAGCCCCAGGGGATTAATCCAGCATTCCTCACTTTCCCTGGTGGAGGGAACTAGCAAGTGTATTCCAGGGCTATTAAAGAGTTAATTAGGTAGTGCTTTGTGCAGCTTCACTGTTTCAGCAAGTCTCGAGTGACACCTAATTAACAAATCTCTGATGAGCTGTTTCTTAGAGAGCTCAGCACAGTGCTCCACGAAAATCTCCTTTATCATTCCAGCCACGAAGCCCCGAGGTCCTGCTGCCCCTCTACCCCTCAGTGAGGGGATATCTGTGATTCTCCCGGCTGGCTCTAAGCTGTCAATCCTGCCCCCTCTCAATAAAAGTTTATTTACTAAACTTGGGAGCATTTCATACAAAGCAAAAAACAGGCAGCTACATCAAAGCCTCCCTATTATCACTCCCTAGTGAACTGTGAAAATATAAATTCAAAGCTGACAAGCTAGTTAGACTTTTAACTAAAATCTGAGGGCAATTAACTTTAACCATGCCACTCTGCTACTGTACTCCTGGCACCAACTTTGAGAAGTGGCCCAAATTCCTCTGAGGAACAGAAAGACCATTTATCTCCTCTATTTATTCAGGGCAAACCTCCTCCTTTGTGTCAAGCTGGGAATGCAGCGTTGCTGACTGTGACTGGCAGTGATAAAGGAGCTGGTATGATTTTCAAATGAGCAGCATGTCCTGCTTTCCCAAATATTGGAGAAAAGTGAATCATATGCCCTCCTAAATAAGAGCCAGGTACCGATTTAGAGCTGCACACTGGGGAAAAGGTGCCTATAAATTCCTGGACACATAAAGCTCCTGCCTTAAAAAGGATTTCTGCTTTTATCTCCTACAGAAAGGTATTTTTATTTGCAGAACTTGGGAAAAGAAAGCAAACAGAAGTGACAGAAAGATCATTTATCTAAGGGTAAGTTAGGAAGCAGCATTAATCTATGGAATAATTTCTGTACATGTGATCCCTTCCAATGTTCCTTGAGGTCCTAGCCATGTTCTGAGATTGAATCCTTTCAGAAGCACCAAAAAATGTGAACCCCTGGCTGTGGCAGGGGTTTGGAATGAGATTATTTTTAAGGTCCCTTCTAACCCAAACCATTCTGCTCTATGAAAAATATAAGACAGATACTGTTAAAAGCATATTGCCTTGCTAAGTACCTATATGGAAATGCAAATAATATAAAGCTTTTATATATTTGCAATATATGATTATAAACCAAGAGCTTTGTACCTAAAGCCCAAAACAAATATGTAATATTTAGTGGAAGCTTTACATCTGGAGTCTCAAATCTCCATATCCAACGGAGAGAAGTGACCCTCAAATGCACAGCTCACACCTTAAGCAGGTTAAATGGCCCTTCACTGAAGCTCTTCTCTTCCCCTGCTTCTTAGATGTTACATCACTGTATTTAACCTCTCAGCTGGGATTAATCTCCCTCTCCTTTAGGCATTTAGCTTAACTCTGAAACAATTGGAGAATATTGCCTTGAATCAATCAGGACCAGCAAATCTCCACAGCAACAAGGCATCCTGAAGGATAAAACAAGAAGCCAAGTGGGTGCCTCCTGCATGACACCATGAAGGTGATTTTTTGTCAGGGCCCTTAAGTGGTGTCAAACTCCACAACTCTCCCTTGGGTGCAATCTCATCTTTTCTTTCAAGGACTTCAGACCCAGGAAGACAGAGAATTCTCCCACCAGCCTGACAATTCAGGCTCCAGAAATATCAGTTACTAACTAGGGCAAAAGATTTTTTCAGCTTTCAGTCCAAAACATTCAACCATAAAAACTTATTGGAAAATTAGTACCAAAAGCGCTTTACAGATGTCATGGCAAATTTCTAATCTTTTGTTGCCTGACATGAACTTGAGATAACTTTTCCTACTTCCCAAGCTTCCTCTGAGAGTGTGAACAGTTCCCATCCCTTCAGACACTCTGTAAAGGTGAAGGGCATTTTGTTCTGCTGATATAGGAAAGAAAGGAGTTCAAGACTCAAAATTCTGTGATTGGAAGAGGATCTGCCACAGCCCTGCAAGGCTTTAGGTCTGTGGAGGCACAGGATTTGGGAGCAGAAGGGCCCTACAAAAACCCACTGTGGGTTAAAGCAGAGGGGCAGCATCTCCTCTACCCTGGAAGATTCCCAGAAAGCAAGAGCAAGCCTGGCCTGGGCAGGGAGCCCTTTATTGTTATCAGTGTTTTTGTACAGCCAGTTGCCAGGAGTGACAAAGCTCTGTTTTCCAGGAGCAAGTGCTCAGATCAGAAGCCCCGGGCCGGCGGTGCTGCGGAGCGAGGGCTCAGCGCTGGGCGTCTCTTGGAGACACCCATTTCCCTACGACAACGCCGGAAAAAGGAACGGGCCACGCTCCCTGCCTTTGGACCACATCCATCACAGTTGCTACACACAGCATTCCTTTGCCATTTGGTAACTGACAAACACCAGGCTTATTAAAAAAAGGGAAAAAAAACTGACCCTGCAGTTGGGGAAAAAAAACCCTGAACCCGCAATGCTCCAGGCGGGAAAGCCTGGGCAGAGGGGGACTGCTGGAATGAGAGGAGGGCAGGGAATCGGCAGCACAAGGGATACATAAAATCCTGACTGTCAAAACAAGGGCTGCTGCTCCACTTGACCACTTACACAAACACTCCTGCAGGTGAGATACTCCTGCACTTCTTGCCTGACCTCAGCTTCCCAAGATCCACAAATCTCTGGGGTTACCCACCCTCAGCCGTGCCCTCAGGGGATGCTCTGGAGCACAGCACCCCTCTCCCACCCAGATTTTATGTAAACAGCCCTGCTTCTGCAGGGATTTCAGGAAAGCTGGAGACAGTCACGCTCCAGGACTCTCTGAAAGTTTAATTAAGTTGCAATGTCTTAAAACCACAATATAGGCGCCGTGGCTGTAGAGTTCCAAAGGTAAATAGGGAAGCACAGAACACTTCCAACAGCTCTGCCAGAAATAACCATTGGGAGAAACCTGGGTGATACACTTTGCACTTCAAAATTCTCAGTTACCATCTCGGTATTTCAATGCACTTCAAAAAGAACCACACACAACACAAATTAGGCTGATACCACGTGAATAATCCCAGGGATTAATGGTTGGGAAATTGGGATGCAAACTTGACCCAAGGCTGCACAGCAGGTGGTGAAAGGGAAGCAAAGCCTGGCTGTGCTTCACCTGAGCCAGATTCCTGGGATCCACTACAGACAAATCCCATCCTCCAAATCCAGAGGAGCTGGCAGAGAGGAGTTCAAAAGCAGTGATTAATAGGAGGCTTAGCAAGGCAGAAGTTAAAACAGGGACATTGTCCTTCTCAGTGTGCAAGTTCCAACAAAAAACTTCCTCTTCCAGCCGCTTGCTGACGTGTAGGATTACCCAATTTTCTCTCATCACCTCAAAGCTTGGCCCAGCAGTCTCACTGCTCTTAAGATGAAATGTAAATGAATGCTTAAGCTCCTAGCATCAGCACAGACACAGATATTAAAAGGCTGAATTTAGGTCACTTTGGCCAAGGCTGAATTGCTCCCCACAGAACATTCACTCTTTAAGTCAGGAGGAGAAATATTTTTAGGGGAAAGCAATTTGAGAGTTGGATAACTTGACAGTCATATGTTTAGTTATATCACTGCCCCAGGCTGGAGCTGAGCAGCACCTGGATGTTTATATAATTTATATAATTTATATATTAGGGTGGTCTTCATGGAACCACTGGAGTTTTGAACTGGTGCTATCACTGCACTGAGTCCTTAGAAAAAGGAGATATTTAGAAAACTTAATAATCCACTGGGCTAAATGTGGTGTTTACAAACTGATTAAGGAGCTGATACTGGGATGAGCTGAGCCAGGCAATTCAATAAAGATCTCAAGCTCTAAAATAATTTGGGAATTGTTGGAGGAACAGCTTCTGCTTGGATGTGACAGCAGGGACATGGAGAGTCAGCCATCCCCAAAATGCACCAAGACAGAATTTGGGATGTTGTCTTTGACATATTTAATATCAAATTTCTTAGTGGCTTGATGCATTAGTAGTTGGAGAGAAATTCCACATCCACTGATACCCAGAGGACTTTACAAATATTTCATGAAACCTGAGAACTTTTCCAGGCACTTGGAGTGTTTGGTGCTTTTTGAATATTTTTAAGAGTCTAAGCAGTAGATGAGATTTGGAGAGAACCAATAAAAACCTTCTGCTTATTTACTGAACCGTTCCTCTTTTTCTCCCCTAAATATAAACCCCATATTCATATTATGAGACATCAAAGAATAAATATATAAATAAGGGGTTTCCTAAAGTAATAAAATTGCTTGATTTTTTCCTCCTCTAAGATTTTTTTACTCCCTTATGAGATATAGTGGTTTAATGAATAATAAAAAAGCACCTTCAAGCTCGCACTTGACCACAGCTAGATGTTTGTAGCAATTACTATTTTTATAACTGCAAATATTCATTGCAAAATACACAAGCTGACAATTTGAAATTAAAATAATTTTTTAGAAATTTTAAGAAAAAGAAATTGTGTTTTCTGTGAACTAGAAAACATTTCCTAATTAGCATTAGCCTTTGACTACCTTGTACTACAGAAACTTTCTTCTGCTCCCAAGCTCAGATATTTCTTTGTAAAAAATATTGAGAATAAATAATTTTCTTTCAAGTATTGAAACACTGAGTGACATTTAAATTCTTCAATATTCTGGAAAACAGGATTTTAGGGCATGCAATATTTCTGATCTTCCCTTCATTTGTTAAAAAACAACCTGTACCACACAGGTGACACAGGATCAGTTACCCTGAGCTGGGCTGTATTCTGCTGTCAAAAACACTTCCCAGCACTTGGGAAAAGTCAGCTCCTGGTGAAACAGAGCAGGTTTAAAATAAATCCCAGTAAGTAAAAAATTAAAAATTGAATGCTGTGGAGGCACAATTCTCAGCCTCTGTCCACTCTACTATCTATGGTGAAATCATATTTGATCCTGACTTTTTGTGGGAGCTGAAAGTTTATCCAACATGTGCTGGTTTTTAACTCCAGCAGAGGTAGTTGCAAGGTGGTCACCAAACCACCCTGGGAATTCCGGATCCTGAGGGACTCCAGAACTTTCCACCAGGATCATCAAAGTAGAACCTTATGGAGGTCCATCCCAGGCTACAACCAAAAATTTCTGAGGAATTAATGATCACAGACAGCAGCACCTCCTGCTCCAAAGCCAGACCAACCTCCAGCCTCTCCTCCCCACACACACTGGGTTTGTAGCGCTGAGATTCTGCAAATCCAAACACCCGAGGGCACAGCCAACTGTCCCCAAGGAGAGAAGGGACAAACTACACACCACCTAAGGATCACATCCCTTAATCCAGCGTAGGGAAGACTTCAGACCCTGCTGCATGCATGGAAATTTTGGAATCTCTTCAGCAGAGTATCCAAACTCTGTCCAACTCCGCAAAACTCTTGAGTTTTCTGTGGCTGGTTTCAGTTGTTATCATGGAATGGGTTGGGTGGGAAAGGACCTTAAATCATCCAGTTCCACTCCCTGCCATGGGCAGGGACACCTTCCACTATTCCAGGTTGCTCCAACCTGGCCTTGGACACTTCCAGGGATCCAGGGGCAGCCACAGCTTCTCTGGGCAACCTGTGCCAGGGCCTCAACACCCTCACAGGGAACAATTCCTCCCCAATATCCCATCTAACCCTGACCTCTGGCAGTGGGAAGCCATTCCCTGTGTCCTGTGCCTCCATCCCTTGTCCCAAGTCCCCCTCCAGCTCTCCTGGAGCCTCTTTAGGCTCTGGAAGAGGCTCTGAGGTCCCCCTGGATCCTTCTCCTCTCCAGATGAACACCCCCAGCTCTCCCAGCCTGGCTCCAGAGCAGAGGGGCTCCAGCCCTGGGATTATCCTTGTGAATTTAACATTCTAACAGGTCCATAAGTCCCTGCTTCTCCTCTCAACAAATCAAAACAGGACAATATTCATCCTTAACTCCAAATCTGAGACCTTTCCCACAGTGCATTCCACAGGGGAGAACAGCAAGTCCTCATCACCAGGATCCTGACAAGGGACACATCTTTCAAAGCTGATGCTGAAGCCACCTGAGCACAGAAGGCACCAACTGTCCCCCTGCATGGTCTGTCTTCCCCATCATCCTCTTCCTCTTTCCTTAGGTGAGGGATACGCACAGTTATTAACAGATGGTCAAATTAATGACATTAATCAGCACTTTTGTCACATTTCTCCCTCTCTCTATGGCAACACCATAATTGTTCAAAGGAAACATGCTGGGAGTGATGGTGGTTTGCAGAGGGAGGCTGCAGATGTAGATGTAGAGACACTGGATTTCTTAACCTTGTCTTAATCCTAGGAAAACTCAAATAAGCCCAAACTAAATTCAAATGGCCAAGTTTGCAAAGATGCCAGGAAGCTGGAGAGAGCTCAGAGAGCCAAAGAACCAGTTTGGACACTGGTGGGGAGCTTTACCACCAAGCCACTCTCCTACACCAGATATTTCTCCTAACTGGAGAGTTAAAAAAGCAAATTTTCACAGCTGAAGAAAGAACCATCAAGCAGAGAAGCTGAAATACTGGATTGGAAGTGGAAAAGCTTGTTTCTTTAGATTTTAAGCACTTTCTCAGGCTGAATCATTTCCTTTGCTCCAGCTTCTGGTTTGTTTAACCCATCTGAACCAACCAGCAGTTTCATAATGAGTTTGATGAGCCAAAAATCAGAAGACACCCTTGGAGGAGGGTTAGACACCCTTTAATGACACTAAGTCAGCAAAAATCAGATTGCTGCGAACACCCAGTCCTTGCAGGCTGCTTGAATAGATCCAGCTGCCACCTTGGAATAAAGTGTATCCTAATCCCTGATTAGGATACATTTAAATAAATAATAAAATGGAATAAAATGTATCCTAATCCCTGATTTCTGAGAGAGACCAAGCTGCTGTTTCCCTCTCATCCCCACAAGTTGTCAGCCCAAATTCCACTACTCCAGACACAGGAATAAGCAAATTCCTGCCCCAGGGAAGGCAGGGTAGGGAGGGAGAACAACTCATCATCAAGAACTTGCCCACCTGGCTTAAAAATCAACAGGAAGCCACCTGCTTACTTCACACTTCCATATACAAATCCTGTTATGATAGGATCAAAACCAGGTACTTTTCCTTGTTTTAGACTGCTGCACTGCATTTTTTTAATCATTTTTTTTTTACTTTTAAGGAAAGCTCTTTGATCAGACAAATATTTTTAAAAGGAAAAACAAAACAAAGCTGGTCTATAAAGCTCAGGCTCATGGCAAGGGCTGCTTGGGAGGAAGGGATTACACAGGACAAAAAATAATGTGAGGTTTATTCCCCAGAAGCCAAACCCATATTCTTAGGTACTGGTGTGTTACTTTCTCACATAATACACAGTTAAAAAAAGAAAAAAAAAAAGAGACAATTGCAAGAAAAAATGCACAATTAGGATTTGTTTTGAGCACCCAGTTAAGCAGCTATGCCAAACATTGTTTTGTGGTCCCTTACACAATTCCACTGCTTTAACCCTATTTACCCCATGGATAAAAGTGTTCCTAAATCACATTTTTATGCAATTTAATTTAGAGCTGGATTTCCTTCCTCCCCTTTTAATTTTTTTTCCTCCTCCTTTTTTCTCTAAATCTCAGTGAAAAATCCCACTGGAGAACCAACTTTATCCTATAAAGTGTTACAAAATATACAGATGACAAGGTCCAGCACAGAAATGCCAAAAGCCAATAGGAAATCAGCTCAGTTAAAGCCTTTTACCAACACAGACCTACCTCTTACACCACAGATTTTTCCCAATTACTTCATCAGATCCATTTATGGATATATTTTTTTGTCCATGCAGTGCCTGAGGACTGGATATGACCAACTGAGCAACCTCAGGATATTTAAATGACAAAAGCAACTGAGCCATCCTGATTTCAGACCCACTCAACCTCAACACAAAGCCATGACAATGATTTCCTCTTTTTGAGAGGGGAAAAAAAATCCTGAGGGTTTTTTTCTTTTCTTCCAAAAAGAGAAAAAACAGACAAAGCGACAAAGTTCTGATTGGCCTTTT
Source organism: Euphonia xanthogaster (assembly GCA_034509185.1). Classification (NCBI taxonomy): domain Eukaryota; kingdom Metazoa; phylum Chordata; class Aves; order Passeriformes; family Fringillidae; genus Euphonia; species Euphonia xanthogaster. The sequence goes on along the minus strand of JAYDZK010000169.1, from coordinate 110,450,730 downwards.
CCTCTTACAAACTTCCACAGCCTAAAAGCTTTCACGATGCAAAAAAAGCAAAGGCAGCAAAAATCCACCTCCAAAAAACACGGCACAGCTTTCACACCAAGTGTAGTTAAAAAATGACTAAGTTTTCTTGATATATGAATTTGTGGGTAAACCATTTATCAATGACCTGTTTACCTGTGCAGCAGAGTCCCTCAAGCAGAGGGCCATGTCATTCCCCTTTGACTGATTAATTAGCCAATCAAGGGATATTTTTCACTGTGAGGCAGGATGGGTTATTCCAGCTAATGCTTGGTCTCTAATGGTAACACATTAAAGCCAACTTGGCTCTTTAAGCCTCTGGAAGTGACCAAAAGGGAAGGAGAGAAGATAAATCAAAAAGAGCTCCCCCCAGTTTTGTTTCTGTTCCTTAACAACCCCCCCAAAGAACAAATGTGGAGGCAAGACTTCTCCAATGAAGAGAGAAAGAAAAAGCACCCTTACTTCCAGAGTGGGAGATATCTTCTCCTCTCCCTCTCCCCTGATATCTGGACAGCAATAATTTATCCTCCAGTTGATTAACAAGGTGCTTATAGAATAGGCAACAAAACATCAATACTTTGCTCTTCCTCTTTTTTTATCAAAAGCACAACTAGGACAGAATGCTGGGTGAAAGAAAATCTTCCTGGTGTTCCTGAAACACTCTCATATTCATGGAAAAATATTAAATATATGGCCCAAATTAGGATCTTGAGCCTAATTAATTTTCTGATTTGCTATGTAGGATGTTGCAAGTTACTAAATCAAAGCAACAGGGCTTTAGATCAGCTTTCCACGGGTCTGTGCTGCCAGATTTGCCCTACCTGTACCACCTGAGCAGGGGGTTGGAACTGGATGAGCTCTAAGGTTCCATCCAACCCAAACCATTCTGTGGTTCTGTTATTTAGCCCTTCAGCTGCACTGTCCTGTTATGCTCCTTGTCACTTCGTGTCACCAGCCTGCCCTGGCTGCTCCTCAGGCACAGCCAAATGCCTTGCACTGCTCAGTGCTGGCAGAATCTTGTTTGGAGTTGTTTTTTTCTCGCCTCTTTGACCCTTTTGGCTGTTAAAAGTCCATGGTGGGGTGCAGAGCAGAACTGGAGAGGCCAAAGAAGTTCCTGCAGTACTACAGAAACTGTAAAAATCCCTTGATAATAATCACAGAATGGTTTGGGTGGGAAGGGACCTTAAACCATTCCACCCTTTTCCATGGGCAGGGACATTTCCCACTATCCCAGGCTCCTCCAAGCCCCATCCAACCTGGCTTTGGACACTTGCAGGGATCCAGGGGCAGCCACAGCTGCTCTGGGCACCCTGTTCCAGGGCCTCACCACCCTCACAGGGAACAATTTTTCTTCATATCTCATCTGAACCTCCCCTGCCTCATCTCAAGACCATTCCCCCTTGTCCTACCACTTGGGACTAAAATTCTGAAGCAAGTAAAACGTGCTGGTCAAAGCAGCAGAGGTTTCAAAGATATGAAGACTGAAATATTTCATGACTGAACAGGGAAGGCCAAGAGATCCACGTGCACAAGGACAGGGATTCCTGCATGAGCTCATCTCCTTTAGCCACACAGAATCCAAGCACAACACAACCACAGGAATCCAACTTCAGCACTGGAGCCGCTCACAGAATGGCTCCTGGGAGATGTTTTACTTAAACTGATCCATCTCTGCCCATCCCAACGGGTCTAAAAGTGTTAAATTCATTTTTTTTCTTGGCGTCACTAACTGAGGAGCTGGGATTTCCCTCAGGAGACTCCTCCAGTGCCCTGCTGACATCACTGTGAGGAAGCCTGCTGAAGAGTAAGTCTGAGTCTTCCTTTTTCTAATTGAAGTTCTCACCCCCAGTCCCATTCCTGGCTTTTGCCTACTCTGATTACTGTCCCTTCCCTTCCTCTGCTCCTCCCTCCGCATGACCCCCAGGTATTTATAGGCAGAGAGGTCATCTTTTTTCTGCCTCTTTTCTGAGATGAACGTATCCAGTTCCTCCACTCTCTCCTTCTAGGACATGCCCTCTAACCCTGTCTCCCATTTTACTAAATCCTTTTGGACTCTCTCCAGCTTTTTGATGTCTTTTTTTTTTTCTGTTCTGCTTCTCAGTCCCAAATACCTCATGCTAACCGTGTTCTCCAAAGCAGAACAGTGAAAAATCTGTGTTAATTTGTAACTCATTTTCCTCTTCTGCAGGCTTTTTTCCCTTCCCTGGCGTTGCCAAAGAAGGGAGCAGCAAATTAATTTATGTGCTAACCCTGCAACAAATTTGGTCACAGGTAAAAAAAAAAAACCCTAAGATTAAACTTGCAACTTGCCTAAAAGTCACAATTGTGAAACCCCACAAACACCAATATCATGATTGGTATTTTGCAGAGAGAAAGTCGAGGTGCAGGGAATGGAATCAGTTCACCCATAACTTCAGGGAGCCCATGGCAGAGCCAGACTTTAATGGATTTTCAGCTATGTCCCTTAAGATTAGCCAACATGCTTTTCTGATAAGTGCTGGGAAATACAAATCAGTTGAGGAAGTTCTGCAAAATGTGTCAGAAGACAATTTCCTGATTAAAAAAAAAAAGTGAAAAAGCACCAGGGGTGGACAGTTCCATTTCTAATGCCTAACAAGGAAGAAATCACTGCAAGCCTGAGACTTTCGGGCTGCTTGGATTGGGTGGCTTAAAGGAACTTACGCAGGTTTACATCCAAGTTACACAAACTTGGAGGAAGCAGATTACTCATGGAATGGCCTGAGCCATGCATGTGAGATGGATGCAAAACACTCAGGTTTTTATGCATCTCCAACAGGGTTTGAGCAAATCAGAACTGCTCCCCCCAGCCCCCAGAGTGAAATCAGTGCCAGAATCATGTTGTTCAGCATCCAAGTTGGGACCGTCTGCAGCTCATTCCCAAATCCTCAGCTTCACTCAGGAGCATTTTCTCCAGTGATAAGGCTCCATCAGGAAACACAGCTGGATGGAGGAAGGAAATTCTGAGAAGCAAAAAAAATAGTGGGGGTTCCAGGAAGTTCAACCAGATAGGAACTAATGGAATTTGTTTTTCTGTCTCCCCAGCTCCCAGTGTTCCTAAGCAAGCGAGAAAATCACAGGGAAAAGTGGTGGCAAAAAACAAGTCTGGCAGATCTCAGCCTGCAAAACAGGTCCTCACTGCAGGTCTCCAGAGAGCATCATAATTACAATTCAATATTTTCGATCACTTGCTCTCCCTGGGAAAAACTGCAGACGTTTTCAATTTAGGTTCACTCTGAAGCCCAGCCATTGTTTTCTTCCCCACCTTGTTTTTTTAACTTGTATTTTTGTTTTGTTTTAAACAAAGCTACCTGTGTAGTTTATTAAGGAGGATTGAGTTGGACACATATTTTATCAAAAATAATTTTAAAAAAAGGACTGTTATGTTAAACATTCAGGAGAATTAAAGGTTGCAATTGCCTCTGATTAGTAACACATATCCCAGAACCATCAAAACAACAGCATTGTAGTTTTATTACTTCTAGAGAAACTCCTTTCGACCCTCAGGGGCAATCAGCATTTCCTTCCACATCCTTTGCAATTCCCCTCTTTTGCAATCTTTACAGTCCTCTGGCCAACTCCCTCTTCCTTTGATAAGGTAGATAATCCAAGAATCAACATTCCCCACTTACTGCCGCAGAGCTGGTGCGGAACAAGGGAAAGGATCCATTACCAGACCAATCCTTGGCCAGTGAGACAGTTAAAAAGGGAGTCTGAGATCAGCCCCACAGTTCAGAGAGCTCAGATTCAGCTCACACAGAGCATCTCCTGCCAAAGGCTACTTGCACAGTCCAGATCATAGAATGACTGCTAATGACCACACTGGAAAAGAGTGGGCAGGACTGACTGGGACAGTGACACATCTGATTTGTTGAGACCCTGTTCATCCCTGCAGCAGTTCAGCCAGAATTATCTTGCTGGTCCAGAGACCTTCACTGAGCCTTGAGTTCTCCCACTAATTCCCCTTGGAGCATAAGCACAGATGGAATTCCCTCTGGTTTGCTTTTTTCTTCTCTTTTCCTAACCTCTAAAGAAAGTTTGGTGTGACAGCAGCCAACCAGCCAGACCTAGTGCAAGAGTGGGGAGGTTTAGATTGGATTTATGAAAAATTTCTTCATGGAAAGCGTTGTCTAGCACTGGAACAGGCTGCTCAGGGAAGTGGAGGAGTCACCATCCCTGCAAGTGTTCAAGAAACAGGTGGCTATAGCACCTGAAGACACAGCAAAGTGGTGAACAGGCATGGAATTGAGGATTGTAAAGGTCTTTTCCAGCCTTAACAATTCCACGATTCTATGATCTCTTCTGCCCCTTAGGTGACCTCTTTCATCTACCCCCTGAAATTTTGTCACGGGCTTAAACTGGAGGCTTTAGGGAAGGCTGATAATCTAAACTCTGGACAAACTCCTGAAGAAATTGCCATAGCTGACCCTGCTCTGTGCAGGTGACTCCTCTGGAGACCTCCAGGTCTCTTCCAGTCTCAGCAATTCTGTAATTCTGTGAAAAGCAGTTCCTGCATCTTCCCATGAAGTTGCACCCAAGTTTTTCTGATCCCAGACCGAAACGAACAGAAATAAGGGAAAAAGAATTAAGCTGAAAATCTCTGTCAAAAGATCAAGAGTGGAACTGTAGCTCTGTTGGGGTCATTCAGTGCACATCAAATGTGTGCTGAATGCTTCTCAAACTGCATCTCTGAGAACAGAGCAGGGAGATGGTACCTCAGAAAGAGCCTCGGAGACTTCAAGCTATAAAATCAGGGCATGGGTTGGGTTGGGTGGGACCTTGGAGATCATCCAGATCCACCCTCTGCCATGGGCAGGGACACCTTCCACTATCCCAGGTAGCTCCAAGCTCCATCCAAGCTGGCCTTGGACACTTCCAGGGATCCAGGGGCAGCCACAGCTTCTCTGGGCAACCTGTGCCAGGGCCTCCCCACCCTCCCAGGGAACAATTCCTTCCCAATATCCCATCTAACCCTACTCTCTGTCAGTCTGAAGCCATTTCCCCTTGTCCTGTCACTCCTGCATCCATGGAAGTGTTCCAGAGGGTCCAAGCAAACCCTTTCCAGGCAGATCCCTGACTTGCAGGTTGACCTGCACCACGCGAGGCATTAACCAGCAGTAAGGGGATCCTGCCATGACTCATCCTCGGGATCTGACAAACCCTTGATCCCATTGATAAAAGCCCTGGAGGGTTCTGGCTCCTGGCCAAATCCCTCCACTTCATTCATGGAAAAGAAGGACAGGGAGGGAAACGGGCTGGGCTCGGGTCCAGGGAACAGAAGCACAGGAGGATCTGGCCATTGCACAGAGTCCTCCTATAGCCATGGATGGAGGCCAGGGCCAGGGGAAGGAACCACAGCCAGCCCTGCACAAGGAAGCTCCGGCCAGGAAACAGCAAGGCAGCAGAGTCCTGGGCCAGAAACTCACCTTGGGGCAGGGAGGAGGAGCAGACCCTTCAGGAAAGCCCTGTTCCTAGGAGAGGTCATGTCCTTCTGGACAAATCCCTCCAGTGGCACCATTAACCTGAGCAGGGTGGTTTTCCCAGTAGGATCTAGAGCCAAACTCCAGTCTTAAACATCAGCAGGACAGGTGAGGACAAGGAAGGGGCAGTCCCTGGGTGTTGTGGGATTCAAATATTCCTTGTGCAATCCCTCGTGCATCCACATCTTTTTGTGTGCCCACGGATGGTTCCAGTGTTGGAAATTACTTATGTTTCTCACAGCTTTTCCCTAATTGCTGCTGGAGATGAAAAGGCATCCAGGGATTTGAAACTAGGTGGTCTTTAAGGTCCCAACCCAAATCATCCAGTGATTTGATGGGATACCAGAGCACATCATGCCCACGGGGACACCAATAACAGGGGAAAAACCTGCAAATAGTAACCCCTAAATAAATCCCTGATCACCAGAATATTAGTTCGGAGGGATCATTCCTGCTGAAGATATTACTGGAATAAGCACCTTTCTAGAAAAGGAATTTTTTTTTTTTTTTTTTGGCTGAACTGGTATTTTCCAGCAGGGAAACGAAAGTTTGCCTTGAGAAATTCCTAGAGAGCTTTCTCAGGAGATTTGTAGACTCATCAAGCCGTTAAGGTTGGAAAAGCCCTTTAGGATCATCAAGTCCATCTGTGCCCCCAGCACTGCCAAGCCCACCACTGAGCCGTGTCCCCAGGTGCCACATCCACAGGGCTTTTAAATCCCTCCAGGAATGGGGAATCCACCACTGCCCTGGGCAGAGAATGACTTGTGCTTTGGTGCAGTCTGCTTGGAAAAGGCTGCTGAAGAGGCAGGACCCCCTCAATGGGTTTCAAGTGTCAGGCCAGGAGACCTGACAGCCAAGGCCAGACTATTTTAAGCCATGGGGATAAGAACTGAGCCACAAGCCTCTCTCAGAAGGCACATGGAGGAGCCAGGCTGGGACAGGCTGGACACTTCCCTCCTGTTTCCACTGATTGCATCTCTAGGTCTCAGGGATGAACTGCAGGGAGGGACAACCTGCCAAAGACAAAAGGACTCTTCAGTATGACCCCACCTGGACTCTGATACCCAGCCAAGCCTCTTGTAAGGGAGAGGTGATGGCTGGTTTGCTTTCAGAGCTGCAGCAGTGGCTTAAGGCAGGGCAGCCCCCAGCCTGGTGCTGGATTAGTCTCACTCCAGTGCTTTAATGTACCTGTAAAGGTTAAGAGCTCACTCCTGGAGGTGTCAACCACGCAATGGGGCTGTGCAGGGAAGGGAAGCAGAAATGACAGCTTGAAAGCAAGCAGAGGGAAAATTTAGGGGGTTTAAGAAGAGCCTTCTGATGAGACAGATGTTGGTCTGGTGGGCAGAGAGGGAAGGGGCTCAATCCTACTCTCCACTTGGGGCTGATCACTGATCCCACAGAAGGCAGCGAGGTGGATTTGGAAAACACAAGTGTAACACAAGGCAGGTGTGCAGCAGCAAGGCCAAAACATCTGCAGAGACCCCAACCATGCTCCTGGGCCACAGCCAAGAAAGCCTTGGAGAGGGATCCATGTCGCTATAGGACACGAAATAACACAACATGCACACACCACTGTTCTCAAGGTGAAAAAAGGGAAGATTATTTTCTGACTCAAACATTGATAGATTTCCAAAAAGTGACAGTGGACCGGAGGGTGACAGTGCCACCTCTCCAATGACACTGGACAAACCAACGGTCCATCAGATTTCTCCTCCTCCATAAAAGAATGCAAAACA
>JAYDZK010000169.1:110412864-110443378 GCA_034509185.1 Euphonia xanthogaster | reverse complement strand
TCCCATCTAACGTTTCAAGCCATTCCCTGTGTCCTGTCCCTCCAGGTCTCTCTCTATTGTAGCTCCTTTCAGCTACTGGAGAGCCACAATTAGGTCATCCCAAAGCTTCTCTTCTCCAGGCTGAACAATCCCAGTTCCCTCAGCCTTTTCACACAGCAGAGCTGCTCCATCCCTCTGATCTTCCTGGTGCCTCCTCTGAACTCACTTCAACAGCTCCAGGGGTTTCTGGGCTGAGTCATGTCCAGCTCTCACCCACCAGCACGCCCAAGTCCTTCTCCCAGGGCAGCTCCATCCCTTCATCCCCAGCCTGGATTGATCCCAGGGGTTGCCCAGATCCAGATGCAGCACCAGCACTTGGTCTTTTAAAATCCATGAGATTCCTGTGGCCGCTGCTCCAGCTTTTCCAGGATCAACACAGGTACTTCCATGTATCATCTCCATTGCACTCACAGCTGGGAACCTGCAATCAGATTCATGGATAGGAGCAGCTCTGGCTCCTCTGGAAGTATGGAAGTCCTTATCCTGTCACCAGGGAAAGCAGGGTCATAGGAGCTGAAATTTGAAGGGAACTGGAGCCTACCACAAACTGCAGGAAAACCCAGGGCTCTGCTGAGCACCAGGGCCTTTCCTACCTCATCTCCATGTAGGAACAACTCATTTCCAGGAGAATGGCAGCATCTTCCTGCTCCTGCAGGGAGCTCTGTGCCACAGCAGGGAAATGCCCAGAGCTCAGGGGTTTCAAACCAGAAGGCAAACACAGAGAATTCCTGCAAAGCCTCACAGGGCACTTCTCTTTGTGCCACCTTAAGGACCAGGCTCCAGAACATCATGGAAAGGGATCATAAGAGTTCATGGGTGCAGTGCAATGAAACTGCTCAGAGCTGGAGGGTCTGAGCAAGGCACTTCTGTTCTCTGCAAACTCCACAGATCTCTGATCCATGAAGAGAAGGAGAAGGGGGAGCTGGGGGAAGCAATTGTGCTGCCCCTGGCTTCCTCCCCCTGTGGCTGCTCAGCAGCAGCCAGAAGACAACAATGCAGCTCCAAATTCTGTGCCCTCCTGCCTGGATTTGCATGAGGAAATTTGGGTGCTTAGGAGGGAACAGTCTGTGACTTCTCTGCCAGAATGTTGAACCATTTCAGGAAATCTGCACAGTAGCCATCAGCCAACCACTGCATCTTTCAAGGGACTGGCAAAAATGTGCACAAACTTAGACACCCTTCATAAAATCCATGTGATTTGCAGTGTTTATCCACAAAAGAGCAAACGAAAAATTCCCAGAAGAAGCAACTTTCCAACTCTGAATTTCAGAAGATGTAGAACATAGAGAGAAAACAATACCAACTACTTGAGACAACTCAAGTTGGGCAAAATCTGCTCCCTCAACCCCAGCAGTGCTGAGCTGCTTTAAATCCCAGTTTGTCCTGCTTCCCATTGATCTGACAGCAAGGGAGCCATGGAGAAGATCCAGGATGTATTTATGTGATAAGAACCAACAGGGCTCCCTGGGACAAGTTTACCCACAGGATATGAGAGCCCCAACAGCTCTCATAGACAAGTTCCCAAATCCTTATTTCAGCTCCCAGTGACCTGCAGTGAAGTTCCACAACAACTTTCAAGAAGCAAGGTGTCACACACTGCAGTGTATTCCAGAAATTTCCACTCCATTTCAAGTCTCATCTTCCTCTTAAAACCAGAGATTTCCAAGAACTTGGAACCAACTGGGCAATTCCTGCAATATATTCATTTGTGCTTTTCCAGATGTTATATTTTCCAAAGAATTTTTCTGGATATGTTGGTCATGTCACAGTTATTTTATCCACTGATTGAGCTGGTCTGTGTTCTTAAGTGAAAATGCTAATGAACACATAAATAAAATAAAAACTGGTCCAAACCTGGATCTCATTACCCAAAGTCAGGGGAAAGGTCTTCTCATCAAATATTTATCACTGTTCTCAGGCCACCTCTGAATCTTTTGCAGCTGCTCAGCCTTTCCCAATTTTTGTGAAAACAAGGGCAGTTTGTGGAGATTACCCAGTTGCTACTGAATGTCCAATTTTATTTTGTATATTCATGAATCTTTCACAGAATCATTTAGGTTGGAAAAGACCTCTGAGAGCATCAGGTCCAACCTTTGACCTTTCAGGTCAAGCAAAATTCTTCTTTGTGATGTACATTTCCTACCAAAAAATTAAAATAATGGAGTTCCCTATCTCCAAAGAAGTTACATCATGATAATCCACAAAAAACAGGGATTAAATTTACTCTTATTTCTTCAGAATTCAAGCACAGCACTTCAAGTAGAAAAAACAAACTGGCAGAAGACATTTTGGACATTTTGTTATAAGGGATAATATACAAGGAAATAAGAGAAAGGAGAAGATTCTTGTTTACCTGGGTCTTGGCACTCTTCTGCCTTCTCCCAAAAATGCAGGACAGGTCTTGTTCAGTGCGTGACGAGAGATCCTTACCTGGAAGGGGTAAAGAGAGGGAAAAACCCCAAAACCTTCACACCTGAGGATGCATTTTGGTAACAGTGTGACTCACAGAGACAAATTGCTCTCAGACATAAACAAAAATCAGGAAGTCCAGGTAGGATGGGGCTTGGAGTAACCTGGGATAGTGGAAGGTGCCCCTGTCCTGGCAGGGGGGTGGAATTAGATGAACTGTAAGGTCCCTTCAAACCCAAACCATGCTGTGGTTCTATGCTAAGGCCTCTAAATGAAGGTACACAAGAGGAAATGTGTGTATGCACTGGGATCTTTGAATTCCCATGAGGATTCTCCATTTCTGACAGAATTAGGGAGTTACAGCTCTACCACACAATGAAAAAAAAATCCATTTTTACTCAGTGGGGACTTGTCTCTGATTTCTGATGTTGCTCCTGAAAAGCAAAACCTCCACCTCTGCCAAACACTGGGTTATTCCAACTCAAAACCATTTCAAGGGTGAAGCAAAGATTTCCAGGAGGGCCATTATTGCCATCTGACTGTTGTGTGGTGAGCTGGATATCAGACATGGAGCAAGGAGAGGGAAGCAGGAGAGTGTGATGTGATTGAGAGATACAGGCAAAGGTTTAGCCAATTCCACAGTGCAGGAGTTGTTGAGTTGTCCACTGACTGTCAGAAAATTCTTTTGGAAAGAGTCAGCAAAAGCTAAAGAAACAAAATTAACCCAGACAGGTCAACTTGTTAAGACTCTGCTGGGGACTCAATCGCTTGAAAATCAGTGACCTCCAAATGAATCTTGTAATGGCCAAAAAAATCCAAACAAAAAAAAGAATAAATCCCCAAATCTTCTTTTTCCAGGGATCCTTAACTGTCCCTGGAGAGTAAAGAGACACATCAGCCTAGAGGAGCAAGTGTTCCCCAGCTTCCTGCTGCCTCACTGCACCGCCTCAAAATGGCCTTGTCCAAGCAAGCTGGAAGAGACTGGGGTTGTTCTCAGCTTTCTCTTGGCCAAGGCTTGGAATGTGACACCTAAAATGCTCCTGCTCCCATTTTCAGGCTACACTTCCTTTCTGTGCCTCCCCTGAACGTATCCCCCATTTTTCCTCTAACAGAAAACCAACTCAGCTGACAGCCCCAATCTCCTGCAGCATCACAGGGGAGCAGCTACTAGAAAAGCTGCTGATTTAATCTGAGCTCGGGGTGTATTTCCCAGATCCAGGGGTGGCTGTTCCTCCAGCAGAGAGGCTCCAAACCAGCCCCGTGAGCGGAAGCTGCGTTTGGTGCCGTCGCTGTTCCCTGCTCCCGCTTTTGTGTGAGCTTGTCTTGTTTAGTCTGAAAGGAAGCAGGACTGGATTCAACAACAAGGGCCACGACAACACAAGCCTTTCTCAAATAACTTTTCCTCTTTCCCTGAAAAAGGACAATTTCCCTGTGTCAGGCCACAGAGGGTACAAGCAAATGAGGAGCTGCCTTGTGGAAATGTGACCAAACAAATCAGGGATATTGTGAATATGAAAGCCTTGAGCTGTATTTTACATGCTCAAAAGACACTTCTTTTTTTCCTCTATATTTAGTAAAAGGTTAAATCCAAATCAAAATAAATCCTCTTTTCTCAAACAGGCCACGGCCTCTGTACTTGCAAGCCCTGAACCAATTTAATTGTTTAATGTCATAAAGTGGCAGGCTCATGTTAACAGCTTGGAATTCAAGGTCGAATTATTTCACCAAAAATCCCAAACCCTGATATGAAAATCTGGCCTCCATTCAGGTATCAATTAGCTCTGTTTTAGCAGAGGCATTTGCTGTCAGAAAACATTACACAGAGCTTTCAGTTTAATAAATCAGCCATTAGTGTAAACTGATCCTATCCATGCCCTGAAATGGGCACACACCGTGTGAAAGGGGAACAGAGCAAAAGGGAAGGGACTGAACAACTGTCAAGGGCCAGAACCTGGGCTGACTGAAATAATGTCATCACTCTAAGAAAGAAAGAAATTACTAAACTCTACAAATTCTTGACAGTTTTTCTGGCTGCCCTAATTTATCCCATAAAGTACCTGGTCGATGTAAGAGGGCTTTCCTCTTCCTTCATGCAGGTTTAATCTGATCCCTGATCTCATCCACATGATCTCTGAGCAGGGGTTACTGGGGATTGCAGGGGTTAGTGCCACACAGATGCCCAAGTCACTCCCATCTCACCTTTGGCTTCTGCTCCCATCCCCGGCCACTTGGAATATTTGCTGCTCCTTTATTCAGTTCCTTCACTAGGGAATTGTTTTATTTCCAACATCAGCAGCCTAAGGCCACCCAAGATTGCCCAAAATAAAGAGGAACAGCAACATTAGAGCTTTAAGCAAGTAGCTGCAGGGGGTGTTTCTAAACCCAGGTTTTACTTGCCAAATTTAGACTCCACAAGGCAACAGATCACCTTGAGCAGGGTTTGTTCTAATCTTGGCCAGGGCTTATGAAACAACAAAACTCCTCTCACCTTTGGCAAACTTCATATAATGGACACGTTTCTTGGAAGATTTGGATTTTTCTTCAAGGCTGAATGTCTTTTTCTGCTTTTTCACTGAGGACTCTAAGAAAAAAAAAAAACAAACAAGCAGAGTCCAGTTCTGTTAGAGGCACTTAAGCACCAAATTCAAACATCAGTGTAATTAACCTTCTCTCTCAAAATCCAGTCAACAACATATCATAAAGTATTACTGAAGAAAGCACTCTAAGTTTTATCAGAAATATGTCAATGCTTGATTTTTTTTTTTGCCCCATCCCCTTTCTTTCCCATTTCCAATCCAATGTAATTTGAAAAGGCAGATACAGGTACTCCAGGTCAAAGGCAAATCCATCTCTGTGGTAAAAGAGCAGTAATAGTGCTGTTTTTCATAGAGTATCTCCAGCACCACAGTCTGAGAAAGATGCAAGGAATAGTAAGAAATAAAATATTGACTGAGCAGAGAGGAAAAGGGGGGAACCCCCCCTCCACCCAAATAGGATTTTCATTTCTAACCCTACACAAAATACCTTTATTTAGACATAAGCTGATACATCTGTGTAAGGAAATTGAATGGTGACAAAGCTTTTCTGTCCCTAAGGCCAGCTAGAACAAATTGCCACATCCCTATTATCTCATTTTCCAGGCTTCCAGAAGAGGGACTGCATCTAAACTGTCCTCTGGGAATGGTTTCTGGGGCTGGCTCAGTCCCAGAGTCACTCAGCAGTACTTTGGGAGACTGTGAGCAGGTTAAGGCCACGTGAAGGATTAAGCTCACTATTCAACAGCACAGAGATCACATTCCTCTGCTGTGGCATGTTATTTTGGGGGTACAAATGTTCTCTTTGCAGCCACAGAACCTGTTAATTTACAAAACATTGCCAGAAAGAGAGAACTAACCTGTTGTACAGTTAATTACTGCCTTACTAGTCCTGAAAAGAGGCACCACAGGAGTCTCTGCTCTGTAACTCCACAGAAGGTTACTATGGTGAGGTGTTTTTTTACTGCCTGTGGGATGGGTAGGGAAATCAACTCATACCCTGAGGGCCAAGCTGAGTCACATTTTTCATATGATCCCACCCTGGAAAGCTCTGCTGCCCAAGCTTTTCTGACACTGGAACTCCAGCACTTCCCTGTTTAAAAGGCAGTGCCACCTGATGAATCCCTGAGCTAAAACTGAAATCCCCAGCCTGCAGTAGGAGAGCTGAGGGCCAGCAGGCTGAAACTCACTCTCCCACTCCCACACCAATGGGAAGAGCAAGGACCAGCAAATCCAGTTTTTAACAAAAAAATCCTTAATAAAAAGGGTCTGTGGGAAAAGCAAGGATCACAACTAAAATATCCTGACAGCCATGCAGCACTGTGAGCTTGGTTTCCAATCTCCTGGTAGCAAAAGGAGCATTACACAGCAAAAGGGTTCCACAAAGCCTTCCTCCTCCACGTTATTCCTACAGGGAAAGGGGCAGCAGCACCGCCTCGTGCCTGCAGGGAGGAATTTCACTACAGAACATGCTGGCACTTGCAGTGGGCAGGGAAGTACATCCCTGTGTCTTCCAGGGACTGGAAAATCCTCTGACAAACTGAGCAAGTGCTGCAGGAGTATTAATGTGCTTTTTAAAGCAATTTAGTTGGGCAGTAAAGCCACCAAAGTGGCATTTCTGCAGCAAATGTGATCGAGGTGGATGTGCCAAAGCACTGCAGGGTGTTGTTCCCACTTTTTATCCATGGGAAAGAGACAGTCATCATCACTGAGGATCCCAGCAAAAGAGCCAGGCATTATAGAATTGTTTGGGTGGGAAAAGACCATGGAGTCCCAACTCCCTTCCACTATCCCAGGTTGCTCCAAGCTCTGTCCAGCCTGGCCTTTGACACTTCCAGGGATCCACAGCTTCTCTGGGCAACCTGTGCCAGGGCCTGGCCACCAGCAGATGAATTTCTTCCTAATATTTAATCTAATCTAAACCTGCCCTCACTCAGTGCCCTGCTAGGAAAAATAAAAAAGGAAAAGACAGCTAAAGCTACAGACACTGAGGGTATCTGAATGTTGGCATCAACACACACAGGGCCCTTCCTTTCCAACCTCTAATTGCAATCCAGCTCTGGCAACTGCACCGGTTCTTTAAGAACAATGAAGTTTTTCAGCTGACTTTTAATGCAGTTTGAAACTGGAGGGTGGCCAATAATGTTACATTTGCTCCTGCAGCACAGCTGCAGGCAGAGTCTTTTCCTGGATGAGTTTTGCCAGCTTCAGCAATTGCCAAAAAAACAAGTTTCAGAGCGATGCCTTTCTGTAAATCACCAAATCTGACTCTGACCTGGAATTTCCAAGGTGCACCCAAATTTGTTCTCAGCAATTGAAAAATCGTCCCACCTCCTAAAAGGACCAAAAGAACTGAGTGAAACAGGGAGAAATAAGAGTTCTCAAGGGCCACTTTGCATGAGGTGACCCAGGGAAGAGAGCAGAGCTTAGGGCCAAGCCTTGCTCCCTGAACCTGCCTCTGCTGACTCACTGTGGCCCTGGGCAAGTAATTTTGGCTCTCTGCTCATCTGAAGGTTTCCCACCAGTTACACCTCCCTGATCTTCCCAGGGCTCAAGTTGCAACTTGGGCAGGATTTAGTTCTCCAGGGAGACAGGAACTTGTGGAATTTCCCCATGAAATGCTCTCCTACCTCTCCGGGAGCTGAGTGACAGCTCTGAGTCTTGGGTGGCCTCATGATTTCACAAGGACAGCTTGCACAGAAGTTAAAGAAGGTGTTTTGAGGCATCAGGGTCGAAATTTTAATCCTATTACTCCAGGATTAGAAAACTTCCTTGCTAACTGGTTTTCCTCCTCTTCTTTCTACATCTTCTCTCCTAGAAAACTCAGTGCTCAAAGGTTAAGAATGAATGAATGAAGAGTTGATAAATTCACTAATCTGGCAATTCTGCCCCAGCAGCACAAGGACAAGCTGTGTCCAAACCGGAGCCCTTGATTTAACAACACTCCAGAGAGGTGCTCAGATACAAAACCAGAGTTTAAACTGCATTTAACTAAAGGAGAGATGATAAATCACTTGATAAACCAATTCCTTCTCTAAGCTCACACCCACCACAACTTCCTAACTTCATTTTCATAAAGCAAGGTCAGTCTGTAAGAAGCTTTTCAAAAATAGAAGTCTTTAAAAATAGCCCTTTCGGGAAAGTTTCCCCACTTGTGTGCTTAACAACACCAGGGCTACAAAAATCACTTTATGCCACACTCAAAGCAGAGATGTAGAACTCTGAGGCAAAAGCTACAGAGCAGCTCTCCATGGACAGGAAAAGGAGGCATTTAAGAAGCCACTGGAGCATGGAAGCCAAGTGTGACAGTTCATCAGCAAAAGGAAGGCAAAGCATTGCAGTGCTGAGTGACTGTGAGCCTTCAGACAGAATCTGGGTGCTTTATAAAGAAGGAAATGTTCCTCAAAGTACAACCCAGGGAAAGTGTCCCAAATATTGTGATCCTGGATGAAATAAACAGGTTAAACATTTTATGTTTTCTTTCCTCAAGAAAAAGCCTTTCTTTGAGTGCTGAGAGCAAAACTGATCCACTGAGACTCAGAAATCCATGCTCATGGATGGCAACACATCCTTTGGCTCCCAGTGATTTTGGGGAAGGAGTTCTCAACCTTATCCAAAATATTACTTGCATCACAAACTGGGCCTCAGGAACTTTTTTAAGACACAGAATGGAAACTCTGCTGAGCTTCCAGCATCTGACTGAGCTAAGCATGAACCTACCTGTTTCACCCTGTCCATGGCAGCTATTCAGCTCAGCCAGAAGCTGGTTGAAGTCATCCTGATGAGCAATCCAGTTGTCCTGTAAATATCACCCACATGAATACAAGGCAGAAGTCTTTAGAACTAACACAAGTTTTACAAAACAGATATTAAGACTCTCAGAAGTAAATGAATTGGATTATATATCCAAGTAAATGAACTGGATTATATATCCAATCCTTGTTGGTGGGAGGGACCCCACAGGTGGTAACAACAACCACAGCTCCTACAGCCACCCCAAAGTGAAATGAAATTAAAAGGGTTGTCTTGGAAATCCTAAACAATCCTGTTTGGTACATGCTACCAGCAGCTGTGACTACAGTTTTCACTAATATTCCATTCAAATAATTGTGCTTTTGCTGAAATGGAACCCATTCCCTGCCCTGGGTTCAGTGCTCACCTCATGATTGATGGTAGCTCCTAATCCCAGCACGTCATTTTTCACCTTAACCCTGATGTGTTCTGGATTTCCTTGCTCCTGAGCCCCGAGACCCTAAGGAGGATTTCAGGGTAAAAATGTAAGGATTTCAGAGCAGCAGCTAGAGCTTTTGGACTGTGAGACAGTTCACAAGGAAATACAGCAAAAAATATAACAACTTCCTGTTAATTTGCCTGCTTGTAGCTGAATTAATTCACAGGCATTACCACACAACACAAAGTTTTTTAAATTTACTACTTAAGCCTCCAGCAAAGCATTATAAACACTAAAATAGCAATAACATTAAGTAGTTGGGTGATTAATCAGGAAGTCACCTGACATTCCTGAGCAAGCCCAAATTGTTTACAGTTTTCAAACAAGACTCTACATAAGAAGAACGTGCCTCACCCCAAAAATGTCTCTGTCACTGGGAAGGGTAATGGGAATCAGGCAGATCCACACAGAACACACAATCCAAACCAAATTTTTATGGAAGGAGAGCAGGGAGGGGCAGGGGAGAAGCAGACTGGAGCCAGCAGGGCATTCACATCTCCTTCCACCTCCTAAGTGGATGAAAATATTGCAGCAAACAACTTTGGGGTTGTTTAATATGCAGCAATATTCAGGTCCAGGGTTATCTTTCTCAATTGTATGGTCAAGGCTAAAAAATTAAAAGGCAAAGCTTTGGATTTAAAACTTTGTTCCTGGTATTGACCTGCTTTTTGCCTCATCTGTCACAAATCATCAGACAAATGTGTTGGAACTAATGAACATTTTTATGGTGCTACAGTGGAGAGAAGCAGACACATCCTGGAATATGGAAGATTTGAAGGGATGAGGCCTATTTGGAAAAGGCTGTTGCTGTTACAAACAAAGAGTTTATTTGGTCAATGGAGTGGAAAATTTGTCATGAAACTTCTGCTGACCAAAAAGTATGGAAGCAAACAGGACATTTGGCCACACATTCTTCCCTGACCCAATTCCAGTACAACCACTTACAGGACTGGTGTTAAGCAGCCTAATTTCATTGCTCAGATGGGCTTTTGCCCCTTAATTTGATCAAAGGAAAGTTCCATTTGTCCAAGTTTGTAATGGAATGGAGACATAAATCCTTCTTGTACAACTGTTGGCCAGGAAGATCCAGCGTCTCGAGTGGGAAATGTTGGGAGACAACTGAGGCAACAGTTTAAATTCAAAAATAGGCTTTAAGGCACTTACAGAATGGAGAATTATCCTAATTTTATGCCTTTTAAGGAAAGTCTGGAAGAGGAAATCTAAAAGAATAATTAAAGATAGTGGGGGTTTTGTGGAGATTCTTGTCACTAAACACCCTGATGTGCAGCCCCAAATCTCAGCTTTGCTGAGGCACCTCTGTAGAATTAAACCTGCAGTTTGCAGGTGTCTGTGCTGACCTGGAGGTTTTTATTAGTGCCAGAAACCAGTCCCCTCACCCACAGGTCCTGGTTGGAGCTGGGAAGGGACACAGCTCACTGCATTTTGCGGGTTCAAGGAACAGATCAGAAAAAAATCTTAAAACCAGGTGAAAGACTAAAGCAGGTCCTGGAGTTGCTTTAAAGAGCATCAAAACCAGGCAGAGAACTGAGGGTTTAAAGGCAGCTTAAAAACTTTAACATTATTAAATGTTCCAGCTCCTGCTCTCACTTGGGAATTTAGACTGTCAAAGAATGGAGAGAAACTGGAAAGCAGGAGAGGCACAAACAAGACTTTTAACAAAGTGTAGAAACCTATCACTGCTCAAATTTCCTGTGCACTTAAGAGAATAAATCAAAACCATCTCCTGGCAGTTTAAGACCCTACAGCTACACTGTTCTCCTTTAGATCCTACCTTTCCTTTGGACCAGCCCATCTTTTCCAGCATCTTCTGGCCAAATTTGGAGTCATCGTTGCTCCAAGCGCTGTTCCGTGGATCCACAGACCACTTCTGCTTTCTCCGGGCTGCAGCAGGAAGGGAAAATTCAAACAGGCTCTACTGGCATTCCCAGAGAGTCCTTGGTATTGAATCAGTCCAACCAAAGCTCTTCATTGCAAAAAACCACCCAGAACTTATGCCAGACTCAATATATTTTGGGGGTTAATTGAAATGAAAAAACTCAACCACAACAATAAAAGCCCAGTGAAAATATTAATTATTAATGGGGAGATGCCAAAGGAGAATTGCTGTGGAAGTTGCTGTCCCTCAGGATGTAGTTCAGGGAGGCTTTAAGGATTACCATTTAGGTGTGAATTCCATATTTATTCCAATTTTTTTTTACATCTGGCTTCAGCATGGAGTCTACATAGGAGGAGATTATGATGCTGCTTTCCCAGTTCTGGACAAAATCAACTCTCCAGGCTTCCCTTTAACCAGAACCCAGAAATTTTAATATCTGGCTTCCTAACAAAAGCCAAATGAAAAATCCAATGTAAGTGATCAGAGAAAGGGAATGACAGAACAGAAACCCATGGGATTTCAGCTTTTGGATTTCTCAAAAATGGTTTATGGGAAAACTGAAAAGCTGCCAGAAATTATTGCAGGAGTTAAGTGACCCAAGGAAGAATCAAGGCTCCTTTGTCCTATGTGGATTCCTAAAGAAATTACAGATTCCCAGACCCACATGTTGCCTTTCCCACCAGGAACAGCTTCCTTGAAATAAGGAAGAGCAGCCAGCCCAGTTAACCAGTCACTTGAAGTGTGCACCTAAGCCCAGGCAGGAAGGGAACCTAAATAAACAAGACAAACAAAGAATGGGAGGCAGGAAGATCACAAACTTCATTAAAAACCATGGGAAATGCTGGATCAAAAATGACCGGTTAACCCAAGGCCACACAAGGCAGGGAGAAGCCAAATCCAATGAGGTGTTTTCAATGCAATCAGGAAGTCATCGTTCCCTAAAAGACAAGATTTGGGATTTGGGCCAGAGGGACTGAATATTACAGGGATGTTTGACTCATTTTTTGCCCAGTTTTGTTTCGTTTTTAAGGAACTAACACTGTCAGAATTCAAGGTGGGGGCTTTTTTTATCCCACTTCCGAAACTTTGAAGCTCCAAACAGTCCCTAAACAGTTTTTAACTGGGTTAAAGGCCCGAGGGCTGTGAGGGGAATCCAACCTTAGCCTGGTTCACTTCTCTACAGGAAACAACTTATTAACCTCAGGGGCTATGGCTGCCCCTGGATCCCTGCAAGTGTCCAAGTCCAGGCTGGACGGGTTTGGAGCAGCCTGGGATAGTGGGAGGTGTCCCTGCCCATGGCAGAGGGTGGAATGGGATGGGTTTTAAGGTCCCTTCCACCCCAAACCATCCTGGAATTCTGTGATTATTCCTACCAGGAAACCTTGAGAGCAGCAACTCCTCCAAGCCCAGCCCGTGGCGGCAAGATGGGGAACCAGCACTGTGGTCTGTGATTTTAAACTTCCAAATAAACTGGGATTCCCTGCTGCCCCATGGAGAACCACAGGGCTCAGCCTGAAGAAAAGAAGGCTCAGGAGGGACCTTCTGGCTCTGCAAAACTCCCTGACAGGAGGGGACAGCTGAGGGGGGTCAGGCTCTGCTCCCAGGGAAAAGGGGCAGGAGGAGAGGAAATGGCCTCAAGTTATGCCAGGGGAGGTTTACATTTAACATGAGGGAAAAAATTCTTCATGAAAAAAGTGATCAGACATTGGAACAGCTCCCCAGGGCAGCGGTGGAGTCCCCATGCTTGGACGGACTTCAAAGCCCTGTGGATGTGGCACTTGGGGACATGGCTCAGTGGTGGCCCTGGCAGTGCTGGGGAATGCTTGGACATCTTTTCCAAACTCGGTGATTCTGGTTCAAGGGTTCCAGCAGATCAGATTCCCCAGCTGAGCAGCTGCCCTTCTTTTCAATCACAGCTTCAAAAGTGAATTTCTATGGTTTTTCCTGAATATCTCTCCCTCTGGAGAAGCCCCTGAGATGTTTTGCTCCCAGGAAGTTGTTGGTAAGAAAGCACAAGGGCATCAAACACAAGCATTTCCTGAAATTAAGAGACATTTACTTTCCCAGCACTTTTAATCTAAGCATTGCAACCTTCAAAGCTACACTGTGGAATTAATCCCCATGTTTCTGTCAGGTTCTGTCAACATACTCTGATTTTTAAATAGGGTGAAAAAACCCCAAACAAACTTGCTTTCATCTTTAGAGAATTATTTAAGACAGCCAGGAACAGCTCCATGCTATCTACAGAAAACATAAAATCATCTCTCCTTTCCAAAGAAATAATAAAATCCACTAATTAGTCAATAATTTATCAGAAATGTAAATTTGTTCACTGATGGCTTCAGAGTGGGAGAGAAAACCAGGTACAAGATTCAGCTCCTAATTTAACACCAATTTTCTGGGCTGCTTCAAAAATGCTGCCACAATGATGGAACTCTGGGAGAGCAGCACCATCCAGTGGAGAAAATCCTCATTTCTTTAGGGAATCACAGAATCACCGAGGTTGGAAAATATCTCCAAGATCACCGGGTCCAACCAGCCCCCAGCACTGCCAAGGCCACCACTGAGCCATGTCCCCAAGTGACACATCCACAGGGCTTTTAAATCCCTCCAGAGATGGGGAATCCTCCACTGCCCTGGGCAGCTGTGCCAGGGCTGGACAACTCAACTCCTTCACTCAGATATTCTATGACCTGGAAGAGATCCATTATTAATCCCTTTTCCAAGATGAATTCTATGCCTGGAGCACGTTTTTAATTATAATTTCTGAAATTTTTCCATCCAAACCCCTGCTGTGTGCCCAGAGATGGTCTGGGGGGCACAAGGACAAAGCTCTGGAGCCAGGCTGGGAGAGCTGGGGGTGTTCACCTGGAGAAGGGACGAATCCAGGGAGAGCTCAGAGCCTCTTACAGAGCCTAAAGGGGCTCCAGGAGAGCTGGGAAGGGACTGGGGACAAGGGATGTAGGGACAGGACACAGGGAATGGCTTCCCTGATGGGATATTGGGAAGGAATTGCTCCCTTCGAGGGTGGGAAGGCCCTGGCACAGGTTGCCCAGAGAAGCTGTGGCTGCCCCTGAATCCCTGGGAGTGTCCAAGGCCAGACTGGACAGGGCTTGGAGCAGCCTGGGATAGTGGAAGGCGTCCCTGACCATGGCAGGGGGTGAAACTGAATGAGCTACAAGGTCCCTTCCACTCCAAATGAGTCCATTATTGGTATGTCCAATTAAAATAAGTAACAAATTCTGAAAAAATGTCACCAAAGTTTGCACTAAAAATACCTAAAAAATTCCATGCACAAATGCAGATTTCTTTCCCTAAAATCAGATCTTTATTTCCCACTGTACACCATATTTGTTATTTGTAATGTCCATATTTCCTGCAGCCCAGCAAAGAAATTCACCATACCCTGAGCTCTTGGTCAAAGGTGTCCCGTCAGAAACGGGGAGCCCAACTTCTCAATCCCCTCAAAGGCAAAACTGAAGTTCTTTGTTTCCAATATCAGGGAAATTTCAACAAAATTCACAGAATTATGGAATATCCTGAGCTGGAAGGACCCACAAGGATCATCCTGTCCAATTCCTGGCCCTGCACAGACATCTCAGTAATCCCCCCTGTGCGTCCCTGAGAGCATTGTCCAAACTCTCCTGGAGCTCTGGCAACCTTGGGAATGTCACCATTCCCTGGGGAGCTGTTCCAGTGCCCCAGCATCCTCTGGAGAAGAACCTTTCCCTGATCTCCAACCCAAACCTGACACAGCCCCAGCCATTCCTGGGTCCTGTCCCTGTCACAGGGAACAGAAATTGGAGCTGTCCCTCAGGAGAAGCTGCAGCCCTGGTGAGCTCTGACTGTGGGAAATGCAGGCCCAGAGATAGAGATGGACACAGAGTTTGATTTAAGGCCTTGGAGAAGGCCTGAAGCTTTAGAATAGAGTACTGAAACAGACACAAAATAAGAAAAAAGATTTGTAGTTTAAGGAGAAATATTAAGCAAGTAGATATAGACCTCATATAAGTGAACAAATACGCTAAGCAAGATAGTAGAAAATTCAAATTTCTCAACAGAACTTGTTATAGAGTTGATAAAAAGTAGAAGATACAGCAGCTTCTGTGGTTATATGATAAAAATTATAGATAGATATTTATGATATCTATAATGACAGATATATTTATATTTTTCTGTGGATACAAAAAGATAAATTGGGGTAAATAATGTAAAATGCAGTGATTAGTGATTGGTTATGAAGATGCTAGTGAACTTTGTGGAAGCAGCTGACTGGATAAGAAATAAGAAATTTGGATAATAAATGCCTTATAAAAGGCATTGTAACGAGAATGACAACGGTTTCTGATGTGATGGCTTTGGATGTAACAACCTCACAGTCTCACCCTTCCATAACTGATTTTGCAATAAATCATATTTTAAACTCTTCAGTCAACCCCATCTTTCTGCACCCCCAACATCTGACCTTGGTCCCCTCCTGAACAAACCCAGTGCCCTCGGTCAGTGCTCATTTGGTCCCTCCAGACCCTTCCCCACCTCCAAATCCTCCTCTGCAGGGTCCCTAAAAGCTGGAGATTGGCACAGGTTGAGCTCAGCCCCAGCTCTGCCCCAGAAATGATGCAAGCACTAAACCCAGCACCAACACCCAGCCCTGCCATGTCCCCTCAGTGTCACCAACCCCCGACCCTGCTGCATCCCCTGGGTGTCCCCAGCACCCAACACACAGCTCTGCCACGTCCCTTGGGTGTCCCCAGCACTCACTCCTGGCCTGGCCATGTCCCCTCAGTGTCCCCAGCACCCACACCCGGCCTGGCCACGTCCCCTGGGTGCCCCCAGCACCCACAGCCCCGGGCTGGAGGTGTCTCCCTTCAAACACACGTCCAGAAATGGCCCCGAGCCACTGACAGGACGAGCTGTCCCTAAAGGCGTCCAAGGGACATTCCTGCTGCTCCTGCCCTGGGACACACAGACCCCACAAAGAACCCCCCTGCACCCCCTAATTCTGCACCAATGTCCCCCTGGAACCCCTTCCTGGCCCTCCCAGCCTCCAGGCCCCACTTTCTCCTTAACCCTGGGACCCTCTGGATGCCCCTTCCTGCCTTTCCCCGCCCCCAGCCCTTCCGTTTCTCACCCCCAGGGACCCTTGGAGCCCCTCCTCTGTCTCAGCCCAGGTCTTCCAGCCCCCCTGTTCCTCGGCCCTAGGATCCCCCACATTCTCATCCGCCTGTCCCAGACCGCAATCCCCTCGTTCTCCAACATCGGGGACCTCCCGAGCTCTTTTTGCCGCCCCGGCCTGGTCTGCCAGCTCCCAGACCCCTCCGTTTTCCCACACTGGGCCCCTCCGAACCCCCATTCCTGCCTTTCCCATCCCCAGCTCCCCAGTTTTTCAACATCGAGAGCCCCTGAACCCTTTTCCCGGCCACCCCGGGGTCTCCCCACCCCACGACCCCCTTCCCCTGACACACAGAACCCCATTTCCAGGGCGGACGGACCCCTCATCCCACCTCTCCCAGTCCCTGCACCGCCCTTGCCTTAATTCTGGAACCCCCCGAACCCCTTCATCCGGCCCTGGGACCCCCTCGCACCCATCGGGAGGGGCAGCGCGGCCCGGACCCCTCAGGCAGGGCTGTGGGGAGGGTGAGAGGCCGCTCCCGGGGCACCGGCTCGTCCCCACTCCCGCAGAATTCCCGCGGCATTCCCGCCGGGTTCGGCACTCACGCTCCGCCAGCATCGCCATCTTGGGGGCCTTCCTCCGTGCAGGGGGACTTTCGTGATCTCCGGCGCATAAAAAGGGTGGCGTGACTAGCGCCTGATTAAAAAAAGTTTTAAAACAGGCGTGCGCGGGGGCCATCAAAGTGAAAATAAAGAAATGAAAAGAAAGTTTGCAAATTTGCTACAATTCTAATTGTGAAAAATGCGTATTATATGACTGGCTTTTCGCAAATACTAAAATGAATATTATATGTGTTATGTTAGAAAGTTATGCTGTATTAATTTTCTTTAGTATGTTAAATATAGTTTAGGTTATAACATAATGTTAAAATAGAAACTATGCTATGTAAGGTATTTTTTTAAAAAAAGGACTCGCACCAGATAGCAACCACAGGACACCTAAATCTTTCAGAGAAAGAGAATTTATTGCTCCCTTATCAGAAGAAACGAACTTCTTCCCACCTCGCTCAGCCATGAAGACACCATTAGGCTTATGAGGAAGAAGCTGACACTGACCAGGCAGAATCCTTTGTTTGAATGGAATTTATGCATCATGTATGAGGTATATGAATATGCAACAGGCTGTTGTTTTTAAGGATCAATCCTCTGTTAATATGTGTCCTTTCTCGGGTTTATGTTGCCCAGAAAAAGGTACCTGGATGTTACTATTGTCCCATATTGTCCTAATCCAAATTGTCCAAATTTTTATTACTCCAATTATATTGCTATTTTTATAACCATTTTATTACTATTAAACTTCTAAAATTTTAAAAACAAGTGATTGGTGTTTTTCACCAGGGAGATGCTCCAGTCCCTCCACCATCCTTGTTGCTGGCCCTGCTCCAGGAGCTCCGTGTCCCTCCTGCCCTGAGGAGCCCAGAGCTGGACACAGCACCCCAGATGTGCCTCACAGGGCTGAGCAGAGGGGCAGGATCACTCCCTGACCTGCTGGAAATGCTCTTCCTGGAGCACCCCTGGATCACTTTGGCTTTCTTGGCCCCCAGGGCACTGCTGGTCAAGGACAGCCGGTCGTCCACCAGGACACCCAGATCCTTCCCCACAAAGCTGCTCCAGCATGTCACCTCCAGCCTGTGCTGGTGCCCAGGGTTGTTCCTCCCCAGGTGCAGGACCTGCATTTCCCTTTGCTGAATTTCAGACACTTCTCTGCCCATTCCTCCACACATCAAGGTGCCTCTGACAGGCTGCACAGCCCTTGGGGTGATCAGCTGCTCCTCCCAGCTTTGTGTCATCACTCAACTTCTTGAGGATGCACTTGTCCCTTCATGCAATGTTGGTTTTCCTAGCTTTTACAGAGATGGGGTGACTGAGAGGTGTTTTAAAAGATTTTATTCTCAGTTTTGATGAATAGTGAGACACAAGAGATGTAAAACTCAATGCCATTCCATCAGAAGCTAACTTACTTTTTTTTGTTACAATATCTTATAAATGTTTTTTACCTTATTAGCTTTTGTCACAAAATGCCACTATTCTAACACCAATCACCTATATTTTTTTCCACGTTGTCTTGCTACAATGCATCTTTCACAGTTCTAATTCTCTAAAATATCTGGTCTTTTTTCAAGGCCATATTTTGAAACTTATTAAAACTTGTTTTAGTTCAATCTCACTCTCAACCATATCATTTCCATTCTATAACCTTCTTAAGCCGACACACCTTATCTCAGTATTTACATGTAAATATACAAGACTATATGAACTTTCTATTAAGTTTTAAGACTTCTCTACAAATCCATTTCCTACAATCCGAGTAATTAATGAGCAAGTTAAACAATTCTGATTCCAACATTGAACCCCGGGGGACACCACAAGTGACAGACCCTGTGCCACTGATTGTGACCCTCTGGGCTCTGTTGTTCATCCAGCTCATGGAACCACAGAATCATTAAGGTTGGTGTCCTGGATTGCCAAGCAAGATGGATTCTATTCCCATCTGCATGGCAGTTGTCTTTTGTCAAGTGGGCAGTTTTCCTTATCTCTTCCACACCCACTCCTCCCTGGGGGGGACATCTGCTGATAACAGGCCATTGAATGTCACTGCATGACTGATAAGAACTACAGCATCCCATTGGGAGATGCTCCGCACAGAGGGAGGAGCCAAGCATTCCTACCTGGATATAATCTGGAGATTCTGTAACACCAGCATGGCTTCTCCACTGGATTCCCCAGAGGAACAGCAGCTGCCTCTTCCCCTGGATCATCAGAGGAAGACTCCACCCTTTTCTACAGGATCCCTGCTCCAGCAGAACCACACCTGACACTCTGGGAGGGCTGCAGCCACAATTCCAACTGGACTGCTACCAACACCCTGACCCACAGGGTGTCAGGTTGAGTTCTGACTCTGCCAGGGTTGTTTTGGTTTACTGCTTTATTTATTTTATCTTTTTATTTTCTTCCCTGTTAAAGAACTGTTATTTCCTGCTCCCATGTTTTTGCCTGACAGCCCCTTAATTTAAAATTTATAGCAAGTTAGAGGCGGGGGGGTTTACATTTTCCATTTCAGGGGAGGCTCCTGCCTTCCTTAGCAGACACCTGTCTTTTCAAGCCAAGACAGTTGGAAAAGACCTTCAAGATCTAAGTCCAACTAGAAAGTTAAGACAGCCAGGTCCATCACTAAACCACATCCCTAAGCACCACATCTGTGGGACAGTTCTCAGTCCAGCTCATCCACTCTTCCAGTCCACATTTCCTGAGTTTATCCAACAGAAATGATGGGAGACAGTGTCACAAGCCCTGCTGAAGTCCAGGTACACAAAACCCACTGTTCTCCCCTTCTCCATCCAGGTGGTTGTCTCATTGTAGAAGGCAATTGGGTTGGTCAAACATGATTTCCCTTCAGTGAATCCATGCTGACAACTCCTGATTGCCTTTCCTGACACTGGTGTTTTCCCACTTAAAGCATTTCCTTTTGACAACTGGGCATCTCCCTTCGGGGGACAGCAAACAGAGTCACTGGAAAATGCCTCCCTTGTGTTAATGAGCATTTTGCAGATGTGCAGGGACCCCCACCCCGTGGGGGAGAACACAGTGATGCTCTGAGAGCTCTGCAGAGCCTCCTGGGAGCTGGCAGGATGTCTCCCAGACTTCCTGGTGCACAGCAAGTCCTGTGGGATCGCTTGTGCCATTCCACACCACTGTGGAGTTGGGTGGACAGGCAGGTGGAGAAGGAAAAGCAGAAATAAATTAAACCTTCCTTGCCTCATCCTCTCTCATCCTAAATCAGTGAGAGGCTGCCAGTGCCTGGGGTGCCACGTCCAGGACAATCACAGATGACAGTGCCTTCGAGGGACGCTGTCAAAGACTTTTAGGCTCATCATTCAGCAATGGGAAGATTTCCTGACCGATTTTGTGGGAAGGAGCCCCTTTGCAGACATGCTGGGAGTGCCACCTGCAGCCGGTGTGGCTTCAGCCCTGCTTCCCAGAGCCTGACACAGCTCCAGGATGGTGCCACCACCCCTGAAGGTGAGGGGTGGGTCACAGGAGCAGGAGGAGAGGCTGGGTGAGGAGCCAGGGATGCGAAGTCTGTGTGGAACACGTTTGATGGGTGGATGGCAGCAATACTGTCGTGCAGCCACACCTGGTGGGATGGGAGATGTCCTTGGCTTCTCCTCCTGGTCCATGTTTTTGTCATGGTTTGAGGACTGCAGATATTGGCAGCACCCCGGGGTTTCTGGGGAGTTGATGCTCACAGCTCCAGGTAATTCCTGACTCCAACACCAGATGCCTGATGTCAGATGGGAACTGTCTGCAGCCCAGGGAGAGCAAGGGGCAAGTGCAGAGGGTGACTCATGTCACACAGCCAGCCTCCCACAATGTCATCCTGTGGAGGAACTGCTCTCTGGGATGGGGAAAAGGAGGATGAGGTCGGACACCTTCCACTATCCCAGGCTGCTCCAAGCCCTGTCCAACCTGGCCTTGGACACTTCCAGGGATCCAGGGGCAGCCACAGTTTCTCTGGGCACCCTGTGCCAGGGCCTCCCCACCCCCTCAGGGAAGAATTTCTTCCTAATACCTAAATCTAACCCTGCCTTCTATCAGTTAAATCCAGTTCTCTTGTCCTATCACTCCATGCTCTTGTCAAAGCTTCTTGTAGACCCTCTTTAAATCAGACCCCCTTGAGATCAGTGGCTGTGGTGTCAGACTGTGACTTCAGTGGGTCATGATTAATCACATACATCAGCTTAGAAGTGACACAAGTTCTGGGGGAGAAGAATCAATCCCAGCCTTAGAAAAAACAGAGGTGTGAGTGTGTAAATATCTGTAAATACATACCCTCTTTCTGAAAAGCTGTGAGAGAACCCAGGGCACAACACAAGCAACATAAAGCACTATGGTGTGCTGATTGCACAGACTGAGCCCACAGCAAAACGCACCCAACTTAGAGATCTGAAAGGGGAAAAAAAAATAAAAATCACAATTACTCTTTACAAGTTTACAAAACCATCCAGAGATCAAAAAGATTCAGCACAGCAGCCTTAGAGAAGAAAGGCAAATACACCAGTGAGCACTGGTCAGCTGCAACACAGAACTCAGGGGATTTTTTTATTTGTTACAGGGAGATTCCAACTGTTTAACAGAAAACATTCTTTAAGAAGTGTCCAGCTGAACAGCCATGCCTCCATGCAAACAGAGATCCTGTGCAGCATCATCACATCATTATGATGGGATGAGTCCAATTCCTGAACCCAGCTGCACAGAGGAGGCTGCCCAGCAGTTCACTATGAGTGATTTTTCAGGAATGTCCTAAAATAAAGCCATTAGCTACAGAAATCTATTTTTTTTTTGTAGTAGGAATTATTTTTTTTTCTTTTTTTTAGGCACAGAGGGCTAAAGTCAGGGCTGCACAAACTTCCTAAGCCAAGGGAATTAAAGGTGACACCCTCATTATTCTAAAACCTCAAGCCTGTTCCAGTGCCCAACCACCCTCTGGGGAAAGAACCTTTTCCTGATATCCACCCTAAACCTCCCTTGCTTGTTTCAGCCCCTGGCTGAGGGTGGTGTGTGAGATGCAAACACTTGCCTTGGTGTAGTGCTGGGATCACCCTGTAATTTTTAATTAACTGCTCAGCATTCCATGCTGGACACTGCCCTGCCATGGAAGCACCTTGCCATAAGTTCAAAAAAACCTTTGTGGGTCTCAGAGCTGCCTGGCAGGGCTCAGAAGCACCTCAGTCATTTTTTAAGTACATGGCTGAGCTCCAATATGATGTCTGTATGACCATCTGATTTATGAAAAGCACTGCAAGCTTGCTGTTGGCAGCCTGGCTTCTTCCAAGCGTGGGATGCCAGACACTCAAAAAACCATTGGAACAAGCTCCTTAACTGCTTCTGAAAATCTAATTTTGAAAATCCCATTGGAAACCAGGCATGTGAAACACAGGAGAAGGTTGGAAAATGCCCAGCTCCATGTCTGTGGAGTTCAGGTTGTGCGGATCTTGGGACGCTGCTCATTAGAAAATAATAATAATAATTTTTAAAAAATCCAATAGTAAAACAAGGTCTCTGTAGCCATTGATAAAACATGTTATTTGAGAACTCATGAAGCTGAGTAAACTACCACTGCAGACTCCTGAAATTTTAGCCTAGCCTGACAAAAATCCCTTTATTCACACAATTTACAGGAGTCACAGCAGGCAAGTCTGTCGGAGGAAAAGAGATCAGATGTTCAGGCAAACAAAAGTAGAAAGAACAAGACTGCTGAGCAAAAATATAATTTGGCTGACTAGTCTGTTTATAAAGTAGGAAATATAGCATGAAATTTAAAGTCTCTGTGTTTAACAATGCCATTATTTTAGGGGCACATTTAATTTCAAAAGAAAAACTGATTGAAAATTTGCCCGTTCCTGTTTTTGAGTTGGAACCTGGTTTCTGATTAGATGAAGGTTTCTGTACAATATATCCATTTACCCCCAAGAAAATTACCAATTCTTAAAACAAAACCTTGAACACTCACAGCCTAGTTTGTGTCTTTGATGCAGGATGAACTAAAATGTTTAGATTGAAATGATTTTGGTTTTCCTGCTTCCATCCTGTGAGTATTAAATAAATCAACCCTAAACCCATCCAACAGGTCCCAACTCAATCCTTAAGCAAAGTGGGCAGGGTTTTTTCAATGTTTGTTACTTTTGAACATCCAGGTAGGTCAGGGATGGATCCCACCCAGCACAGGTGCTGAGGCAAAACCCAAAACTTGGCCTTTTTACTTAAACAAAACTAAATCAGCAGTAAACAAAAGGAAATTAAACAAACAGGTGCTAACCAATTACGAAAAAAATAAAGAACTATTCACTTTGCTTGGGATGTTTTACCTTTGATCTCTCTTTTGCAGTGGATGCCTCCTCAAAATGAGCAGTGAGAGCCATCAGCAGCCCCACAAACAGATTGTTTAAGCTGAAAACCTCCGCCGTGATGGACCACTGCCATGTTAGACGAGAAAATGAAAACACCCCCGCAGCAAGGATTCCTCCAGCATATGAGCCAGAAAGCCTGCAAACACAGATAACATGAAATCTTCTTTTCCAACAAAAAAAAAGCCTACTTTATTGTCCTTCTTTTTTTTAATTTTTTTTTTTAAAAACATACAGCAGCAGCAGCAACGAGTGCCACCCAGCACCCTGCCAAAACATTATATGGGTAAGATCTCCCTAATAATTTCTCTGCTAAGGATTGCCATTGGGAAGAGCAGAGCCTGTTTGCCAGTCACCCAACACCAAAGAATCTGCTTCTTCTTGCCATGAAAACTTCCAGGATTGAATTTGCTTCAGAAATCCTGATGAGGGAAGGCCCAGAGGGTGCAGGGAGCCAGGGAGTCATGGCTTTAATGGGATACTCTGGAGGAGATGCCAGCAAGGGTACAGCCTTCAATTCATCCAGGAGCTGAATTAAGAGTGGATTAGAGCTATTCAGGATGGACAGCATTGGCAGGGCTTTCCTGGGAGGGTTTTGGTGTCCTAGGGATTGCAGCACCCACAGTCCCAGCAGGGAGAGGTCAGGAGTGTGGGAAATGGGTGCCAGCTCCAGCAAGAGGGAGGGAGAGGGTGAAGCAGCCACTGCTGGGATGGCTGTGAGCCCAAAGCTGGCCACCTCTGGGACTCCCAGATGGGATTATGGCACATTCCCCACGGAGCTGCCTGCCCAGCTCAGCTGGATGCTGCAGCCAGCACAGGCAGCCCATGAGGTGGAATTCAGGAAACCCATTCCACCCCAGTGGGTCTTCCCACCCAGCCTCACTGGGAGCAGCTCTGGCTCTGCCTGACTGGAAGCTCTCTCCTTAAGGAAGTCACCCTGAAAAGAAGAAGCGTAGGGCACCACGACATGCTCAACCAAGCTTTATCCAAAAATACAAATAGCTGTGGCTGTGGTCAAAGCTACACTCCAGAAATTCACCATTCCACCTTAAGACTCAGCTAGTCTCCACCAAAAATTGGGTATTTTTCTAATTCCACCCCAGACATGCACAGTTCCATTTAATCCTAACAATTCTAGCAGGTTTAAGCCAAAATAATTATAATCTACCCAACCTCTCCATCAAGCTATCCATGTGATTTCCACATGAGGAAGCTCCTGACAGAGCCCTCTCTACAAGGGTTCCTCTCCTTGGTTTGCTAGAGTCCCTGAAGGTATCTGGAAAATAGGACTAATGATTTCTATCTCCTTTGTGAAGTATTTTGAGATCTGCACGTGCAGCATGTAGACAAAGGGTGAGAAGTATGGAGTTAACACTGAGAAAAAAGGAAACAATTCTGAGGTGTTCCAGGCCAAGCTCAAGGTGACAGCGAGTTCCACATCAAGATTGTGGGAAGAAGTCTCAAAAAATCAACAGAATTGGGAAAAAAAACCTGAAGAAAAATACCAGGAAAGGGCAGCAGGACCATGTGTAATGAAAAACCAACAGATCCCCAATACACAAATCCACTTCATGATGTTCCTGTCTTGACTAAACCATTTAAACAGTTCAAACTTTTAGTTATAAAGAAACAACTCCATAAATCCCTTTGAAATTCTTGCAGGGAAATAAGGTAAAAAAAAAAGTGAAACAACTTTTCCAAAAATCTTCAGAAAGCAGCATTTTAGGCAAATGTCCCAATCATTCACCAATTCTCCTTGTCTTTCCCAGGAAAGACTCAAACATATCATGAGAGTTCAAATGAGATGAAAGAAATCCCATCCTCTTGAAAAAAAGTCTCAAACCTGCGAGTTGAGTTTTATGAAGCAAAAGCCATTCAACCCAAAGCTTAAAGAGTTATCCCAGCTATGTGGGACAGAGGACACCTCTGCTCACCAAGCAGAGCAGGGTCAGGAGCACAAACTAAGCATAGCCCAGAGACCTGCCTGTCCACAAAATCATAAAAACAAACATAGAATGGCTTAGGTGGGAAGGGAACTTTAAGATCATCCTGTTCCAACCTAAGCCATGGGCAGGGACACCTTGGCTTAGTGTCCAGCCTGGCCTTGGGCACTTCCAGGGATCCAGGGACAGCCACAGCTTCTCTGGGCACCCTGGGCCAGGGCCTCACCTCCCACCCTCTCAGGGAACAATTCCTTTCAATATCCCACCTAATCCTGCCCTCTGGCAGTGGGAAGCCATTCCCCCTTGTCCTGTCACTCAAGGCTCTTGTCCAAGTCTCTCCTCATCTCTCTTGGAGCACTTTTAGGTTTTGGAAGAGTCTCTAAGTTCTCCCTGGAATCTTCTCCAGGCTCAACAACTTTCCCAGGAAACTCATGGAAAAGCCAGGCTGCTGAGCCCACTCTGTGACAGCCCATTTCATGCCTGCAGCACTAAGCTCCTCCAAGTACCACAGATGTCAAAAAACCAAATGGGAACGTGCTGCATTCTTGAAGAACATCAAGAAAACAGCTTTGGGAAGTGCAAGCTGGAGACCACAGACCTGTCTGTCCACAGAATCATAAAAACAATCATAAAATGGCTCAGGTTAGAAGGGAACTTAAAGATCATCCTGTTCCAGCCTAAGCCACGGGCAGGGACACCTTCCTCTAGACCAGGGTGCTCCAAGCCCCATCCAACCTGGCCTTGGACACTTCCAGGGATCCAGGGGCCCACCAAGCTCCTCTAAAGTTCAACAGATGTTAAAAAACCAAACAGGAACGTGTTGCATTCTTGAAGAACATGAAGAAAACAGCTTTGGGAAGTGCAAGCTGGAGACCAAGAGTTTTTCTGCAGGTTCTGTTACCAGCAATGGAATTGATGGATTTGTGAGTTTGCTGATACAGAGGAAATCTCTCAGAAGTGGAAGCAATCAATGCAGGTCCCTCCAGAGAATGAAGAGCACCTGGCAGAAGAAATGCAACAATCCACAGTGTAAAGCAGCACCAGCAAGACAAGTAGAAATGAATCCCAGGTGATTGTCAGCTTGACTTTGGGATAAATTAACTCAATCCTGCCCTGCAGCTGGGGTAACTTGGTTATACAGCTCATTTTGATCAACATGAGGGTCTCCACACTCCTCTGCCTCTGCAGCCTCTTGGAATTCTCCAGCACAGAGTGACAATGTGTTCACATCTCTCCTGCCTCAGAACCAAGACGACCTCAAATGACACACTGTCCAAGGAGGTGACAAAAAACCTCAGGCATGGACAGCTCAGCCACCTACACCACTTTGGACCAAAGATCAACCTCAGGGTGGAAAAGACACTGATGGGTGTTCAGTGGTGCAAGGCACAGTGAGATGAAAGAAATCTCCAGAAAAGGCACAAAAACAAGAGCAAAACAGAGATGGGAAAAATTGAAAAAGCAAAGGGATGGGACAGATCTTTGAAACTGTGGTAAGAAGCTTAAAGCCAAGAGCTATTTTTTTAACCCATCCCTGGAAGTGTTCCATGGCAGGTTGGATGGGGATTGGAGCAGGCTGGTCTAGTGAAAGGTGTCCTTACCCATAGCAGGGGGTTGGAATGGGATGAGCTTTAAGATCCTTTCCAACCCAAACCATTGTGAGATTCCGTGATTCTCTAAAAAGCATGAAAAAATCTGCAATGAGCACAGTGCAATCAACAACTGGAGATGTTGGTGACATGTTACACAAGGAAGCAGGACATTATGGAGCCAGAAGATAATGGCTGCCTTAATTACAGGCAGAGAGAGAATTCTTGTGGTTAAGTGTCCTAGGTTGACTGTATGATGCTTTTATCCCCAAATTTATCTCTCCCAAATTTGCCCTGAACCAGGACATTAAGACAGAGTATTTTGTTGAAGAAGGTTAATTCAAGAGCTAAAGGAGACCTCCCATAAGCAAAAGCTCAGCAACCCAGTGACCCATGTGGAGACAGAGGGAACAAAATGAAGAGGCCACTTCTTGTGTGGAAGTTAAGAAGTTTTTCATGGCACGCAGTCACTTGTCTCACCAAAATCAACACCAGGCCTGGCACTGACAATGCAAATATTTCCTGCAGTGAAGCCCTGCTGCACAAGAAGGAACCACAGAGCCTTTGGGCTCTGCCACCCCACCTGGAGCCCCACACTCTGCCATCTGCACTGGCTGGAGGCTTCCCAGGTGTGCCGTGCTAGTTGCTAGTTGCTTAACACTGTCTTTCCTTTGGACAGCATATCAGGACTGCAGAGCAGAGAGCAGCAGAGAATTATCCTCACTCAATTTCTACTTGTGCTTCTGTCTTTAAACACTTTAAGCACTGTCTTCATTTTTCAAATAGAGTCGAGGTGCTAGAAAACATGGCAAAGACACCCAGCAGCTGAATCCTTGACTGGTCTCATGGAAAAGCAACATCTCAGGAGAGTTTATCCCAAAATTTTGGGGAGCAGGGAGGGTAGATGGCTGCTTCCCCAAATCCAGCTTGTTTCCCCACTCTTTGGGCCCAGTATGAGAAAAACATCCCCAGCACCAGTGCCAGCTCATGGAAGAAGAAAAGAACTGAAGCCATGGCAAAACTGGGAAAGTCTTCATGACCATCATCTAAAAACATACTCAAAAGGGACAGAAAGAGTCAGCAAAGGAGAGGTCACATAGTCCTTCCTGAGAAATATTTTCCCATGGCATCCCTAAACATAAAAGGAAAAGACTAAAAAAAATAAATTATTATTTTGTTTTCCTTTTGAAGCATGCAAGTGAAAGAATGTGCTGCTGGGCCTCAGCTCCAAGGATGTAGCCAGTAGGAATTTGCCTTTATCAGGACTATTTTAGCTACAAGTTTTTATTAAGAGTTTGCAGAAACATTTGGGAAAACTGAAATTAAATATAAATAACCTGGGCATTTTTTTCAAATTTTTAGCTTCTCATTTGTTGGCAATCACTAAAACATGCAAGACTGCAATTTTAAAATTTAGCCTTTCCTTTAAGTTTGGTAACATTTTCCTTTAGCCAAGGTTACAAGCCATATGCCTTTAACAAAAAAACTCCACCAGCATTTTTACTTTCTATTTATAAAACAATGGTGGACATTCTATATTTAGCAATTCCCTAAAATGTATTAAATGATCAGTGGAAAGCTACACATGGATGGGAGCTGGAATTTAATTAAAATGTTTTTGTTAAATGCAATCTTCAGTGCACTGGATTCATTAAGAAAAGTAAGATAATTGGAATGGTTTATATTTGAAACTGATGTATTTAACACAGGCAACACCTATCCATACCTAGTGAAATAAGCTGATTATTTCTGCCTTCTTTTCCCTCCAAAACTTTACAGGCAGGAGATCTTAGCCTTGCATCTTTCTTTTTTTTTTTTTTTAGGCACTAGAATAAGAAAAATTCTCTTGACTTTTAAAATCTCCACTAATTAACTAAATAATGCTTTTTTTCTTTTTTTTAATTTTTGTCTGTCCTTGCACCTGCAGATGATGATCCTGATGTCAGTGGTTCCCTGTTCACTTCCAGAGACTTCAGGTACATCACCAGCAACCTGTCTCTGCAGTAGCAAAGATACACCCCTTCAATGTATTTTTATTTCAAGGCAGTGCACTAAAGAGTTAACATTTTGAATTTAAAAGGTTTTGCTTGTTAATCAATCAATTAAAAAAATATTTTTTGATGAGGCTTAACAGAAAGGGACACAGAAGACTCAACACCCAAGCTTCACACAGATAAATTTTAAGCGCGCACGAGCATTGGCGCTGAAATAGAAGAATTATTTAAAAATTAAAATCCAAACAGGACTTTAGGGCTTAAGTAACAATAATTATCCCCAAAAACCCCAATCCCTTTGGGTTTTCCTGCCTCTTAGCCACAAACACTCCATGACAAAAGGCGGTTTCTCTTGCTCTCAGCGCTGAAGAGCCAGCTCAGGTACTACAGGGAATAGCAAACCAGATTTTATCCTTCCTCAAGGACCTGGAGCTCAATAGCCACTTAAGCCCTGCCCGCAGCAGGAGGAGGAGGAAGGAGAGCAGGGCTTGGCTCATCTCTCCTGGTTGAGTCCCATGGTCACAAGGAGCAAAGGGAAAAGAGACCGAGCAAAGAAGCAGAGCCATCATAAAATAAAACCAAACCAGTCTGGTCACAACCAGCTGCTGTCCTTGGTGTGAAACAGGACTTCAGCATCCCAGAGCTCCAGCATTCCCACAGATCCATGATTTCTGGGATGAGGGTGAGCAGGCAGCACCCTCACTTCCCACCACATGCACGGAATGCCTCACACCCAGCCAGGGACTGCCACCACTTCCTGACTCTTCTTTCTTGTAGTTATTTTATTGAAACACCACAGTTTGGACAGGGGATGGTCCAGGGTGGTTAAGGAGTGCTGAGCCAGTGAGGATTTTGGCAAAGGGGAGCTGGTCCTTGTATCCTCTCACACATGTTCTCCTGGACTGGAGGGGTCCAGCTGGGACATCTCCTCTGAAGGATAATGTCTCTGTCCATCCCTTTGGAAATGTGGACCTGTGAAGGTCACCAGCACGTGCAAGAGGCATCTTGCACCCCATCCCTTGTGCCCTGGGGCCAAGGTGACCTTGAATCCTCTTGCTGGGAGGATCAAAGTGTTCTGGGATGGCAGCAAAGACCTCTGTGGGTCCACATTGGGTCTGGACACCAGGGATGGGAAGAGCCCCCTGTGACAACTCGTTAGGGGAGCGAGGAATGAAGCATCCCAACCTCGCCCCTTGCATGCTCCAGGATGTCCATCACCACTGGAGCAGAGCCTGCCTGCAGCAGCCCCTTGCCAAGGAAGTTTGGTATTTAAATTCAACACCTCCATGCCAAGCTATTCCAGAGCAGCTCAATGAGTGGAACAGCTCATGACAGATCTACAAAATGCACACAGGGCTGCACTGCTTTAAGAAATATCACCCCATACTCACATTTGAGTTGTACAAACTGTGCTTCCAGCCATTACAAATGAGAAATTCTCTCCTGGTGTCTTTGCAAGTGCAAAGGGTGTATTAGTTCAACCCATTATTTGATTCACAATCCTTGGAAAATAGATACACCTTTATCCCAGGCTCCTGTAATAACCAGCGCCTGCTTCCAGCAGCCAAAAAACCCCAACCCGCAGTAGGAGTCGACTTGAGCTATTTAAATGTTTTATAAGTTAGCTTTTTTTTTTTTTTTGGGTAATTGCAGAAACTTTTCCTAATCTGACATTTGTTAAAACCCCTTATTAGAAATTATGCAGCCGCAGAAAAAAAAAAAAAAAAGAAAGAAAGAAAGGAAAAAAAAAAGGAGTTGAGGGGGGGCAGAAAAGAAGGAGTTGAGGGGGGGAAAAACAGAA
>JAYDZK010000169.1:110356411-110372975 GCA_034509185.1 Euphonia xanthogaster | reverse complement strand
ACGGTCCATCAGATTTCTCCTCCTCCATAAAAGAATGCAAAACAATGAGTTATTTACAGAAAGTCTGTGAGAAAGTTCATTGCAAGAATGTAAACATCAGAAGGCTTAGAAAATCTTAAAAAATCAGGGCGACAGATCCGCGCCATCCCCTATCCCAAAATCACCTCTGAGCCTTGCTGCAGAATTCAGGGAAGCAAGCACCTCCTTCAGCACTGACTCCACCAAGCAGGGAGGAAAATGAGCACTTTGGTTGTAGCATTAGTCACGGGCTCCTGTGCGTGAGGGAAGTGGATCCCAGCCTTGTGCTCTTCCCACACGAGCAGTCCCATTGAGATCCAGAACTACTCAAGCAGGGAGAAGTCAAGCAAACTGAGGATGTGTGGGAAGCTCTCACAGGGCTTTTAAGGTAACGTTTGAGGTTGCCATCCATTTTTTCCCCCCCCTCTTGAAATTCACTGAACAATTTTCTCCCTGTTGAAATCTTTTTAAATTTTTTTTTCTTTAAACAAAATCCACATTACAGAGAAAAATGGCAAGAAAGTGTAATTGTAGAGGAGGGGAGGGAATGCAGAGTAGGGAGAGGAGGCAGCTGTATTGACCATCTGCTATACCACTAAAAACACCTACTTAAGTGTCTGTTTACAAATCAAGTTGCCCGTGTCAGGAGAAACAGAGGCACTTCTTCAGCAGGATCAGATGATTGGCTGCCAGCACGCTGGGTTTATTAGGGAGCAGGCTGGGTCTGGGTGAAAATGTGTGGTAGGAGAGGAAAGAACCCAAAATCTGTTCCCAACAAGGAAATACTGAGAGGCACAAGGCAGGAAAAAACAGTGCCTGCAAGGAGCTGTAAAGTGGGCCCACCCCTGAGCCAGTTGCCATTCTTAGAGGGACCCCAAGACTTCCTGAATATGAGGTTTATCTCAAAAAAAGCCCCACAAACATTCAGCTCCAGCTTTGGCTTCATTGTTTGCCAAGGATGTTGTCATAGAATCATGGAATCACAGAATGTTTGTGGTTGGAAGGGACTTTAAGGACCATCTCATTCCACCCCCTGTCAACACCTTCCACTATCCCAACACTTCCACTTGCTCCAAGCTCCATCCAACCTGGCCTTGGATACTTCCAGGGATCCAGGGGCAGCCACAGCTTCTCTGGGCAACCTGTGCCAGGGCCTCACCACTCTCATAGGGAATAATTTCCTCCTAAGATCTAATCTAAATCTATTCTTTTTTAGTTTAAAACAGATCCCTGCTGTCCTGTCACAATCTGCCTGTGTAAAAGTCCCTCTTCAATTTTTTTTTTTTTTGTAAGCCCCCTTTAAGACAAAGTGAATTCCAGGTGAGATCAACTCCTTTCCCTTCTTTCCACTTTGGACAGTGCTATATCCTTCCTCCAGAAGAACATGAAAGCACATCAGACAGCATTGCTTGGCATTTCACATCCATCTTAAACAGAAATATTAAACAAAATGCTGCCAAACACTTTTCCTGAGGTGCATTTAATCCCAGCAGGGATAATGAAGCATCCTGACCCCTCAGATGTCAGGTCACTGCTCATAAGTGCCTAATGATGCAAACCAGGCTTTAAAGATGCATTGCTAACTGATTCCTGCTTCCATTCCCACCATCCTTGGGAAAGCAGGTGCAGGAGGATCCAGCTGCATTTTGGGA
Organism: Euphonia xanthogaster; assembly: GCA_034509185.1. Classification (NCBI taxonomy): domain Eukaryota; kingdom Metazoa; phylum Chordata; class Aves; order Passeriformes; family Fringillidae; genus Euphonia; species Euphonia xanthogaster. The sequence continues at coordinate 110,371,305 of JAYDZK010000169.1, read as the reverse complement.
ATCTTTACACACAGCTGAGGCTGCCTCTGTTCCAGAAACCAGGGGCCCTGAGCTTCTGGAACACAGCCACCTTTCAGGTGATGCCCTTCAGAGAACCTGAGCTGGGTCTCCAGGGGCCACCTCGCCATCCCATTCCACCCTAAAAAGATTTGAGGGCAACAGGAATTTTAGGATAACCCAGCGACGATGTCCTGAAGCCAGCTGGGAGAAACAGCTTTCTCTGATTGTGGAATTCATGAGATGGGACTTAAGAAACAGGGAATTGTACAGGTAGAGTTGCCTTAAGACTCAACTGCCCTCAACTCTCCCAAATCCAGCTCCTGGGATTCTACAAAATCAGAATCCAGGTGTTTGCTGTGTTGGAAACTCATCCAGCACAGTCAAAGAGTCCCAGGAGAGGGAAGCTTTAGATGCCAGACATCAGTCAAGGAACCTTTAAAGGGATTCCCCTGACTGCTTCCAACCTGGCCACTTCTGGGCACACATGGGAATGAGATCATGGAATCACAGGATCAGCAAAGTTGGAAAAGACCTCTGAGAGCAACTGAGTCCAACCAGTAACCCAGCACTGCCAAATCCACCCCTAACCCAGGTCCCCAAGTGCCACATCCACAGGGCTTTTAAATCCCTCCAGGGATGGGGATTCCACCACTGCCCTGAGCAGCTGTGCCAGTGCCTGACCCCAATTTAAGTGAAGAATTTTTCCCCAATATCCCATCTAAACCTCCCCTGGAACAACTTGAGGTCATTTCCTCTTCAATCCAAGCATTTCCACAACTGTGGATCAACGAGTGGCCCTGGTGTTGGTGCCCAAGGCAGCCACAACTGTTGTACATCAAAGCTGCCCCACCAAGGTCACTCAGTTTGCATTTCTTAACATCCATGGAAAGCCTGGCCTGCATTCCAGCTCAGGCACGAGCAGCTGTCCAAGTGGGACTATAAAAACAGTGGTGGGGACACTTAGAAATGTTAAGGCAGATGGCACAGCTCCATCCCAACTCCTGCCTGTGGAAAGCCCTGGCAAACTCCTCAGGAGTCCTGGCTGACCTGTCTGCAGCCCCTGACTATTCCAGGCTGTGTAAAATCCCAGCCACGTGCCAGGGATCTTCTCCATGACAAACAGTCTCACCAGAAGCCCAGCACACCTCTGGAGGAAAGCCCTGACAACCTTTCCTCCCTTATGCTGCCCTATCCAGCAGTTTTCCCTCACTGAGAAGCCCAAGGAAGAAGTCCCCCGTGCAGGCACAGCTATTTTTAAGATGCAGCCAGACCAGAGAGGCATCCAGGCATCTCCTGCAGCCTGTGGTCAGATGGCAAGGCTGCATGAGAGGCAGATGCAGGCAGCTGCCAGCCCTTCATCTCCTGCAGGAGCTGGTGCTCCCTGTCCCTCTGAACAGCTGTATGTTACCAGTCAGTCAATGGAGCAGACACTGCTGATCAGCTCTTAATGCTCACTCCAAAGATGAAAACATTTAACACAAAATCATATCTTAGAGGATTTTTTATTACTATTATTATTTTTATTCTCTCTCTCTTTTTCTTTTCTTTTTTTTTTTTTTTTAATTCCCTTCCCTTTTAATTCGCTCCTTTATCTTCCAGGCCTTGATAGTGTCAGGAACTGACTGATGACTACAGTGTTAAGTTGCCTCTGGTTAAATCAAACACTGCTTCAAGCAGAGAGTTTCTGGCTGGGTGCAGTTCAGGAGTGACATGGAGCAAGGGAATAAAAATACCTCTTTGATGGGTGGAGGGAGCCACGCTCCTGGATTGATGGAGAGAGGAAGAAAATATCCCTGTGCTGGTTTATCCCTGTCATGTACACACACAGGGAGGGCTCAGATAATCTGGGCAGCTGTGAGGCTGGTGCAGGGCAGGGGAGCATGACTGTAGGAACAAAAGCTCACAAGAGTGACAGCAGCTTCCACTCAGAGGGGACAGAGGATCCTGTGCTTTGTCTCCTCACAGAGATATGCACCAAAAAAACCCCAATGCCTCCTGCTGGAGTGAAGTTCCACAGCCTCTCTCCCTGCAGTGGAAATGTTAGTCCAGGGACTCATTTTGCTCAGCAGCAGCTGCCTCTCAGAGGGTTGTTCAGCTGCTGAACCAGCCCCATCCAGTTGTGCTTCCAGGTGCACATCCTGCTGCAAACCATTGCCATTATGCCAAGCAGCCTTTCCAGTGGCTCACAGATGTCCCAAATCTGAGCTGAATTTCCTTCAAGGTCAGCTCCTGCCTCTGCTCCCACCAGGTGAAGCTTTTCTAGAAAGCTGGTGAACTCCTCCTGCTCCACTCTGTGCCATTTTGCATTAAAATCAACGTCACTTGGAGCAGCAAAGCTCTGCTCTTTATTCATTCAGCAGGGCTGCTCATCCCCCACATGCAGATGAGCACCAAATACATCCTGGGAGCATCCAGGGAATCCATCCCCCACTTCAAAGTGCCATTCTGGTTAACACAGGAAGCTGGAAAGTCTGGAGAAAGGGGTTATTTTATTTTAATTTTTTTTTTTATTTTTTATGCAGCACATTAGGTATGACCCAGGCTCTCTATGGTGAAAGCTGCATCTGTATGGATGAGTCCTGGGGGATGGAACACATCACCTTGGTGGCCAGGTGGAGTTTCCAGCATGGCTCTGAAGTCACACAGCAGCTGAGATGTTGTCTCAGGGATATTTAAGTCCCTTGGAGCCCAAACACTTCTCCTCCCAAGGCCCTGCCCAGCCTTTTATGTGCTGTGCTCTAGAAGTTGCTGAGCTATCCCATCATTCAAACACCCACGAGATGTCCCAAGAGGGGTCACAAACCCAAACTCCCCTGAATCAAAGTTGGATCAATTCCTGTAAGATCTCACAAACTGCTCTGCTGGGTCAGATTCATCCATTTTCTGGCACCAACAAGCATCAATAGCAGATTCCCAAGGAAAGGATGAGAATTGGGTAAGATGAGAATTTCTCACAACTCTCTTTATTTCCAGCAGTCTCCACATTTGGTACTCCAGGGAAGGGAGCAGAGCCGGGGAAGGGGCTGGAGCACCAGGAGCAGCTGAGGGAGCTGGGAAAGGGGCTCATCCTGGAGAAAAGGAGGCTCAGGGGGGACCTTGTGGCTCTGCACAACTCCCTGACAGAAGGGGACAGCCAGGGGGATCAGGCTCTGCTCCCAGGGAACAGGGACAGGACAAGGGGAAATGGCCTCAAATTGCATCAGAGGAGGTTTAGATTGGATATTAGGGAAAATTTCTTCATGGAAAGGGTGGTCAAACCCTAGAACAGATGCCCAGGGAAGTGGTGGAGTCTCCATTCCTGAAGGGATTTAAAAGCCCTGTGGATGTGGCACTTGGGGACACAGGTTAGTGGTGGCCTTGGCAGTGCTGGGGGATGGTTGGACTCAATGATCTCAAAGATTATTTCCAACCTAAGTAATTCTACAATTCTGCCTACAGAGATGGATAGTTGGGAATTTTTTTTTCCCAAATTTCCCTTATTCTAATGAGTTTTTCAGTTACATAAACCTCCAGAGTCTACTTCCCTCTTTCAGCAACGACTTCCATGAATAACTGGATCATGGAGCCATAGACTATCCTGAGTTGGAAGGGACCCACAAGGATCATTGTGCCCAACTCCTGGCCCTGCACAGGACACCCCAACAATCCCATCCTGTGCCTGAGACTGAGATGATCTTGGATTAGACGAGTCTTTCTGAGCCCCAGCATATTTTTGCAGCAACCAGGTTCCTGACAGCGCTTTTGCCTTGATTTGCACTGCCCAAACCAGTCACCCACATCCAAACAGCACCTCTCTGGTGATGATTTCCAGAGTATGGATCCAGGATCTGTATCCTGTGGGGTCCTAGCAGGTTCAGCAAGTCCTGTGCCTCAGTTTCTCCTGTGTCTTGACTGCAAATGCTGTGGGGCTGGGGCTGTTTCTCCTTGGATGCACAGAAAACACTGGATGTTGGATTACATCACGGGTTTCCCAGGAAGGGGGGGCAGCCAGTGGGGTTTAATTCTCCCATTAACAGCCCCTAAAACTTCCAGACACCTGGCAAAGGGCAGCTCTGCCTGCAGAGCTGGATGAATCCAGAGCCTCCAGGCCACACATCCCACATTTCTGTTAGGAAATAAAATGGGTCAGGGCCAGTTCTCTGAGGGCAAAGCAGCATGGCACAGCTCACATCCATATGGACAAACTCTCCCGTCCTCCAAAGCAGGCTGGCACGGAGCCTGCTGGAAAACATCCCTGTTAAACCCTTAGGCACGCCCAGATATTGTCTGGGAGAGGGGTGGTTGGTCTGGGCCCAGCCCCTGTTTGGGATCATGGTGTGGATTTAGTGCCAGGGATGATCCCAGAGGTGGATTCAGCCTCCTGTCCTTGCCCTGGTTGGTTTGTTTGATGTGGCCCTGGGGAGCTCTGGGCTTTCACACACAGATTGTACCTGCCAGGACCCCAGGCTAAACGTGCAGGACCCTAAAACGTAGCATTGTGGATAACTCTGCTCCAGAGTCCAAGTCTGGGGTTAAATTTGCTGGTACAGACAGACCTTCCCCACCTGGATACTTCCCCCATTTGCCCACCTCCCTGCCCACAGTTTCCCAGGAAAAATCAGCTGAACAGGCACTCCTGCATCCTGCAAGGTGCTGAAGGGGAAAGTGCCACGTGCGGGCAGGGTTTGCTCCCGCCTTGAGTCATCCCAAGCCCCAGAGAAATGAAAGACACAAGTATTGCAAAACAGGAGGACTCAGGGAATCCTGCAATGGTTTGGGTTGGAAGGGACCTTAAGGATCAATTTATTCCACCCCTATGACATGTGCAGGGACACCTTCCACTATCCCTGGCTGCTCCAAACCCTGTCCAGCCTGGCCTCGGATGTTTCCAGGGATGGAACATCCACAGATTCTCTGTGTAACCTCTGCCAGTGTTTTATCACCGTCATGATAAAAATATTCTTCTTTATAATTAATGTAAATTGACCCTCTATTAGTTTAAAACCCCTTGTCCTAGCACTACAGGCCCTAATAAAAAGTTTGTCCCCATCTTCCAGGCCCCAGGCTTGGGTCAGTGGCAGATCTGAAACCCTGGCTCTGTTAAGCTGCTCCTGGAGCAGGATGCTACTGCAGGAGGAGACCAGGTCTTTGCCTCTCCATTGCAAACCCTATTTATCTCAGAGGCACGAAATAGGAAGAGGGCAGAGATCTGAAATGTGGCTTTCCATTTGAGCCAATCATGGAATCATTAAGGTTGCAAAAGACCTCTGAGGTCATTGAGTCCAACCATCAACCAGCACCACCCTGTTCACCACTGAACCATGTCCCCAGGGACCACATCCACACATTTGGAACATTTCCAGAGGTGGTGACTCCAGCACTGCCCTGGGGAGTCTGTCCCAATGCCTGACTGCCCTTTTGGCGAAGAAATTGTTCCTAAAATCCAGCTTAAATCTCTCATAGCACAACTTGAGGGCATTTCCTCTTGCTCTGTCACTTGTTACCTGGAACATTCCTCTTTCTTCCCTTGCCAAACCCAGTTAAAGCCAGGCTTGAGTCTCAGCCTTGACCACCCAGCTGTTTATGGCCTGGAGACATTTCCCCATAGAAATGTGGCGGGGGGGAAAAAGTTAATTTGTCTGCAGAACGACCCACTTTGCTTGGGGTCTTTCCAAAATGATGATGTTAATGTCCTTAATGCCAAGGGATTTAGAGGTTTAGTGAGGATTTGGCCTTACAGAATAAAATCATGGAATGGAAGGCATGCTCAAGGATCAAGTCCCACTCCTGGCCCTTCACAGAATGACCCCAAGGATCACATCATGTTTTCCTGGAAGTCTGAATCCATGCCAGCCTGCCTGGAAGAGGAGGGTATGCAGAGGGCTCTGAGTGCACCCAGGAGGAACAACAACCACTACCCAGGAACCAAAAACTTCCTCAATTCATAAAAATTCCAAGGATGCATATTTCCCACACAGAGAAGAATTAGCCGCTGGCACAATTTACCCAGGAACATGGAAAAGGAACATGGAAAAAGCTTGTTTCCTGCTGTGTTTAAATGAAGGTGGATGTCCTTCTGAAACCCCCTCCTTGGGCTTGGCCGAGGGTACTTAAAGTGGCTACTTTTGACTCAAAACCTCAGAGCCAGCTGATCCCAGAATCACAGAATTGTTTAGGTTGAAAAAGACCTCCAAGATCATGGAGCCCAACCATTCCTTCAGCATCACCACATTCACCACTAAACCTCATTCCCAAGTGCCACATGCATTTGTTTTTGAACACTTCCAAGAGATGGTGACTCCATCACTTTCCTGGGCAGCCTGTCCCAATGCCTGAGCGCCCTTTCAGTGAGGATTTTTTTTTCCCTAACCATCAATCTCGGGATTTTAGGCTCCTCCTAATCCCCTGAGGATGGCAGAGAACTCTTCAAGCTGGCCAGGTTCCACTTTATGTGCTTTGAGTTTGTTGTGTTACTTCCCAACAAATAATGCTGTGCACGGATCACCCACTGCTTGTTCCACAAGGCTCCAAGCAGAATCCATGGCAGAGGGTGGAATGAGATGAGCTTTAAGGTCCCTTCCTACCCAAACCATTCTATAATTCCATGATTTTCTATAATTCCATGATTTCCCCATGTCCTTCATCACACAACTTCTCCTTCACATTCTCTGTGGCTCTCAATGAGAGCTTCCCCTGTGAGTCCTCCAGCTTTGCTCCTGTGCCCTGGCTCCTCACCACATCTCAAAGGCTCCGAGTCAATCCTGAGGGGACATTCATCATTACAGCTTTCACATTTGGATTTTTAACCCCCTTGAAGGCTTCCCAAGGATAGCCAGAGGAGGGATCCTATTTTAGGTGCACGAAGCAGATGAAAAAATCCACCAAATTAGCACTTAGTGCATTTAGCAGACTGGCAAGTGTTTGATCTGATCCTCAGGTTGGAAAGGGTTGGATTTCCTTGTGCAGAAGCCAGACAGCATCTCCTCCTCCCAAATCAAATTTCAGCCTCCAGCACCAGCCCCTCACAGCCTGTGGTTTCAGGGGACGTTTCCAAGAGCTGGGACCACGTGCCTGCCCCGTGTTAGGGGAACACACTCGGGGCAACATGGAAATTGCACAAACAAATTCCCTTAATTCTGAGTGGAGGGGCTAGAAAAGCTCCAGTGCATCCTGGCAAAATGTGAGGAACCCAAACTTGCAACAGCAGCTGCTGCAAGGAGCTCAGGGACAGACTAAGAGCCTGTGCAGGAAGGCGCCGGGCGTGCTCTGCACGCGATCTTCTCCTGGCAGGGAAGTGCTGTCAACCCTGAAGTGTTGGAAGTGCAAAAGGAGGTGGGAAGCATCCCCAAAGACAGCCAGGAAGTCGAGCATGGAGGTGTTTCTAAAGCAGAGGGCATTGCCCTGTGACCATTGCAAACCCATGGACTCATAAGCGATGGGATGGATCGCCCTCATCCGAGCTCCCTCAAAACCTGCTGAAAATTCCTGGGTTTCCCTCTGATCCAGCTGTGGCAGAGGGAGGGTTATAAGCCAAGGGACTGGGAGAGATTGCTTTTTTAATGTTTCATTTTGGGTGTTGGCCCTTTCTCCCAAGTGACAGAACAAGAGGAAATGGCCTCGGGTTGAGCCAGAGGAGGTGTATGTTGGATATTTGGAATAATTTCTCCACAGAAAAGGTTGTCAACACTGGCACAGCTGCCCAGGGCATTGGTGGAATCAGCAGCCCTGAAGGGATTTAAAAGAAGTGTGGATGTGGTGCTTGGGGACAGGCAATAGGGAATGGTTCTGTTGGCAGCAAGTGGGGGATGTGCCTCGGGAGAAGAGCACGGAAAGGAAATTATTGTATGGGTTGGTATAGAACTATAGAATTGTTTAGGCTGGAAAAATCCTCCAAGATTGAGTCCAACTGTTAACCTAGCACTACCAAGGAGGTGGCAGCTGTCCTGGTGAGGCTTTGTCTGTCCCAGGGTGTGATTTAAAAAAGCCATTTGACCCCTGAGTTCACCAAGTTCAACCCTTGGGATCAACCTATGCCAGGTTTCCCTTGCCATGATCCAACACAGGGACACTTAGCCCCCAGGGTCAAGGCACAGAAGTCTCCTTGCTGGTGGCTCCAAGACGGGATGCTTCCAGCTGCTGCCCCAAACTCCTTCTGTTATCACCCCAGCTGATCAGCTAGGGATGATTTGGAAATAGATCACAGAGCCATGGAAAAGTTTGGGTGAGAAAGGAATTTTAAAGGTCACGTAGCCCAGCCCTCTCCTTTGGACTTGCCTCTGAACTCTGCCCAGTCCAGCCTGGACCCACCCTGGGTGTGTCAGGAACGCCAGAAATGGGGGCCAAGTTCCAGCCAGGGCTCCAAGATCAGATGGGATCCAGCTGGTCCAGAGACACTCCTGATCCCCCTCCTTGCTCCACTTCCAGGCTACATTTTCCACCTTGTGATCAGTGCACACTGGGTTTTTCTTGGTGTTTCCTGCTGTTTCCAGGACAAGCCCCTCCACCTTGGCCCAGCGAGTCCAGCAAGCCCCTGTGCCCAACTCCACCTGCTCCACACCTCGCTCCTCAAAGCCAGCCAGGCTCATCTGGCATCTCCCTGCTCCCCTCTCTACATGCAGGGCGTGGCAGTCCCAAAGCCAGGTCTGGAGGCCAACCTAAGCCTTGTGGGGGCAGAAGAAATAGCCCCATTAACGTGAATTCCCAATCAATCAGGTCTTTATGCAAGACTTCCCATTTCTAACCAGTAATTCCAATTTAATTTGCAATAAAAATGCTTTTTGCAGCACAGCATGTGCCAGCTCCTGCAAGAAGAGCAAAAAGAGCAGCAGCAGCTTCTGGGAAAGCACCTATCTCTCCTGGGATGGGGCATGTGCTGGTGATTCCACTTTGGAGCAGGGCTGGAACCTCCTGCTCTTTGTTCTGGGTGAATCAGAACTTGTGCAAATTTTTTGCATTTCCACTTCTCTCTCCTGCTGAAGCTCTGCTTATCCTGAGCTCCTGAAGCACATGAACTTTCTCAGAAAAAAATACATTTCACAAGCAAAGATCCTTAGGAAAATGAGATACTTGATGAAAAGCTTTCCCTTTGCCTTCCCTACCCAATTATTTTTAAGTACTATAGGCATGAAATAAAATATTTTTTATTAAAATGTCAGCAGGCAAACAAAAAAAAATCTGACAAGATATTTCATAGCAAAGCCAAAATCAACTCTGAAAAATGACTCAAGCAGAAGGGTTAACCCTCAGCCTGTAATTTCTTTCCCAGGGAGACAGCAAATCCTCTCGAGTTCTCTGTACAGAGGGACTCCTGCAAAGTCTGACATTATTTGATTTTATTGTTTTCTGAGTAATAACAGCCCTTCTCTAAGGCTGGGGACTGGATTTGTCCTTATAAAATGACCTTTTTGTAGCCTACAAGTAGTGACAAAAGGACAAACTGGCAGAAAACTGACGAGATCTGTGGCTTTCTGCTGGTGGAAAGTCAGGTTTTATCCACCCTCAGCTCTGAGCCGCTCCAGAGACAAGAGTGTGGAGATCTCTGTTATCCTTTGGGATCTGCCATTTCCAGAGCTCCTGGAAACCATGTCCACAATGAGTTTTTGTTTTTCCTGCAATGGTTGAACAATCCCCCCTCACTCTTTGGAGCAGGTGGAGCCCTTTCCCACGGTCACTTTTCCTACAGATGCCAACAGCCTTCCTGCTCTTCTTGTGACATCATTCCCTCTCCTGAAATCACACCCATCCTATCCAAAACCAATGTTTTTTCTCCAAAAGCAGAAGGAATCATGATATGCTGGAACATCCAAGTGCTGCTGTTCAGGTTAATCTACCCAAAGTCTTTTGAATCCTGCAAAGTCCCTGCCAGAACATCACAGAACAAAACAGAAGTTTTATTCCTCATTTCCCTGATGGGATTTTATCTCTTCTGGTCAACTGCTTCTTCATCTCCACTAAGAAAAGCAGGGAACAACTCTCTGTCTGTTTGGAATGTGCAGAAGCAAAGGAAAATGGCCAAATACTGAAAAAGGAGAATAAATTGCTTCCTTGGGTAGATCAGAGCAGGCTGGTCTGCACAAAACCCACCCCTGCCCACAGAGCTGAAGTGAGGAGCTGCTGTGAATCTTCATTTGCAAACCCACATTTTCAATGGGGCTACAAGGAGAGGGAATGAGTCAGATGACAGAAACTGAGCGAGGAAGCATGAAGACCATCCCAAGCAAACCATCTGGGCCTGAAATGTCAGGCAGATCCTTCCTGGAGGAATCAGTCAGAGCAGTCTTTCTTCCAGCGTGCGCACGATTGAGCGAGTACCTCAATTACGGCTCTGTCTTCCACTGCACATTGACCTTAAGAGCTCAGTGCTTTATAGGAAGGAGATTAATTCAATTAACACACCCAGGGGCTTCCAGCCAGGCTCAAACTGACCTGCTGCCAGCAGGCATTGGAAGCAGCACAGGGCACTGCAGTTCAAATGTCCCATCTACCCCTGCTTTCCATCTGCAGCCACGAAGGTGGGGTTTGTTTGAAAAACATCCCAAGGGTTTGGGGTTTTATTGTAGTTAAAGGCAAGGCACTGAGAAAAGCCTGAGAACATCCACTTTTTGATAGGATCTGACGCTGTTCATGAAGTTAGGCCAAACTGGGAAAATTGGGACCAGCAACTTGATATCCTAAAATCCTGGAATGGTTTGGGTTGGAAGGGACTTTAAAGATCATCCCATTCCTCTCCCTGCTGTGGACAGGGACACCTTCCACCATCCCAGGGTGCTCCAAGCCATGTCCAACTTGGTCTCGGACATTTCCAAGGATCCAGGGGCAGCCAGAGCTTCTCTGGGCACCCTGTGCCAGGGCCTCACCACCTCACAGGGGGGATTTTCTTCCTAAAATCTCACTGAAATCTCCTCTCTGTCAGTTTAAAACAATTTCCCCTTGTCCTGTCACTCTCTGCCCATGTAAAAAGTCTCTTCCTCTTTTATATAAGCCCCCTCTAAGTACTGAATTGAGGTCTCCCCAGAGCCTTCTCTTCCCAAGCTGCTCTGCCATCAGCAATCCTGTTTTCCTCTTGACTGTGTGAATTTCAGCATTTCTTCTGGGAAGAGGGAGGGAGACCTTGCACTCCACAAAGTCACTTGAGCACCAGAGCATCTGCACAAGGGACATTTTCTCTCTCCCTCACCCTATTAAAGGATGACTTGAGGGGGAAAGCAGTGATAATCCTAACCAGGAATACCAAATTCCACCTCATGCTAAACCTCAAGTTTTTTTTTTTAATTCCCCAAGTCTGTGTGCAGGTGTATTTTCTCCTCGAGGTGAGAAAAGAATCAGAGAATCCTGGAATTGTTAAGGTTGGAAAAGACCTTTAATATCAACAAGTCCAACCATCAACCCCACGCCACCACTGTGTCCTCAAGTGCCACATCTACAAATTTTTTGAACACTTCCAGGGATGGTGACTCCACCACTTCCCTGAGCAGCCTGTTCCAGTACTTGACAACCTCTTCAGTGAACAAAATTTTTCCTAATATCCAATCTAAATCTCCCCTAATGGAGAAAGTGGAAGATCCAAACCTTTTGAAACACCGGTGATGCCACCAGCTCTGTCAAACCACTGGCTGTGCCCCACTTCTCCAGGCAAGATAGGGATAATTCTGCATCCTTGGACAGGATTTGGTGGCTTTTGTGGTGTTCATGTGAGTGGTCATCAACACCATGTACCTTCACCCTTGCACAGCATCCCACTGGCTGTGCAGCAGTGCTGAAAGCAAGAGAAGGAGGCAGCAGAGATCCCGAGGGAACTCAGGGAGAGTGGGAATTGCCGAGGTGCACCTCAGCTGCATACCCAGAGGGATGGGCAGAAGGGGTTAAAACAGGAAAGCTTTGAAAACGGGGGGCTGGTTCCCAGTGCTTTTGCTCTGTGGATTGCGAGGGAGCACGCCCGGAGAAGCAGGGGCACCGACAGCTCTCCTTCTTCTCCAGGGTATCTCAGAGCTGCGGGGAAAAAAAAAATAGGAGAAAAACCGTCCAGTGACCTCACTGAAATTAGAAACTTAACAATGAACACGCTCCACATACAACTTGCCCGTCTCTGTCGTCATGGAGACGGGTACAAATCTGTGTCAGCTGCAATCCGCTCTCCAGTCCCGAAAATTTAAACGAAAAAGGAGGGAGCGCGGGCTGGGAGGCGGGAAGAGGGAATTCCTCCGCTCCGCTTGGCTTTGATGTTCATCACGTTTAAAGGCACAGGGGATTATCCGAGCCCGGTGCCGGAATGAAGCGGCAGCCGTGGAGCAGCTGATGTGTGCTGGCCACGTTTGCCTCCAGCAGAGCATCTCCCCAGCCTGCAGGACAGCATCTCCCCAGATTCCAGCAAAACAGCTCCCCAAATTCCAGCAGAGCATCTCCCCAGATTCCAACAGAGCATCTTCCCAAATTCCAGCAAAACATCTTCCCAGCTTCCAGGACATATCTTCCCAAATTCCAGCAGAACATCTCCCCAAATTCCAGCAGAGCATCTCCCCAGCCTCCACAGGGGCTGTGTGGAAGCCTCCCAGAGCCTAGGATGAACCCAACCCCACGGCATTCCCGGGAGGATACAGAGCCTCAGCAGTACCCTGCAGGCAGCAAGATGAGGCAGCATCCCAGAGGGGATGGAAGGAGGGATAAGAGCTGGGAAAGGAGCATCCCAGGGGTCAGTGGAGGTGTTCAGTGGGAAAACACCCAGCAAGGAGGTTGGTGGTGTCTTCAGGGCAGAAAGGGCAGAGTCAGACAGGAATTCCTGCTGCTGGCATGGCAGGGGGGAAGATAAAGCAGGAAGGAGAAAGACGGGACCAGGGATTTGTTTGTGGTGGGTTCAGAGGTCACAGCTAGGATTTGGGGCATGGACACCCTCCATGTTAGGTGGCTATACAGAAAAATCATGGAAAATGACCCTTCCAGCTAGGAAAGAGCAAAGCCAGGGGACACAGGATGCTAAAGGTTGGAAGGGAGCACCAGTAGGGTCATCTGGTCTCACCTCCCTGCTCCAGCAGGGTCATCCCAGAGCACAGGGCACAGGATTGTGTCCAGATGGTGCTGGAATATCTGGAGACTCCACAGTCTCTCTGGGCAGCCTGTTCCAGTGCTCAGTCACTGCACAGGAAAGTTCTTCCCAAAGGGAATGAAAAATAGACACTCCACAGACCTTCCTGGAGAAATTCTCTTCCATCTTGGCAACTCAGCCCCCACCTCTGACAATTCCTAGGATTTGGGTGAGTTTTTGTATGATTGGAGGCAGTTATTGGCCAGAAATTCAGGAAAATGGAGCAAAAGCAACCTGATTTCCTCTAGCATTCATTTCCTTCTCCACCATGTTCCCACTAATATTAAAGGGAGATTTAGGATGGGTAGGGTGGAGAAACGAGAAGTGACCCAACAGGGGAAGACTCTTGGGACACTGTCCCTTGGGCAAGGATGCAAAGCAGAAATACAACACACAGTAACTGCAGTAACAGAGACACCAGAAATTCCAAATTCAATAATCTCTTCTGTGAAACAAGCATTTTTCCAACAGGGGTGGAGTTACCTTGCTCACTGTGATGCGTTATCCAATATGTAACCACTGGATTAAGATCTAAAACGTGCATGAAGGATTTGCTGAAATGGTCTCATTTGCTGCAAAGCAATTAATTAGAGATACATTCCCAGCCAGGTATGTTTTTAATGCTATCTAGAGAATAAGGCTAAAAAAAAAAAGGAAAAAGAAAAGAAAAAAGGAAAATGGGTTTAAAAATTGTTAAATCCATAAATTAAACACACCAGCGTAACTCCTCTTCCTAGAACACAGATGCTTTGCTTTTCCTTTTTGAGAAAAACCCTTCAGAAGGCATTTTTGCTGAATTTTAGATTTTTCCAATCAGTGAAGTGCAGCTGAAACCAGAACTCAGGCTGGAAGGAGGGAATGAACAGGAGCACTTGTTGAACAGAGCTCCATCAACACCTCACCCTGACCAATTAGCAGTGCCTCGTTATATGCACTGCAGTAACTCCCCAATTAATTCGTTCCTGTTTGCAGAGCCATTGCAGGAGACAAAGCATTAAATATGGATGCTAAATAAAAGGGAATAAATAGCAGGCACCACTTGGCTCTCCAGGTTTCCGGGCCCCGTCAGTGGGGACGTTCCCTCCCTGCCCAGAGCAGGCTCCTTAACTAAGGCCTGTAAGTGCATTATTAATTTTTCAGCAGCATCTACCAGACATAATGAAGACACAGTTGCTCTGGGCATGAGGAGTCTCTCCAGAAGAGCTTTAAAATCTCCAGCCTTGTGGCTGGAAGGGCCAGTGCTGCTCTGCATCCCAGCCAGAGCATGGGCCAGGCACGGAGAAGTGACCCCTTTGCAGCCAGGAGAGCTCCTGATGCTCATTTTTGTGTTCCCAGGACACCTTCCACCATCCCAGGTTGCTCCAAGCCCCATCCGGCCTGGCTTTGGACCCTTTCAGGGATCCAGGGGCAGCCACAGCTTCTCTGGGCAGCCTCAGGGCCTCCCCACCCTCACAGGAAAGAGTTTCTTCCCAATATCCCATCTAAATCTCCTCTCAGTTGGAAGCCATTCCCCTTCATCCATAAGAGATCTCTGCACATCCTCCATGGTACCCAAGATCCCAGCTGAAACCAGGCCCTGGTGATGAGCAGGACCCTGCAGAGCTCCTCTTCCTCGATGAAGGCTCTTGGCAAACAGTTGTTTCTACACCACAGCATCCCTGCTCTGATCCCACTGGCACTGATGAAAGAGAAAAAATGATCCTGTCTTCAGTAAAAGCTTGAACAAAGGATTTAAGTCCAAGCCAATGGCTCTCAGAGGCAGCAAAAGACACCTCTACTATGAGGGTGTTGGTGGAGATGGCCTCTTTCACAGAATCCCAGAATTATTTAGGTTGGG
>JAYDZK010000169.1:110329604-110346841 GCA_034509185.1 Euphonia xanthogaster | reverse complement strand
CCTTTCCCAGCTCCCTCAGCCCCTCCTGGTGCTCCAGCCCCTTCCCCAGCTCCATTCCCTTCCCTGGACATGCTCCAGCCCCTCAATGTTTTGTCTTGTCAGGAGGGTCTCAGAGCTGTCCCCAGTACTGGAGGTGCCCCAGCAGCTCCAGCACAGGGGACAGGCACTGCCCTGGTCCTGGTGGATGCACATTTCCTGGAACAGCCCATGGGCCATTGGCCTTTTTGGCCACCTAGGCACACCTGACTCTTGTTCAGCTGCCTGTTGTCCATAGCATGGAATTTCCAGCCCCACAAGACCAGAGTGGGAGCCCCTGTCCAGATTTTAAAACACCCCCAGCCCTGTCGCAGTCTGTCTCCCCGGTCCTGCAGAGCAGTGATGGTGACAGCTCTGGGTCTGGGTCTGGCTCTTGGCCAGGCTGCCAGAGCTGTGTCATCAGGCTCAGAAACAGCTCAGCACCAAAGTGACAGAGGCTGAATCATTTCTCCTTCCATACCCATGGCCCAGGATCAATGAACCTCTGCCATGACTCCTCCTGTGAATCACTTAAGAGGGGGAACAGTGAAACCACTTCATAGGAAGCAGTTTTTAAAATGTCCTGCTCTGCATAAGATGAGTTTGCCACAGAGAAGGGGGGAAAAACATTCAAGCGTGTTCAGCATCTTATAGATTAATCCTAGGCCTAGAGCCAGGATAATTACTGCCAGAAGGAATAAAAGTAACATAAATATAGGTTAACACACAAAGGGTCCCGTTTGCAAGGTTTTACACATCACCAGCTCACAGGCGGATTTGTAAATTTAATTATAGAAAGATTTATAAAAGCAGGTAATACCCAAAGGGTCGTAAAAATAATTTTACTACAGTGAGGAGAACAAAACAAAAATAATAAAAAAATAAAAGAAACTCCAAACATTTTAAATTAAGTAGGGCATCTGATGGATCTCCTGAAGCCCTTCCGCAGGATCCAGCCCAGACTGCGGAGCAGCATCCGCCACAGCCTTCCAGAAATGCCATTTCCAGAGGAGAGCAGATAAGTGACTCTGACAGCCTTGTGACCTTCCAGAGCTGATGTGCTTAAAAAAAAAATCTTCTTTTTTTTGTAGAGGGTGCTCCTGGTATGGTCAAAGCCTTGTTAGGATGGGGGAGGACAATTCCGAACCACCTTTGCTACAGGGGTGCTGTGAAATCCCTGGAATTGCTGGTTCCCACCAGGATTAATGGTGTTTTTCTGCCAAGGACAGCTTTGGGGGAGGAGGATGGCTCCCTGTCCATGGCAGGGGGTTGGAATGAGATGATTTTTAAGGTCCCTTCCAACCCAAACCATTCTGTGACTCTGTGATTAAATATCACTGGGATGGATTTAGTTCCTGAAGGAGCTGTCACTAGTGAAGGAAAAAGCAGAAGCAGGGGCTGTCCAAGCAACTCAGCATGGAAAAACAGGGATATTCTCTGCCAACCATGCTATGAGAGTGTTATAAACTTTCTCCTTTTCTGAACGCTGCATTCTTGAAGAAAAATTAAATACTGTTACAAGGTGTGTATGAAAGGAAGGCACAGGGCAGGAAGAGGGAGGAGAACTCCATTCTGGGATCTCCTGGGCTTCCCACTAAAATACAGCCACCCTTAGAAACTTGAAATTGTTACCTATAAACCCTGGTTTTGGTGTATAAACCACGTTTCTGACCTACCTAGTGCTTTCTGCTCCAGGAGGCACTTCCTGAAAGATCCCTGGGAGTGATGCAAATCCTAAACCGAGCTTTTGTCAGTCCAGCAAAACATGCTGTCACTTTTAAATGCACCTTTTGGGGACTTCAAACAGCTCCTGGCTGGAATGCTTTGCTACCCCCATGCCTGGTGTGTGTAAGGAGAAAATGTTCAGGATGCTGAATGCCTGTAAAAAAGCATTTCGAAGGATCACAGACAAGGATTTTTTGGCCTGAAAATACACGTTTATTAGGAAGAAAACCTATAGGGTTACAAATATAATAAATAAAATGTAGTGTGATAAAAAAACCCCTCAGGACTGAGCAGTTAATCTCTGGAAAATGGGGACAGGACACTCCACTTTGCCATGATCAGCATCAGTTCTGCACAGGTGGCTCTTGGAATCTCATTTCACACCAGTTCTTTCTGTGCACAAGGATCCAGGCTGGACATTCCAAACCCTTTTTGTGTGTAAATCTGTTCCTACAGCTCCAAAACCTCCACACAGGACATCAGAGCTGTTTGCAAGAGTGTGGTTTAAATATACATCAATGTATATTAATGTATGTAGTGAGCACCCAAAACAGCACAGGGAGGGTAACAGGGAGGGTAACAATCCATCTGCTTTGGGAAGGCCGATCCCAGAAAGCATCAGCAGCGTTATGGGGTGCCACAGGATGGAATGGGATGCAGTAATGGGAATGCAAATTGAATCTCGGTATCAAGGAAGTGCCACTAAATCAGAGGCTGCAGCAGCCGCAGCCAGGAGGAGCCCGGTCCCCCCCGGGCCGTGTAAAACTGGATTAGGTGTGAACTTCAAACCCAGCGTGATGTGGAATAATCCTATGCTGGCAGAAAGGGATCAAAGCTAATTTCTCTAACTTGCTTAATCTTCTTCGGAGATGTCTGAACTCGGGAGACACAGCAGAGGAGGAGTTAAAGCCCTGCTCTGCCAGAGGGTTCAGCAGTGGCTGAGGGAGAACAGAGCACGTTAAAAATCCCGAGGAGTGGAGTTGTTTCTGATGAGCTTTTAGAAAATCAGGGAATCACAGGATGGACTGGGTTGGAAGGGACCTTAAAAATCATCTCATCTCTTAAAATTCCTCCCTGGAAATGTCCAAGGCCAGGTTGGATGGAGCAACCTGGGATAGTGGAAGGTATCCCTGCCCATGGCAGAGGGGTGGAACAAGATAGGATTTAAGGTCCCCTCCAGCCCAAACCATCCTGATTTCATGATTCTCTGTCTCTATACCTGGATCAGCTCTGCTGATGTAAAATTCCAGAAACTTAAAGGAACCCAACCAAACAACAGGAAAAAAAAAATCCACTCCTTCACACATTAAATGAACAGATTGATCCAAGCACTGGAACATCTCACCACCCATAAAAACCTTTCATACCTAAAAAACATAAAAAAAAGAGAAAAGAATAAAATTAAATAAACAGTCATGCTCAAATCTTAACTAAACCATTATCAATCAATTAAAGATTAAATGGTGAAATAGAAAGAGGATGTTCAGGGATCCCTGATGGGGTGGCAGAGCTCATCCAACCAAAGGTTCAGTGTCTGAGGTGCAGACCCAGTCAAAGCTGGAGCCAAAAGGTCAGGATTTCTAGGACAGGACACATGGCAGTGTCAGTGACTGAGACAGCCAAGACCAGCAGCTCTGACTGGGCACCTCACTTGGAATCACTGAATCTTAAAGGTTGGAAAAGTCTTTAAGGTCATCAAGTTCCCCCAGCACTGCCAGGACCACCACTGGCCCATGTCCCCAAGTGCCACATCCATATGGCTTTGAAATCCCTTCAGGGATGGTGATTCCACCATGGGCAGGCATCCTGTTCCAGTGCCTGAGCACCCTTTCCGTGAAGGAACAGATAAATGAAGTCAGATGGAATAAAAAATCCCAGCAGTGTAAATTAACCATTTGAAAGCCTTTAAGAAAATAATTTTACAGGTGGGTGCCACTTGATTGGTAATTACACCTTAAACTGGGACAGGAATTGGGATTTCTGGTTTGGATCCTTCCACACTTGGTGCTCCCTTTGTGCTGCTAAAAGGATGCTGGTAACTGATAAACACAGAGCTGCAGGAGAAATAGTCTACTTTGAGGTGTAAATCAGCTCTTACACTGCAATCTACAAATGATTCTGCTGGATAAAAAGCACAAAAAATTAAGTACAAAGAGGCTCAATCACCTCAAATAATGATTAGCCATAAGTGGATACACTGTACCACAGACATGTCTCTGCTCTGTTAAGTATTAATTTTAATGGACACATTTTAAAAGACATAAAATAGAGATAAGCACTTTTTGTTAAAGGAGAGCAACTGCTGTTAGTGAGTAAGAAAGGAACAGCTCAGAGGAGAGCAGAAGGATTTCAAGCAAGAACAGTCCAAGGATAAGAAACATATAGGTACAGTAACCTGATACAATTACATGCATGTAAACATGTGCATTCAGTGCAGCTTTTCTAAATAATTCCTCAAAATCTTGAATTGCAAGTTAAATAAGATAATGTATTGCTGATCTCCAAATCTGTGAGATCATTCAGCTTTCCAGAATGGAGTAACACTGAGCTAAAACACACACAGAGCTGAAACCAGCCCGGCTTTGGCTGCAACTCGAGGCAACATCAGCAGCTGCCACTGCAAAATGTGCAGAGAGCTCCCTCCAAGCTTCATACACACCCCCTAAATAAATCCTGTGCCAAACCACAGCAAACACTCTCTGTCAGAGACCAAGCTGTAAAGCTGTTTGGCTTGGGTTTTTTGCTTCCTTAAGTTCCAGCTTGAGGAGTGCTTGGGAATGCTCTTACATGGAAAGGGAAATAGCCTGAGCACATGCCCACCTTGTTTCCTCCACTGGTGGTATTATGATGTTATGATATTATTATATATAAATTTTCTGGTGATAATTTACTGAGAAATTTGGTACATTTGCCAATTACCTGTCAACACAAAACTTTATTTCATTCTTAGTTATGGAATCATAGAATCACAAAATCACACAATCAGGGAATGGTTTGGGTGGGAAGGGACATTAAAGCCCACACAGTTCCACCCCTGCCATGGGCAGTGACACCTTCCACCATCCCAGGCTGCTCCAAGCCCTGTCCAACGTGGCTTTGGACACTTCCAGGGGCAGCAACAACTTCTCATGTTATTTTTGGCTTTGTACAATGCTGCCCAAACTCCCGTCTAGCTCCCAAAGCACTTTTGGGGGAATGATGGGATACCCAGGACTATTTCCAAGAGGAAACCTCACAGAAAAGGAAAGAGAAGCTTTGCAAAGCAGCAGAAGTTGTGGCTGAAGACAAGAACAGAAGAGTGACAGCACAACAGAAGCCTTTCTTGGCCTCATTACCATTTTGCTGGAAGTTTTCCAGAGCGCTGGTCTCCTACAGCTCCTTCTATGATGGAATCAGGTGATGTCAAAATAACCCAAATTCTGCCTTAGTGCTTCAGTCTCTTTGGTTTAAGCTAAAAACAAAGACACACATGGATGATTATGGAATGGCAAACACAAGAAAAGTAAAATAATGGTTTTTTGCAGGATTCTGAATTGTCATGAACAGTGAAAACAAACAAATAAATATAAACAAAGAATAAAAATGCTTTATCCTAAACAATGGGTATCATGTATATACATTAAAATATATATACATTGGAATAAAGGGATGAAAATAACAGGTAAGAAAACACATTGTGTTTGCAACAGATGACAGAAATGAACAGAAATATGTTTACAGGAGCTGAAAACACGCTGCCACGGTGTAATCCTGACTTTTTTTCACCACTTAGCCAGCTGCAATTACCATCACCTCAGCCACGAACAGCACATCTGGGGAGGGAGGGGGATTATTAGGGGTTCCTTTGTCATCCCGAATTACCTGCCCTGTGTGTGTACACAAGCACTGGCTTAAACATTCAAAGGAATTTGCCTCTAAGAAAAGTCATCTTTATTGTCATTGTCCCCAATTTCACGGCCAGACCAGCGACACAGCCCGGCTGTGTGTCAGCACAGCCCCCAGTCTGAGCAATCCACACTGACACGACAAGAACTAATCCTATTATTTCTTTAACGGCATCTGAATAGGCATTTTCCAAGTCCTGCTTCTTATTGTAAGTTTAACCCATGTGTTAATTCTCTTACTGAGATCTCAAGCTGCTTTCTCTAGAATCGGGGATTTAAGGGAATCAAATCCCTTCTATTCAATTTGCTACTTAAGAGACAAACCTTTCAAAATTAAACTTGCAGGCTGTTTGCCTGAAAAACATCCCTTCTCTTTCCAAGGAAAGTATCTCTAAAACCCATTTTAAGCACAGAGAGAAGACGTTTTTAGCACATCTCAAGTTTAAACCTGACAGCAGCTGCCTTGAAGTAAGAACCAGGAGGGCAGAAATTCATCGGGGAAAAGATTTTCAGTTTATTTTGATACCAATTTGATGAGTGAGCAACCAAGCAGTGCTTTATTTGAGTAAATTATTTCCTGTTATTGTGATTCCCCTCCAGTAAACCACAATCACAGAATGGTTTGGGTTGAAAGGGATCTTAAAGGTCATTTTGTTCCAATTCCCTGCCATGGGCAGGGACACCTTCCATAATCCCAGGTTGCTCCGAGTCCCATACAACGTGGCCTTGGACACTTCCAGGGATCCAGGGCAGCCACAGCTTCTCTGGGCAATATTCAAAGGTGATCAAGTGAGGAAAGATTTTTGAGCACACCACGCTCAGGGGAGTTTTCCTTTCTGTAATCAAATATTAAGCTATGAAGCCCCATGAAAACAAACACCTCACTCTACACACACACACAGACACTTTCTGTGCTTTCCAGCAAAGCCACAACAACAGATTTGCTGTGGGTCTGCAAGAACTTATAGGTAACATATTAAATATTGATTGAAAATAAATCCAAATAATTAGGCTTAAATTTTAATACCCATGTAGGTTTCTCTATAATTCATGATGAACGGCATTTTCTGAGGTTCCACGAGAAGCTCTGGGTTTAATTTTAATTATGCATTTATTACATAATTCACCAAATTCAGTAATGTGCAGTGAGTCTCCCAGCCATTGAAGTGAGTAACGAGATTTATCAGCCCAGTTTGTCACACAACAAACAGGATTCAGAGCCTTATAAAGGCGGGTGATGAAAGATACATAGAGGGAGGGAAGAACCAGCAGCAGCTTTATTTCCATGTAATAATGCTAATAATATGCAAATAATTCCCCATCTTAATGAATACTTCAGATGAATGCCACGTTCCAAGCGGGGATGGCACATGGAGGGAGGGAACTCAGCTGCTGGGAGTGTTCAAAGCTCTTTGGGAACCACAGAGTTACAGCTGTGGGTACCACTGAGCTTCCCGTCTCCCCCCAGAGGGAGGCTGGACACTGGAACAGCTCCCCAGGGAATGGGCACAGCCCTGAGGCTGCCAGAGCTCCAGGAGAGTTTGGACAATGCTCTCAGGGATGCACAGGGTGGGACTGTTGGGGTGTCTGTGCAGGGCCAGGAGTTGGATCAGTGATCCTGATGGATCCCTCTGAACTCAGGATACTCTGTGATTCCATGATCCTCACATACCAAGAATGACACTGTCACATGGCAGAAGGTTCCTAAGCTCCTCAAGCTCCTTACATCCTGTTTTTAGACAGTGACAGTCACATCAAAAATGTGGATAATTTTCAAAATAGGCAGGGATGCACACACATGCCGGTAGGGATCTCCCTCTGGAGGCTGGAGCACAGACATTTTATAGGCCCAAACCCCCAGAGGTCTGTGACCTGCTCTCCTAAATGGTGACTCTTCAAAGTTGCATTTGGAAGTTTCTCCTGAATCCCTGCAACTGTTGGAGGAGTGAGTCTTGCTGTCCTTTGACAAACATTTCTATGGATTATTTTACTGTTTCCCAAGCTTTTGCAAACTTCTCCCCTTTCAGCAGGAATCATCTCCCCTGGGACACTGGGCATGTGCTCAGAAGCCAATGGTATCAGGTACTTGCCATGCTGTTCCTTCCCCTTATTATTTTAGCCTCAAACATCTTCAGGGAACTCAAATATTTAAGACTTACAACCTCCTCACAAAGCCAAGCCAGCATTCCTTCCCACGTTCTCACTTGAAACCCACATTTTTTCAGTCCTCCTTAGGCATCCCTTTCATTCAGCTTCCCATACCCACACATCCTCTGGGATTTCCAGTCTATCTCCTCTTTCAACAAAGTGTTAGGAGAAACAGGAACCTTTGGGGGGGTCTCCTCCATCTGCAGGAAGATGCCCCTAAGCCTTCTTTTCTCCAGGTTGAGCCCCCCAGCTCCTTCAGCTGCTCTTCATAGGATTTCCTCTCTAGACCCCAAATTCCTGTGGAACAAAAAGGCCCAAAATCCCCCAAAAGTTCAGCCTGATGATGAATGGGGGTGGTGGATCCTCCTCTATGCTCACCCTTAGGAAAAAAAGAAAGTGTGAACCTCTCCCTTCTCAGCACCAAAGGGTCTGCAGAGAAGAGAGAGCCCTTTAAATGGCACAAAACCTTCCACCAATTCTCTGAGATTCCCCCTGGGTCCCAGAGCAGCTGACTGTGAGGCAGAAACTTCAGGACATCAGGCTTTGTTAGGTCAGACACTCACAGAACTGCTCTTGGGATATCCCAACTGGAAGACAACAAAACCTCCCCCCATGGAATATGCAGCTCCAATGCTATCATGGGACTTGACTGTGGAATCACAAGCCCTTGAAATATTTTGCTTATTTTGACCTCAGACACTGAGGGAAATCTGCTGCTTTCATTGTCAGGTGGGACCAGCAGCGAAATAATATTTTCAATGTCTGATCTAGCACCGGCAGAGCTCATTGCTCACCAAGTGCAGAAACACTCTCTGAACTGAAAAATAAACTCAATCCTCACCTCTGCTTAAAGGATGCCCTCAGACACCAGATGACAGTGGGCTGTGACCAGGGATTTACAGCAGGATATCAAAGCTGCTGCAGGAATGAGGAAACCCAGAGCTAGAAAAGACACAGAGACTTGCTGCACTCACTGAAATGCAGTGTTGCCAAATAAAGGGTTTCCATTTGACACCAGGAACCCAGAATGGTCTGGGATGGAAGGGAACTTAGACACCATCTCCAAACCCTTGCCAAGGGAAGGGAAACCACTCAAGAGACACTGCAGCTCCAAGCCCTGTCCAATCTGGCCTTGGACACTTCCAGGGATCCAGGGGCAGCCACAGCTTCTCTGGGCAACCTGTGCCAGGGCCTCAGCACCCTCACAGCCAAGAATTCCTCCCCAATATCCCATCCCTCCCTGCCTTCTGGCAGTGGGAAGCCATTCCCTGTGTCCTGTTCCCTCCACCCCTGTCTCAAGTCCCTCTCCAGCTCTCCTATAGCCCCTTTAGGCTCTGGAAAGGGCTCTGAGGTCTCCCTGGATCCTTCTCTTCTCCAGGCTGGACACTCCCAGCTCTCCCAGCCTGGCTCCAGAGCAGAGGCTGCTCAGGGAAGACACCATCTGCGACCAAAACTGGACAAATTACACCTCACTGCTCCTTTTCCATGTACTTCATAGGGAACAAAAGTGTGAAGAAGAGGAAATCCTCTTCCACCTCTGAAACATTCGTCTCTAATAAAAAACACAGCACTGCCAAGCAGGGCACCATGAAATTATTCAAATTCCAAGTAATATCACAAATTTGCAATAAACCACAAAGCCCTTAATTCTTCCCCAAATAATTTCTGAGTAGATCCAAGAACACAAAGGAAAACAAGCAGGGAAGAAATGAGAGAATGACTTTTTACAAGGGCTGATGAGGGAGGGCACAAAGGGGGAGAAGGAGGAGAGATTTAGATAGGACACCAGAAGGAAATTCTGCCCTGTGAGGGTGGTGAGGCCCTGGCACAGGGTGCCCAGAGAAGCTGTGGCTGCCCCTGGATCCCTGGAGGCGTCCAAGGCCAGCCTGGGCAAGGCTTGGAGCAACCTGGGATAGTGGAAGGTGTCCCTGCCCATGGCAGGGGGTGGAAGCCTTGTAGCAGAACTGTTCCAACCTGTTCATTGATTATAGAATCTAAATACAATAAAGGAAGATGGACAAATAAGCAACCAGAGCAGCACAATTGAGCTCCCAGGTGGGGAAACATCACTTAATAAGGGAATTTTGTGGGCAGCAGCACCAGAGCTGGAAACCTTTATTCCGGCCTCTACAATCAGCACTTGCAGCACTTTGTTGACACAACAGAACATGGCTCAATTTCAAGCACCGTTGAGGTTGAGTAATTTCAAACATCTTTTAATGTTTGTAGAGAGTCCAGAGGGAAGTTGGTAGAAAAGATCTCCAAGGCAGCCACGTGGAAATAAGATACAAGAGCCTTCAAATCACTGCAGTGCCAGGCAGGAGGCAGGAATGGAGACAGAGGAGGGAAAAGGGGAAAGGTGAGGATCCACACTTCCAGCTAAACTGCTTAAAGCATTTATTTATGTCCAGGGGCTCCATTACAAGTTCATAGTGTGCCTTGGGGAGCAGTAACAGACCAATTCCATGAACACAGATTGGTGCTTCAGAAGTAAAATTTTAAGTGTAATCCGTACTCCTCTTTCTTCTCATGGCAGGAAGACACTCCTTTTAGAGGGAGGTCGTCCTGTTCTCTTATAGCTACCAAAAATTGTGCATGAGAAATCAGGTAAAACATGAATACAGCTGGATTTAACTTGAGCATTATACACTAGGGCATTGGTGCTTTTAATGAAAATCTGGGAAAGATTGCTGATACACCTGAGTTGGGAACAATGACAGGGAAAATAGGCTAACACTCATCTACAGAGCATCCCCTAAACTTGTGAGGTCAAGGGAGAGCCCCTTGAAAGTCTAAATTAAATTTACAAAGGACAAAATTAGCTGCTCACTGTTGGTATTAGAGCATTTTTCAGAGCAGGATCCAGCAGCAGTATCCCAGCAAGGAATTTCAGGATAACAGTAAATACAAACCAGCACTCAGGGTTTGTGTCATTTTTTTGGTCACTTGTATTATGTTGATTCAAATAAGGATATCTGTCCTGAGAACACCGAGGGAAACCCAGCTCTTCAGGATGCCCTACCAGAACAGGAATGCCCTGCAAACATGTCCCTGGAATGAGCCAGCAGTGGAGGATGTCAGGGAAAACAGGAACACACCTCCAGCAACAGGACAACACTCTGAGGTTGGAGGATCCATGGCTAAAAACTGCTCAAGTCCTGCTGGCAGCTCTGGTTTCTTCCTGACCTTGTAACTCGGCACACAGGCTGGATTATCACTGCTCCAGAGGCTGGAGTTTAAATCTGGCAGCAGGGAAAAACAACCAGGCCACAAATGGCCCAGAAACCCTGAGGCAAGGTGTAGAGATGATGGGTGCAGAGTGCTCCATCTTCTTCTGACTGAGCACAAAGTCTCTGCTTCTGCTTCCAGAAGCTTTCTGGGAGTGCTCAGCACTCTTGGAAGTTAAACCAGATGTGAATGGTAATGAAATGGTGCCCACAGCACTCCTGTCACATCTGGAGTCACACAATGG
This sequence comes from Euphonia xanthogaster, assembly GCA_034509185.1. Taxonomy (NCBI): domain Eukaryota; kingdom Metazoa; phylum Chordata; class Aves; order Passeriformes; family Fringillidae; genus Euphonia; species Euphonia xanthogaster. The sequence continues at coordinate 110,335,597 of JAYDZK010000169.1, read as the reverse complement.
TTTGGATAGAAGGGGCCTTAAACACCATCCACTTCCAAACCTCTGCCATGGACAAGGACAACTTCCACCATCCCAGGCTGCTCCAAGCCCTGTCCAGCCTGGCCTTGGGCACTTCCAGGGATCCAGGGGCAGCCACAGCTTCTCTGAGCACTCTGTACCAGGGCCTCAACCACCCTCACAGGAAGAATTGCTAAAATCTCTAATCTAAACCTATTCTCTTTCAGTTTAAGCCATTCCCCCTTGTCCTGTCCCTCTATCCCTTGTCCCAAGTCCCTCTCCAGCTCTCTTGAAGCTCCTATGGGCACTGAAGGGGCTCTGAGGTCTCCTTGGATCCTTCTCTTTCCAGGCTGAACACCCCCGGTGCTCCCAGCCTGTCTACATAGGATATTTTATGTTTTTATATTAGGAAAACAAACAGCAGCAGGACTGTCAGATTTGCTGTGGAGCCAGCAATGGGGACAACTGTGCAGCGTCACCCTGAGCCATGGGACAGCTGCTGTGCAGGTCTGCCTGCTTCCACCAGATCCTGCTGCATCTGCCACTCCTGAGCACCTCTGGCAGCACCACTTTTAGAGGAAAGCCAAGTTAAATCCTTCTTGTCCATTTGCTTTCTTCAGGACATGATTCAACGCCCTGCACAGATCCACACAGCTGTCCCAAAGTGCATCAGGATGGTTTAAATTCTTCTCTAAGTTTTATGATTATTCCAAGGCTGAAGAATGAAAAAAAAAACAAACAAAACCAAACCTTCTCCCACATCACCTCAGAGAGCAGAAAAAGCCTCAGAGGCACCAGCAGCTGCTGAAATTGCTCCTTCCAAGCCTGTCCTGACACCTAAAAACCTGAAACCTTTTCCTGAAGGAAGATTTTTCTCAGTGCAGCACCAGCCCCACTGCATCAAGCCCCATTTAATCTGCCATTTGCTCCTACCCAGCAGAGGTAAGGAGTAAATCAGCACCTCTGTGGCTCTGTCACAGGATTTTCCAGACAGACAGACAGACTGTAAGTGCTGCCCTGCTGGGACACTGCACGCCACGGCACCGGCACATTAAGAGGATCATGATCCCAGCATTAGCTGTGGGAACACTCCCAATAAATAGCTATTTTTCCAGCCTGATTGCTCCAGCTTCCATCACTTTACATTTTGATGCAGATTCTTCCTGTGAGCAGACTCATCACTGCCCAGCTAACTCTGTCCATCCGGCCCAGACACCACATTTATTCACACAAGGCTGTGGCATATGGATTTTTCCTTCAAAAATGAGGAGTGTCAGCATTTTCCTATCATTCTTCTGAAGCAAAAGTGATCTTAACTACCCCCTCTTAAAAGCTGGAGCACATTTCACGAGAACTCCACTTTGTCAGGCCATGGTGAGGTCACAGATCAGGCTGGCAGGTGGGAAAGAAGGTTTAAATGTGTTTATAGGGTCAGCAGAGGAGGATCCCTCAGCCATTCGGGTTTTTCAGCAGCTCTCTACTGCCTGAATGCAAAGCAGTCTCAGCTGAATTTCACTAATTCCTTCAAAGGCTTTCTTACACTCATCTGCACAGATTATGCAGTAAATACTCTTTAAGAAAGCACTCCCTAACCCCAACAAGGCTATTCAAAAAATAAGGCTTAACCAGCTGACCTCTGATTATCTTCAGCAGTTCACCCATCTGTCTCCAATACACAAATTCCAGCCTCAAAGCAATGCTTCCTTTAGGTGTCTGAACTGGATTTTAATAATTACAATGCTCTCCAATGAAATGGTGACATGAAAGTGTCCAAACTGGTCCCAAAAAAGCTCAGTGAGGGCTGTGAACACTTAAACCCCTCTTGAAAGTCACCATATCCCAGGCACAGGACACTGAAGCAGCATTTCTGCTCTCAAGGGACACATCAGGACCACCCCATCAGGATCTGTCCCCCATTTCACACTTGGACAAGATCAGCCCAGACGAAGTGAACCCAAGCCCTTAAATGTTAATGAACTCCCACAGTGACTTTGGGAAGAAACCTTCCCAGTAGCTTAGCCTTTTGTAGTGGCAGTGTTTACAACATTTGGGAGCTGTGAAGAAAACTGGGATTGCTCAATGGCAGCTTTCATGAAGTGCAGCAGGCTGCAAAGTAAGTGGCATTTGAAGCTAAAAATTAGTGAATTATTTGCCTAGAGGTGGAGCAGCTCCAAGGTGGTGGCACCATGCTCCAGCTCCCTTATGTAATTCTTCTCCCTGGACATCTCTGTTACCATTCCATAAGAGCTGCAGGAGACATGGCATCCGTCAGGAAACTAAAGGGTTGTCCCAAACCTCCCGGGGTATCACAAACTTCAATTTTCCCCTTCTCCCTCAGGTTATTTTGAAGTCTCAGCCACCTTTAACTGCAGCCAGGAGCTCACTCTGCCACCAGTCATGGCAGGACAGAATGGCTTGGGTTGGAAGGGATCTTAAAGTTCATACAGCACCACACCCTGCCATGGGCAGGGACACCTTCCACTGTCCCAGGCTGTCCCAAGCCCCATCCAATGTGGCCTTGGACACTTCCAGGGATCCACAGCTTCTCCCGGCAATCCATGCCAGGCTCTCCAGATGCTGCTACCTTCCTGATGTCTGTGGACTAAGAGAGCAATTTCAGCCACTGCAACCCTCTAAAAGTGGTGTTTGACACTTTCCAGCCTGGAATCCAGCCTCTTTAACATCCAATATGGACACTGTAAGCAGCTTTTGAATTTGAAGGGTTTCCACTGAGTGCATTTTACAAGTTAAGTCTCTTCAGGTTCAAATCTTTCTCACAGTGCATTTGAAATCACCCAGAGAAATCCTGATCCTGGCAGGGCTTGGAGATTGTTTTGATTACAAAAGAGAAGAAAAACTGCACAAATACATCTTAAAGAAAGGGGAAGATGGAACAGGAGCTTTCAAAGGGATGCAGCTTTGCTAGAGACAGGAAAAAAATCACAGGAAATGAGGGAGCACCAGTCTGGGAAACAAAAGACCTGCAAGAGGCTGATTATGGCCTTGATTAACAATCCCTGCTCAGGGCTGGGGCACCAGGAGCAGCAGTGGGCAAAGCCACCCCTGGGAAGAGGTGAAGGAAGGCAGGAGCTGCTTTCCAGGAGAACTGAGCTACAGGGACTCTTCACACCCCTATTATCCATGAGGGAAAAGCCCAGGGCACCTCCCATGGAAATGAATCTTGGCTCAGGAGAGAGACTGAGCTTTGAGAGAGGAGGAAGCACCCACACCCAATTTTCCTGCCTTAACTCAGGATAGATCAATATTTTATCACCTTTCACCCTGAGTATTTGGAGGGTTGCTCATTTCAGGAGAAAAGGAGGCTGCAAAGCCACAGCAACGCATGGTGGGGCACCCAGCTGGCTCAAAAAGATACCTGGACCCAATCTTGCACCTCCAAATTCCAATGGTGCAGCCAGACGGAGGACATTGCAAAGCTCATGAGTTGTCACCTCTCAGCCTGAGGCCACCAGAAGTGTAAGAGTGGATGGACGGCACTGGATGCACTTCTAACATGGGTTTATGCAACAAAATTCTCTGCTCTAACTCATCATGTGTCCTCCTGTGAAAAACACTGTGCAGAGTGTAGGTTTAGATGGGATATTAGGAAAAAATATTTCCTTGTGAGGGTGGTGAGGCCCTGGTATGGGTTTCCCAGAGAAGCTGTGGCTGCCCCTGGATCCCTGGAAGTGTCCAAGGACAGACTGGTCAAAGATTGGAGCAACCTGGGATAGTAGAAAGTTCCCTGGCTATGGCAGGGGTTGGAATGAGATGAGCTTTAAGGTCCCTTCCAACCCAAACCATTCTCTGATTCTGTGATATAACAGAGCAAATTCTCTCCCTTCATCTCGAATTAAATCTAAGCATGAAGCAAAAGCAGCTGCATTTGTGTAGTGATACATGAAAGTGTCTGCAAAGCATTTTAGGATCCTTCAGGAAAAATGCTAAATATCTGTTCTATAATTCAATGAATGTTAATATATTCATCACAGATTTCGACTCTTCAATTGCATGGGAGAAAAACAAGAAAATTGGTGCTTGTTGCAATGTTACGATGCCAAGGGATGGAAGCAGTCCAGGGTCTCGGAATATTCAAGTTCTGTGTGGGATGCAGGGAAATCCCCCATGAGAACACAAGCAGAGCCTGTGTGCTGTGGGATGAGGAGTGAGGTCACACTCAGGCACGCTGGCTTTGACCTCCAGAGCCACAAACCAGGTGTTGTTTTACCTTTTTGTGATGGCCAAAATCAAACCCAAACCTGCCTCTGTCCTCACACCGAGGGCCCTGGTCCTGCTTGCCAGGCAGAGCTGGGTGAATCATTCTCCTCGCTTGTTTTTCACTTTGTGCCCTTCTAGAAAGCTCTACCTCAGGTGCCTTCCTGCGCCAGCAGCTCTTGCCTGACACGACCTCGACCTCGTGAGGACAGAGCTCCAGACCACAAAGGCAGAGCACTTGCCCTCCTTTTTCCAGGCACGCCATTCACTGCGACTCCAAGGTATTTTTGTTCGCTGCTTGGAGCAACTCTGAGCCCAGAACTGCCCTCCTTTGTTCAGGCTCTTCAACAAGAGAACCCACTGCTTTTGCATCGTGCTCAAACATAAAGACTCTCAGCAATACCATGTGTTTAACCTCGGGCTATTTTAGCATGTGCTAAATTAGGGGAGTGTTTGTAATGCACTCACCTAAAATGATCAGTGCTCACACACCTCCTGCTTTTACACCTAGGAGGAAGAAACAAATCCCTGCTGCGGTGAGTCCGCATGGGAATAAGCTCCTCTGTGGTCTCCCTGCAATTTTCCCAAAATGTCCTGCCGTTCATCTTCTCCCCCAGCATCCTGGGTGTTTCAGTGACCATTTAAGCAAGTCACTTCAGAGGCCTGGAGCTCCTCTGTGCCAGAGCCAGGCTGGGAGAGCTGGGGGTGCTCACCTGAAGGGAAGGATCCAGGGAGACCTCAGAGACCCTTGTACGGCCTAAAGGGGCTCCAGGAGAGCAGGAGAGGGACTTGGGACAAGGGATGGAGGGACAGGACAAGGGGGAATGGTTTTTAGCTGAAAGAGGGCAGGGTTAGATATTGGGAAGGAATTGTTAGCTGTGAGGGTGGGGAGGCCCTGGCACAGTGTGAAAAACACCAATCACTTGTTTTTAAAATTTTAGAAGTTTAATAGGAATGAAATGGTTATAAAAATAGTAATATAATTAGAGTAATAATAATTTGGACAATTTGGATTAGGACAATATGAGACAAGAGAAACAAAGAGTTACAGACGTCAGGGTACCTTTTTCTGGGCAATATAAGCCAAAAAAAGGACACACATTAACAGAGGAATTAACCCTTAAAAATAACAGCCTGTTTCATATTCATACACCTCATACATGATGCATAAATTCCGTTCAAACAAAGGATTCTGTCTGGTCAGTGTCAGCTTCTTCCTCATAAGCCTAATGGCATCTTCATGGCTGAGCAAGGTGGGAAGAAGTCAGTCTCTTCTGATAATGGGGCAATAAATCCCATTTCTCTGAAAGATTTAGGTGTCCCATGACTGCAATCTCAGTGGAGTCCTTTCTTCGGGGAAAAAAGTATCCTACATAGCATAGTTTCTATTTTAACATTTTGTTATAACCTAAAACTATATTTACCACACTACTTAAGAGAATTAATACAGCATTACTTTCTAACATAACACATATAATATTCATTTGAATATTTGCGAAAAGCCAATCTTTTCACATGCTCCAACAGAACTCCCCCAGCCGCGTGGTTGCTGCTCCTTTTAACCCCGGGGAGAGGGGGAGGGATGGGGCAGGGAGACACCAACCAGGTACAGGAGAGGAGGTCTCAAGGGACAAAGGACACCTGGATGGCCCAATGCCCCCCCAGGGATAGAGGGCATCCTTGGAATCTGCCAATCACTCTGGAATGCCCTTCTGGAATGCCAGGACTGACAGACAGTGCTGGGCAGGGGCCAGGGAGGGGAAAGGAGAGGTGACTGACAC
>JAYDZK010000169.1:110297348-110325137 GCA_034509185.1 Euphonia xanthogaster | reverse complement strand
CCATCCCATCCCATCCCATCCCATCCCATCCCATCCCATCCCATCCCATCCCATCCCATCCCATCCCATCCCAGTGCAAACCTTGTGGGACAGCCCCTGATTTTGGGTTTGCTCTTCTTTCACAGCTAAACAAGAACCACTATGAAAATAACAGAAGAGATGCTACATCCTGATAATAACTCCCTTTTATTTTCCCCTTTGTTCAAGGAAGAAGTGCCCATGCTTCTCTCCAAGGTGACCACAGCTGCCTTCCTATTAGAGAAGAGTGGCAGAAATAAATGCCCAGCCTAAATGGAAGCAGTCTGTATCCATCTGTAACTTTAACACATCATTTCGAGGTGCCAGCTTCAGTTTGCACTACATAGAGGCAAGACACAAGCTGAAGTTACTCCATCACAAACTTCCCACATTGCCCAACACCCAGTGCTAGGGAAATTAATCAGGCTAACAACTACTAATCTAAAAAAAAAAAATATTTAAAACCTATGGACTGTGAAATAAATAGTGAGAACATTGTAGGACACTACTGGTTTCTGAAATACACAAAATTTATCTATTGCCCAAATGTTCTCAGTCCTCCACAAAACACAGGACAGACAAGTGGTGCCTGTGTGAAAAAAAAAGCTCCATCTAAATGAAAAGCATCCCTATTAATTGGAATAAAGACCTTTTAAGCATCAGCATTTAGCATTTACTTCTTCTCTCCAACAAAAAAAAAACTGCCTTTCACCCGAACTGGCAACTCCTTCCAGAAAAATTTACAATCGGTAGCACGCTGGAATTCACAGCATTGCCATTAACTCTGACATCACTCCTACCAAGAAAACATTGATTAAGACATTTTTTTGAGCAAGATTATTGCATACAGTGGGACAAGTGGGTGTTTTTCTCCTGCTCCATGAGACTCCAAGTCTCCTTTGCAACATTCCAGTCTGGTGCTGTCTGAACACCCACCCCACCAAGGACAGGAGAAATGCAGAAACTGCCCATGCAAACCAGCAGTCAAACCAAGGCAAATAACAAACAGCACATTCAAGAGCTCAAAGACAGCTGGAAAAGAATGGAAGGGATGGAATTGCTGAGTCTTGTCCATATAGGACCAGCATCTGAACAGCAGCAATGCCCTAAAACTGCCCTAAGGCTCCCCAGCACCAAGTCCTTTGGTTGGCAGATGCAGCACTGCCTGTGGATGATTTAAAGCATCACATAGCACATTAAAAAAAAAAAAAGAGAGAAATAAATCTCTTTTGATATATTTGTAAGTCATAATTTGTTTATATAAGCACAGTAAAAGACAGGTCCTGCTGTGAGGAGCTGAAGGGAAGGCAGGGCTGTCACCCACAGGGAAAAGTCACACCTGCACCCGGGAGATGGGAAAGGGAGATAAAAGGTGAATTCTAGAAGTTGCACAGAAAAACTGGCAGAGCCAAGGGAAAGTCTGCCAAGAGATCTCCAGTCCTTTCCACACAAACTATTCCCCCTTCACAGTTTAGGAATTGATTACATCTGCTGTCCTAGTCCAGCAAAACTGTTTCAGTTTTAGGTTTTCTTTCCATTGCTACACAAATTCAGTCCAAAAAATGGATTTACTCTGAAGATCCAGATCTCCAAGATAAGGAATTATAGAAATTGGGGAACCAATAGCTCCCAAAAGCCTCACTTTGCCCTCAGACAGCTCAAACCTGCAGGTCCCTCTGCACAGACCTGACTTTCTCTCAAAAGACTGAGATTTCCCTCCCAGCAGCTGGAACTAGAAAAGATGGGATGTATCAGAACAGAAAGCCAGATGCCACCTCTTAGTAAGTGAACAACTAGAAAAAAACATGTGGCAGTCATTTAATCTCCTAAGTTTTTTCCAAAGAGAACAATCTTTCACACCCTGCAGAGAATGGGGTGATGGCATCCTTTTTTTGGGAAATTATTTCCTCATTTCCTGGCTCTAAGGGGGACACCAAACCCATTACTCTACTAATCACAGGATGCTCTGAGTAGTACCCAAAACTTCAGCTCCAGACTGGTTTTGTAACAGTGATTTACATCCAGGATTCTCTGGACAAGCTTGGTACCCCCCTTTACACACTTGTTCATATCCCTGCTAATTATTCTTGGCTACCTGGGCTGACCTGCAATGTAATAGATGGCAATAACTCAAAGCAGTGTTTTATTATCCGACAATGAATAAATAAATACAACCCCATTTTCCTCAGGTAGATTTTCCCAGCAGCAAGAGGAAAACTGAAGGTTCCTCTCTCTACCTCAGCCTCTAAAAAGAAACCAAGTGCTGTCTGGTTCTAAAAGGAATTTAAGTGCATCCAAATAGTCCCTTGGCTTAGGCAGAGGAAACAATTTGCCTTTTACACTCCTTGAAAATGCCGTTTAAGATCTCTTACTGGGAAAAAGGTTACGATCAAACAACCACTCTTCAAGACATTTTTCCATGTCTAAAGCAAAGCAGAGTTAATGTTGATTCATTTCAATTTCAGCCATAACCTTCAGTGTGGAAAGTCTTCCTTCCTTAGACACCTCTCAAGAGCAAAAGGACAAAGAACATGTGATCTCATGGATATGGGGAAAAAAAGAAGGTAAATAGGAAGAAGTAAAGATTTTAGAGCTAAGCTGAACAAGAGTTCTGTTATTAGCACAAAATGCTAGTTCTTAAACAGCTTCATTTGATCCTGCAAATAAAGGATGCAAGGCTGGGAAAAATCCACACAAAAGGTTTCTTCAGGAGAGGGTTTTGGTGGTTTCCACACCTTCCAAAAACTCTCAAGTTTTCTCCACTACTTTGGAGGCAACACCTTTTCATCAAAGGGAGATGTCAGGAGTTACTTTGTAGGGTAAAACCTGAGCTTTTCTAAGCAGCTGGTACTGGATGGTTGTACCCAGGAATTCTGCTGATCCTCAGTATCACTATTCCAGCCAGTGCAAAAATCAAGGCTTCTTGGCACTTTTACTCTTTAAAACAACTCTAAGAAAAAGAAGCATCAACATGCTTAACAGAAAAAACAGGCTTAGCTGTCCCTCTGAACCCACCCAACTTAAATCTGAATTATTCTCAGGCCAACTGTCAGCTGGAGCCTCTTGATTTTCAGTTTACACACAAAGCAGAAGTTTTGAAGCTCTGATTCCCCTGGAATTTTTCTTAATAGAATTCTGGATATTGAAGCCAAGTTCACATTAGAGAGCCTGAGTTTTAAATTCCTTAAAACAATTACACAGTTAATTTAATCAAGCCAATGTTTAAAGGAAATCAAACATAAATATTTTGATCTTTACAATAAAACTGTTAAAAGGGAAAAATAAGAACTGTGGTCAAACAAAATCTATGGAGAAGAACAATACAAGGAAATTAATTCAACTGTGATTTTGAAGATTGCTGGTTAGTTAAAGATAATGAGGAGCTTTACTTCTCTTTTTGTATTCAAGATCTATTTTGAGATTTGGAGAAGCAGGTGGGATTTGAAAGACACATCTCCAGCTTATCACTGTAACTATCAACATCCCATCCATGAGCTTGAGATCCAACCCAAAACCCTCTGAAGATGCTCTGTGACAAAATGTGTGGGGTTTTTTGCCAAAACTTTATATTATGCAGCCATTATGAATGGTTTCTATTTGTTCATTCTGAAGAGCCTCAGCCTAATATTTCACATCAACTGACTACAACTTCACTGGCTGCTTCTGATTGCTGGATTTAGTGAGTGGTGGGAGGGAAGGGCAGGTATCTGTGGCTGAGGAGCTGGACAGACAGCTCTGGACAGACACCTCTGGATGAGGCAGCTCTGCATCATTTGTTGCAAAGCAAAAAGCAGATTTCCTCCTACCCTCCTAAAAATTAACCTGGTCAAAGGGAGAACCTCTGGAGTACCCCAGACCAAGAAGTGAATTATCAGTGCTAATAAACAAAAGGCTTCCGTTCTGTAAATAAAACAGCAGGAGATATTTAGGCTGCATTTGTTTACCAGGATTTGTCTTCTCAAGCTGGTACCATCTGTAAAATGCCCTTTTCTTCTGCTCACTCAGGTCTGACCCCTGCTGCAACAGCCAATGGGAGATCCGGCTCTGACTGATACCTGTGAAAAACCAGAACAGAACAAAAAAAGAGAGAAAGAGAAAAGTTCAACAACAAAAGAGAGAAAGAGAAAAGTTCTTCTTTACCAAACATTTTTAAGTGGTTTATCTACTGATAAAAGGTGGTGTCATACAAAGCCCAGTAACTGGGGATGCTTCAACCCCAGAAAAAGCAGAGTCAAAGCTCCCCTGCTCTGTCCCAAACTGCCTGAATTTCTCCCTGGGGTTATGTTCAACCTTACTCAAGAACACCCTGGAATCTGCATAATCAGCCCCAAAGCAAAGAGGGGGAAAACTGGGAAGCCAAAGCTACCAGAGACTTGAATTGTCCACACCTTCCCTGATTCCTAAACTTCATCTGTGAAATGGGAACAAGTCCCTTCCCCACTATTACATATAAATAATGATTGTTAGGAAATCCTTATCATTCAATGCTTGAATAAGAACGGAGATAAACACAGAAAACAGTTTATGTGATATAGATCACATCAGCCCAGAAATGCAAGAAACCAATTGTCAGCAGCTGTAACAATGGCCAGAAAACAACCCAGAAAGAGCAGCTGTCTGTCAGCAAAGCAGGAGCTAAACTCGAGGTACCCAGGCATGATCAAGGACAAAACACTGCAGTTTTTAAAGTAAGAGTTCTAAGAAAACAGTAAGAAAAGGGGGGGGGGGGAAATTCCTAGAAGTTAATACAGTTATTTCCAAAGCAGGGAATGAAGGATCAATGCAGGAAGGGCAAAAAATGATCAGCAGAGGAACTAAATAAAACAAGAGGTTTAGAAGTGCATGAAGAGGTCAGCAATAGGTTCACTTGAAAATGTAAAAATGCAGAGTTTGCTGAGTAACTGAAGCACTACTTCAGAACTCCCTGTGCTTTCCACAAGGCCCTTCAGCTATCAGAACAGGTTAACAACATCCAAACTCTCCTGAGAAGTGAAGTTTTAGGAGGAGCTCCAAGTACCAATATACTGCCAACACCACCTGTGCCACCACCTGCTTGGTGATATCACCCGGGCAGGTAGAGGCTGGTTTGCACACAGAACCCAACCTACCTCCCCCCTCTAGAGATGCATCAAGGTTTTATAAGCTCTCATAATCATATTTAACTCATGAAAAAACAGCCCCCTGTAGTTTTACCACTTCTAAAGCGGGGGTTTATTATGCTTTTTTTTGGTGTGTTGAAGGTAGTTAACTTCAGAATGTCTCAACTTGACTCTCAGGTACCATATTCAGGTGGGTTTACACCAACCAGATTTTTAAAATCACTGGGTTTGAACTCTTAATTGTTCTTCCTTTAAACAGAATTCTGGAGGCTATGAAGTTTTAATTGTCCTGGGGGAAAGGATGGGTGTGTTTTGTTTCAGATACAGCAGCTCACTGCTGCTCAGCAGAGCTGTGCCCACAAAACAGACCCTGATTTTCCCAGAACCCACTCCCAGAGATTGCCTTGCCCTCAACTCACAGAGTTCAGGAAGAGCTGGGGCAGCCAAGAGCTGCCTACCCCCAGGGCCCACAGTGGGATCTAAAACTAAGTTTATACTACTGGGGAAGTGGAATTATTCAACCAAACACAGCCTTCAGGCCCTGCCAAGTTTACATCAAGTAGCTGTGGAAGCACACAAGTTAACAGCAGAAGAAGGCAGTGTGAGTTGCTAACACTCTCTGGCCCAGAACAAGGCTCCAGCCCAGCTGAAATCCTGCCCTCTGCATGCCTGATCACCAGTGCAAAGTCCAAGTTTTGAAAATGCCCAGCTCTTGACCTATTATGATTTATAAAAGCCATTTCTTGTCCTGGGCTGTGGGACACAAAGGTTTGTGTCTCACTGCTTTTGGCTGCCCTGCTCCCATTAATTAATCACTGGGTAGCTCCAGTCATTTACTTGTTTACTATGGTCCACTTACACTCATTGCAGTGAATTAGTGTGTGTTGAGTGTCTGGATAACAACCTAAGCTACAAACACAAAGCACTGGTAGATAAAAATTATAAATAGAGATTAAATGACCACCATGAGTGGAAAATCTGAATCCTGCTGAAGAGGCTGCCTGACACTGTCACACGTGGCACAGATGTCACCACTCCAGACAATGTGCTCAAGGGCAAGGCACAGCAGCAGGAGCCAAAACACTCAAGCTGGCTCTTGCCATGTCCACTTTCATGGAATCACTGAAAAATGTGAACTGGAAACACCTTTAAAGGTCATCTAGTCCAACACCCCCTGCAATGAGCTGGGACATCTTCAACTGGATCACGCTGTTCAGAGCCCTGTCCAACCTGACCTTGAATGTTTCCAGGGATGGGGCAGACACCAACTTCCCAACCAACCTGGGCCATCTTCATTGTAAAAAGCTGCTTTCCACAAATTATGCACTGTCCCAATGTCCTGAACAGCATCAAAGTTCTCCCAAAGAGAGCTGGATCTGAGCTGGGATCCTTTTGTGGCTGTCATTTAGCTACAGCAGCTGAGCCTGTGACCCACTGCGAGTCCTCACAGCTCATAAAGCTGCTTCTGTAAAATGTTTTTAAGGCATAAAATTTATCTGTACCTCAGCAAGGCTGAGGCCCCAAAACTATCCCAACAGCTTTACCAACCCAAGGTCACAAGCAAAGTCTAACAGAAGAATTCATTCAGGATCTCCCAGATCCCAGCGCTGTGGGATCCAAACCCATCCTTAACTCCTTCCATTGTAAAAAAACAAATCCCCCAAATTGTCATGTCAGAGTTTCTTGCATCTCAAGTGGGTTTCACACAGTTGACTCACAGGACAGTGACCACCAGGACCCTCCTGTCACATTCTCTCTAATCACTCTGCTTTAGGGAATTGCACTGGCAGGAAAAAAGAAATCACCCTGCTGCCAGAAGCAATTGATGAAATAACTTTTCTGGAGTACTGAAAATCCAGCTGTGCTGAGGAAATTCACTCTCCAGGTGAGGCAGGGATCTCAAGGAGGGCTGTGGTGCTCCGGGCTCAGCATCAGCAGGGCCAGGAACACACCTGGTTATGGACACCAGCAGTTTTCTCACAGAAAACACTGAAGGAAAGTGGTATCCACAAAGCATTACTGCAGCTCAGATGCTGACTGCTTGTGTCACACTCACTCCTTCCCACAGCAGCTCACACTTCCCAGTGATAAACAAACCAGTCTGTGCTCGCTCCCCTGGCCAGCCCTGCTGTCTCCTACACAACTGATTTTCAGGAGAGTTTGCCCTCCAAAAACATAAAATAAATGGAAAAATACATCACACCAAGAGAAGGCCACTGCTATGTGCAGCTGAAATCTGCTCATAACCCTCAACTCTGCTATTCATCAAGTCTTTGGGAACTGGTTTTCACCTTCACTGATAGATTTGTTCAGCAGCTCTGCTTTGCATTTCTTTAATGTTTCTTTCAGGAGAGGTTTTCAGAAGCACCTGGAATACGTCAGGGCTGGAGAAGAAAGTTAACTGACTGTGGTTTAATTCTTCACTTTGTAAGCAAAGTCCCAGATTCAGAGAACAAGTGCTTGCAAAGGACATCTATCAATTTAGGAGATTAGCACAGCTTGTTTACAGAAAACCTGCAAAGATCAAAATCATAAAAAACAAATCTCTGTGTTGTCACGAGTATTAAAAAAAACCAAAACAGGAAGGAAAATATTTCTCAAAATGCAGCTTCATGCCACTTGAGATGATCAATAATTCAGGAATTTTCTGAATTCCCTTCACAGTGGAACTAGTTAAGTTTCCCTGTGTATTGGCATTTGCTCAGCATCCCTGTGTGTGGGTTCCAAACCTGAGGGGATTTTATTTGTTCCAGCAGTGCTCCAAGGCTGCCCTCCACTGCACGTGTGTTTAGCATAATCTAAAGCCAAGTCTTGGAGATTTCCTATCAATTAAGGCAGAGACAGGAGGACAGGGCTGGGTTGTACAAGCAGAATAATTGGGAAGGGTACCAGAACTGCACCCTGGAAAACTCTGTGTGTATTTAAAAACAACCCAAAAAATGACTTCTGCATTTTACTGTTGATGAGTTTGGTTTTGGTTTTTTTTAATGGTAGTTTGGGTTTTATGCTTTTAAGAACTGAAAAAAATGAATTGAAATTTCTGCTCTGTAACTTCAGGAAAATAAGGGTGGTTTTTTTATTCCTTCCTTCCCTATGTGTAAAAAACCAGGAAAGGTAATATTTCCAAACCTTGCAGAGGCATCATCCATCAAACCACTTTAGCCCATCTGCAGAGGGCTCATCCCTGTGCTCTCCTCCCTCTCTCCTTTACTGGAGAACAGAAAGACATCAGCTCCTGAAAATATTTCCCCACCCTCCATCTAACTTTGGAAGCTCAGACAGCATCTCTGAGAGAAGTTTACATTTCCCTCTCCATCCTCTGCCTTCTGACCATAACCTGGTGCCCATGTACAACTCTTGTGGCAATTTCAGCAAATTCCAACACACTATTTCAAATTATATTTGATAAAAATTTGGCAGCTCACCTGCCCCACGTGGGGCTGAACCCCCAGCCCTGAGCAGCCTGCAGTGATGTTAAAAGGAGCTCCAAACACCAGGAAAGGAAATTCTGCAGGAACTATTATTAGCTCCTGTTTATACTGTCATTTTTCTTATCAGTAGGAGATTATTTATACAGAGCCCAACCCAAGTGCTTCTTGTTTATCTTATTACAGACACCATTAAAAAAGTTTCTATAAAAAGCAGCTCCTGTTTTTAGGACCAGCACTAGTAAGTGTTGTGCTAAGTTTTTGCTGCTTATCAATCATTCTTTATTTTCAAGTCACTTTTTAATACCCTGTTACTATTTTCCAACCTGCCCTGTCCTCTCCATACACCAGGCAGCCCTGTAGAATGTCTTCCAGGTTTAATTTTTCCTGTCAGATTCATTACCTAAATTACTTTTATAGTTTCTGGTAATTTTATAAGTATTAAGGGAGCCTCAATATTTTTCTACTGCAACAGCTGACATTAACCCTCAGCTCTGCGTTCTTCTCTCCTGCATCCTCCCTCTCCATCACTTGCCTTGTGCTACAGCAGGAAAAACAAGAGGAAAAGCTGTTTACTGATGCAGAACTGTTCCATAGGACTATGGATTCTGTAAGCGCTTTGCAAGGTTAGAATTAAGATGGGAAAAAGGAGAAATGTGTTTCTGAATTAAAGTGTAGTTTGAAGAATTAGCAAAATTAGGCAAAAAGGAGGTTTTGAGGAGTCACAGCTGCAGCAGAGGTTTCTGCACCAAGGACAGAACATGGCAAGTTACAGAAAGGGGATAAAGAAGGTCATGAGGACAGGGGAAACAGAGAATTGGTAAAAGTCGTAAGGAAAAGTTGCCAGCAGAGGTAGCCAAGCCAAGCAACTCTCCTGGACAGAACCAGACATAAATTTTTCATTTCTTTCTTGCCTCTTTCCCAAGGCAGAAGGGATAAAGACTAAAAGCCAATTTTTCTATTTTCCTCTTGTACAAGTAACTTTGTATTTCTATTTTCCTCTTGTACAAGATTTTTTACAGAAAATCTTTATCAGTAAGACGAAGGCTGTAAATCCTGAGGTGATGCCATTTGGGATCATACACTCTGCAAAGCCTCTGCCTATACAAACTGGTTTTTTTACTGAACTAGAAGTGGTATTCAGACATTCCCTGGGAGTCTGTTCCCCAGCTGAAAGGGATGTTGGAGGCATCTGAAGAATACTCCAAGTCATCCAGCACTCATCAGGCTGAAACAGCTCTGGAAGGGAGAGCGCTGGGACGCTCTGCCCCGGATCTCTGTCCCAAGCTACTTCAGGCACTCCTCACCACTCCCTGCTTTTGAGAGGAAGCTGATGTTTCTCCCTGCTAGAGCTGAGCACACTCTTTAATCTGGTCCTTCCAAACACCTCTTTGAGATTAACCATTTCCCTCAGATAAGCCATTGCTATGTACTTAGGAGCAGCATGTAAGTGCTACACGTCTGCTTACACAAGGCTGGAGGCTGATTTAAAATGAATCAGCTCCCACCAAACACAGGGAGGATGACTGAGATGTAAAGATGTCCTGGTTTCCCATGGATTTGGTTCAAAAACAAGATAATAACACGGTGCCTTCAGCTCAGCCCTCATTCTGTCCCACTGGCACCCTGCAGTACTTCTCTGGTCCCTCCGTGAGCACACTGGGGATCCCCCTTGTGCTGCACAGGAGGGTTGAGTGGGAAGGGTGTGAAATCCAGGCAGCCACGCCTCAAGTGGATGGTTTGGTGTCATTTACTCATAGGAGGAAACAAAGAGAGCTCCCAAAAGCTAAATGCCAACTTAATGCCCACTGAAATCCAGCAGGCTCAGGATGGAAGGAGGGAAAGGATCAGGTGTGAAGAGTTTGGTCTTGCCTTTCCTACAGCTTCTTGCAGGGTATCAAACACATGCATCAAGGGTTAATTATAATTAATCAGTTAATTATAATCAGATCCATTCCTTTCATTGACACGGACTTGAAAAAACCCCAAACATTGGCTCCCTTTGGAAAGACTCCTTTTGTGTTTTCCCCTCTTTGCACTACTTCTCTTGCAGGGGAAGCCAGCCTGACTTGCTGCGTGCTACACGGAGGTTAATTCAGAGATGGGTTCTTCCAGGACTATATTCAGGCAAGGAATGAACAAAAGCAGGAGAGTGACCCACTAAGTACCAAAATTTTAGAGTTCAGGTACAATTTAAGCAACTGAACTTATGCATTAATTTTTGAAGTATTAGTGCTAACATCTGCTAAGGCCAGAAACATCCCTTACATTTACACAAATTGTTAATCTCATGATTTTCAGGATGAAACTGAGACCAGGGAAGGACAAGTCCTTTTACCCAGGATCACAGAAGAGCTGGAGACATGGAAAGAATTCCTGACTGCTGCCATGTCTGCAAACCCACAGCTCCCAGACAGGTAGATTCCTATGACATTTCAAATCCTGGAAATATCATAAAATAACAACTTTCCTCCTACTGCTTTGGCATCCCCAGACATCTAGGAACCTTAAAAATTATTTATTTCAAGATTTTTATCCAAACTTGGGTTAAAAAGTTAACGGATCTTAGAGGTGTAACATGGGATTGAGCTTTCTGAATTTTATCATCAAGTCTTCATCCTAAAGGAAGGGCTGGAGTGAATCCAGGGCAGGGAGCAGAGCTGGGGAAGGGGCTGGAGCACCAGGAGCAGCTGAGGGAGCTGGGAAAGGGGCTCAGCCTGGAGAAAAGGAGGCTCTGGTGGGACCTTCTGGCTCTGCACAACTCCCTGACAGGAGGGGGCACCAGGGGGGTCGGGCTCTGCTCCTGGGGAACTCCTTCTTTGCCTGCAAATGCCTAGAAATTTTCTCAAGAGGACTCATCCCACAATTTCTTCAGGGGTCAAATTGGAGCTGACTGCCCTGTAGCTCCTTGTATTTGTAGCTTTAGGAAGACAGGGGCAATATTTACCATTTTCCCATCGTCTCCATGGATTTTCAGAGTGGCCTTGCTTTGACACCAGCCACCTCTCAGCACCCAGTGGAACCCAGCAGGTCTCATGGATCTGCAGGTGATCCCTTGCCCCATCGTTATCCACTGCTGATGCTCCTCTGTGGCTCAAACCCCTCTGCTCTTTGCTCATGGCAGAGGCCAAGGAACGCAAGTAGAGGATCTTGGAATCATTTTGGCTGGAAAAGCCTTCCAAGATTATCAAGTCCAACCATTCCCCCAGCACTGCTAAGCCCACCACTAAACCATGTCCCCAAGTGCCAGATGCACACCTTTAAAAACATCTTGCTCTTTCTGACATCCCCTTGCAAGCATCAACTGTAGCTGAGTTCTGGCTTTCCTGACACAAACCCAACACACCTGGACGATGTTTAAACCTCCACTCTTGTAGCCAAACTCTGCTTCTACCTCCTGAATATTGCTTTTTTTGCATATTGAATGCCAAATGAACCCACTGCCTTGTGCCTCTAGCACAGGTCATAGCATGATGCCTCAAAGTGAAAAACCTCTGTGGCCCCACTCAAAACTCAGGGCTTTGATAGTTCTTCTCTCCAAGCATGAAAAACTGGATAATGCTGCCAGTGATTAGTTAAACCCCTTCACAGCAGCCTGTAAATAACCCTGGCTTGACACAAATGCCATTGGTCACAAAGCTTCAAAGTCCTTCTTCAAAACTGGCCGATTTCATGTGACTGGGTTTCTCCGTGCAGGAATGAATTTGAGAGGTTGATTCTATGTGATACAATCAGGATGTTTTAGTTCCTGGAGATAAGCTGACACTTCTCCTCCTACCCACAGCTATAGACTTGAGAAGCGTGACACAGATTTCCTACAAACTTACAAATGTTTCCTTTGCTGTTTCAGCAGCCTCAAAGTGCCTTAACTGCATTTTTTTTTGTTAAAAATAAAAATTGCTAAATGCTGAAGTTACAACATTTCTGTCATCCCTGATGTTTATAAACATTAAATGAAGCTTTCAATGAGCATGTTCATACTGTCACCAGCACAGAGCTGCCTCGCTTTGCTTTTTGTCTCCTGAGGAGAAATGCAGCTGTGAATCCTCCTATCCAACAGTAACAGGAGAACTTGGACACCAGCTGGTGAGTCAGGTTGAGCTGGGAACTTTACTGGAATAATGGAAAATGTACCAACACACAAGACCAGAAAGCTCTACTGGTTGTTGCTTCTATTCATGGAACTATTTACCTAAATTCCTGCAATTTTTTTCTCTGATCTCAGTACAAACAATGCTTTTCAACACTTTGGCTTAAAAACTCCTCCCATTATTGCTACCATCAACTCTTCACCTAAATAACATCAGGGACAAGGTATATATGGGAACACTCTTCCATATACTTGATGCATTTCCTTGGGGCATTAATCCATCAGATAAACAAACTGAAAGGGGGGAGGTTTAGATTAGATATTTTAGGAAAATATTCCTCCTGTGAGGGTGAGGCCCTAGCACAGGTTGCCCAAAGAAGGCTGCCCCTGGATCCCTGGAAGTGTCCAAGGCCAGGCTGGATGGGGCTTGGAGCAACCTGGGATAGTAGAAGGTGTCCCTGCCCGTGATCCTACAATATTAGACCAGTCACCCACCTTGGAAGATGTGCTGCCTTTGTAAGGGACAAAACCCCTTCAGGAGACGGCAAAAGGACCTTCCACTCCTTCCACTTCCCTCTGTGGAGAACAATTACCAGAAACTGCCCTGCAGCCTGGAAGAGGAGCCGAAGGGATTTATTCCTGACTTGTTCCTGTGCTAAGGCACAAAGCCTTTTTAACCCATTTGGAATCATAGAATCACACCAAGACTTCTCCTCTGCAACTTGAAACAGCTTCAAGGCTGTCAGAGCTCAAGGAGTGTTTGGACAATGCTCTCAGGCACTGGGTGGGATCGTTAAGGTGTTTGTGCAGGGCCAGGGGTTGGACTCCTGCTGGGTCCCTTTCAGCTCAGGACATTCTGTGCTTCCTCCTGATAAGCTCCTGGGTGAGCAGAGTGAGAACATCTCTCCTCAAGCAATGCAAGGTTTGGTGTTTCCCACCTGCTCTGCCTTGGAACAGCTGCTGTGGCTGAACCTCACCCAAATCTGCTCTGCTGACAAAGCAGCACCATTGTACCCCGGCCTCGTTCACTGCTGCTTGACCCAGACTGGGAACTTTGGGGGCAGGACCCGAGGCAGCAGCTGGCACAGATGGGACACACCAGCACTGAATAAAGGAAGGCTGGTCTCAGGTGATGCTGCTCCACTGCCAAAACCACTCTGGAGACTCTGCAGTGTGACTAGGACTGCAAGAGCTGAACCAGGGTCTGCTTTCTCCTCTGGAGATGCTCTGGCTGCTTCCCTTGGGTCCTAACTCGCCACTTCAGGGCTGTCATGAGATGCTGGACCAATGTCCACCCTCAAGGTCCATCTGTGTGCATCAGTTCAGTCCCTGGCAAAACAATCCTGTACTAAACCCAGCTCAACTCTGTCACACCATGGGCTTGGAATTATGTGCTGCCTCTTGACCCATCAGGTTCTCTGTTAGAGGATAGCAAGACCAGGGGCTGAGTTTTAGTGCCCTGGAGCCAAAAGAGAGACTCCCCTCTGTCTCTTAACAGTGTAATTTCACAGAATCCATCTCTCCAGAGGTACTCCTGCTCACTTTAAAGGTTACAGACGTGGTTTCACAAGATTTATTTTTATGAAATGAGACTTTTATACTCCTTTTTATAAATCATCTGATCTCCCAGTATACTTCAGCTGTGATATTAATTGTACAACCCCCATATAACCAGGCAGAAATGTTAAACAGGGAATGCTCAAGAACTGGAGAATTATATGAGGGATACAGAATGATGCTCGGTGCAAGGGCAATCCAGCATCCTGCTGAGAACAGAAGATAGGCACATGCAACCACCTTTCACTAATCATGTGAAAAAACATTGGGAAAGATGAATAAATCCAAGGGATAATTAAGAAGGGACTGTTTTTGAGAAGTGAACTGCATGAAATGTGGAGAAGGATGTCAACACTTTGTTTTAACACCGCCTCCAACAAAGCCTTCCACTTTCAGCCTCTGCCATGCTGTGTAGATCAGTTCTCAAACCTCTTAAAGCAGAGTGGAGCTCTCCAGTCTTACACTACTTCCAGTATATTGATCCCAAGAATGCAAAAATCAGCAGCCATAATAATTATGGGTTTTGGAAGCAGTTGCTTTGTTGTAACTTGGACAGAAATTACACATGAGTGAGAAGTAGGTGAGATATTGTTGTGCCTACTTGGCCTACAAAGTAACAAGTCTGTGAGTCTGTAGCAAAAAAGACCACAGTTGTCTAATAAGAATGTAGTTCACTGCCTCAGAATGGAAGTTTTGGCCAGATCTTAATGCTGTAAAAATTATATTTGTTTCAGCAATCAAGTCTCCCTCTCATAACTTCACTGGTATCAGGATTCTGATATAATTGACATGATCACTTTCAACAGAAA
Organism: Euphonia xanthogaster; assembly: GCA_034509185.1. NCBI lineage: Eukaryota > Metazoa > Chordata > Aves > Passeriformes > Fringillidae > Euphonia > Euphonia xanthogaster. The sequence continues at coordinate 110,310,136 of JAYDZK010000169.1, read as the reverse complement.
AGTCTGGATTTCAGAACAGCCAACCTTGTCCTCTTTTTCTGTAGTACTTTACACTCATCCATTTATACAATCAGATTTTTTCCATACACTCTTCTAGAAGAATACATTCAAAATAGTTCCAATGTCCACCTAATTAAGAATACAAGCAGAATGCAAGACACAAAAAGAGTTCCTAAACAGATAAAACCTCTTCCTTTTTCATTAAAGATGACCAGGCTTCCTAATTATTTCTGTCCAGGTAAGAGTTTGCCCCCAGCATGGTGGCAGAGAGCATTATGTGCCCCTCTGAAGGCTCTCATTCACACCTGGCTGTCCCCACCTGTCCGCAACTGTCCCCTCTCCAGCACAGGTCAGGGATGTGACAGCTCAGGCTGTGACCTGTCCTGCTGAATTCTGCCCCCAGAAACCCTTCTTGGTGATAAAACTGATTTATAGAATAACTTCTCCCAGTGGTGAGAACAAGGCTGCCTGTTGTAAAGTCCTGTCCTGCTACCAAACAGTTCTGACATAAATCATCCTCTGCAGCACCTGAGGCAGGGAAAAGCCCTCCACAGAATCATGGAATGGGGTTGGGTTGGAAGAGAATTTTAAAGATCTCTGTCGAACTCCCCTGCCATGGTCAGGGATATAAAGTTGCTCAGGACTCCATCCAATCTGATCTTGAATTTTTGCAGGCATGGGGCACCCATGGTGTCGGCGTTTCACCACCCTCATCAAAAAAAAAGTCTCCTATATCTACTCTCCTATCCATAACTGTTGTGACTGCCAGGTCCTCTCTGCACAAACTCCTCTTCCCTAGGGTTCTCTTACTCCTGCAGGAGTTATCCCTTCCTCTGTGCTTGCAGACCTACTCCTGCACTGCTCGAAACCTGGCTGTCTGAAAAGGCAGCAAAAAGAAAAAACCCTAAAACAAAAGAACCTAAAGCTTAGACGCCTGGAATTTCCTCTTAACACCTCTTCAAGCATTCACTGTTCACTGAGCCTTTCATTTCCTTCTCAAATAACCTCCCACTGAGTTAAACCAACACAATCGAACAAAATCTCTGTAACCAGGCCAACACACGGAGCTCCCATAGATCCAGGGAACACGTGGAGATCTAGCACACCCCCTCCCGTAGCGCCGGGAGCCTGAGCTGGGATCGGAAGCTGCAGGAGGAAAAACAGAGCCCTGGGATCAGATTATGGCATCACTTCTCCCAAAGATTTACCTGCAAAAGAGGAAAGACCTTGGAGATCGACAGAGATAGGAGCAGAGGAGTGATGAACTCGGTGAAAAATAATCACAGAATCATTTAGGTTGGAAAAGAACTCTGAGATCACTGAGTCCAACCTGTGACTGATCCCCACCTTGCAAAGTGGAATAATTGGTGTGTCCTGGTAAACTCACAAACGTGGCAGCTTTTACTCCATTGGACCTGTAATAGGTTTTTCTCTCCCCTCTGTTTTCAGGGACCCAACAACCATTTGTGATCTGAAAAATCTGCACTGAAAACTCTGGTTGAAATGGGTCAAATTCAGAAGCTACCACAGGGGCAGGCTCTGTGTCTCCTGCACAGGTGGAAAACACCACAATAAGGATCAAATAACTTCACAGAATCACAGAAGGGTTTGGGTTGGAAGGAACCTTAAAGCTCATCCCATTCCAGTCCCTGCCATGGGTTCCACTAGCCCAGGTTGCTCCAAGCCCCATCCAACCTGGCCTCGGACACTTCCAGGGATGGAGCAGCCACAGCTTCTCTGGGCAACCTTTGCCAGTGTTTCCTCACCTCCAAGGGAAGAATTCCTTCCTAATAATCAATGTAAATCTAAAATTCAAAAGAGCCTAATTATCCAGTGCTTTATGCTATGCTTTTTCATGATTCAGATGCTCTGATTTCATAATTCAGGACATCAGGAAAAGAAGCTAAAGATCACTATGGAAAACACTAATCATGTTTTCTCCAAAGTTTTTTAGAAAGCAGCATAACTACAACCCCTATTTCTTCTTAACCACCCTTTTGAGGAAAACTCAGTAGAAGTGGCACACTTTAGACATCTTTTCATTTCACTTTGACCACAACACCCTCTTCTTCTGGCTTCTCCCCCACAGTACAGACACTTTCAGGATTTTCCCATTCCAGCTCCCTCTCTGCCCCAAATCTTGGGCTCAGCTCTGTCACGTGTCCTTCCCCATGCTCCAACTTGTGATTCCTTCACCATTTACCTCCTCAGGAACATGATACCTTCCAAGTGCTTATTTTAAGCTGCTCAGAAGCTCTTCAGATCCATGGAGAGCAGCAAATCAACTCTCTGCCACCCCCTGCTTCAGTTTCTCCACCAAACTGGGGCATCCTTGGGATCTGTGAAAGGAGCATGGAAGATCCCACCTCCTCCCCTTGGCCTCCATCCTCCTCCTGAACTTCTGGCTTTCTTTAAAACTCACACTGCCAAAAAGGACACCTCTCTCTTGAGAGAAGAGTCTTCTTTCCTCTCCTGCAGTCTTCAGGGTGGCAAAAGTGAAACATGAACATTTTTGTTTCCTTTCTAGTCAGAATTCCCTGGCTTTACATTCAGAGCAGAAAAACACCAAAGTTGGAAAAAACTGGTTGTTCCTGAGGAACAGATACTCCCTCTGTGGGAAGGGATGTGCTGTGAGCCCGTTCCCTTCCCACAGGGATGTTCAGCACTCTCCTAAGTGATCAGAGAGATCCTGAGTCACCCTGTGTCAATCAACGCCATCCCTTAAAATACAACCACCAGACTATTTCCTCCCAGCACATCCAAATCAGGTACCAAAGAATCAATCATGGAATTATAGAAGGGTTTGGACTGGAAAGGACTTTTACAGATCCTCCAGGGCCACCCCCTGCCATAGGCAGGGACACCTTCTACTACTCCAGGTTGTTCCAAGCTCCATACAACCTGGCCTTGGGTACTTCCAGAGATCTAGGGGCAGACATAGCTTCTCTGGGCAACCTGTGCCAGGGCTTCCCCACCCTCACAGGGAAGATGTTTTTCTTAATATCCATTTTAAACCTACTCTCTTTTCTTTTGAAGCCATTCCCCTTGTTCTGTCCCTCCAGGTTGTGGTTAATAGTCTCCCTCCCTCCCTCCTTTATTATGGGGTCCCCTCTTGAGGGGTCAATAAGGTCACCCCAGAGCCTTCTCTTCTCCAGGATGAACAATCCCAATCCTTGCAGTCTTTCCTCATGGGAGGAGTGCTCCTTTCCTCTAGGATATACCTCCAGGTACAACTCCTCTGCAGGCTTCCTGCCTTCCTCCCACCGCAGAGATCCACTGTGGATTATAAATGAAAAAATAAGTCCAAGATAAACCAGTGATGACAAGTCCCAGATCTACTGGAATAACAAATTCCTGTTCTGGCTGCAAGGTCATCATATCTACAGGGTCTGGACTCTGCCAAGACAACACATGGATATCACAGGGACCCTGACACAGGCTGACAGAGACCTTTTCCTTAGATCCTCTGCCAGGTCTCCTGTGTGCCAGAATATTCAACCACCTCCATCCCCATCCCTGAGAAATCACCCTCAGCTCTGTCTTACCCTAATCCATGGATGAGATCAATCTGCCAACCAGCCAAGGTGCTTTTTATTTCAATTTTCCCATGCTCTGGAGTGGTACCTGATGGCTGCTGAGCCAAACCTGCAGAGCCTGGCATTAGGAGCTGTGTTTTGTGCTTCCTCAGAAAGCCGGCAGTTAATGGCATTCAGGCTGCCTCCAGAATCATGAAAATATCTTTATTAAGCATGTCAGGAAACGCAGCAAAATGCTGTGTCGAACAATTGGCCGTAGCAATGCTACTCAGCTCTGCAAAGTGAGCCTGGATCACATCTGATGTGCTACATAAAATATATGTCAGCATTTTCCTGGCCATAACAATAGAGCACTTGATGAAAAAACCTTAACAGGCTGCAAATAAAATATTTGGAAGTGTGGTCACTGCAGAGCTTAACACACTCAGCTGGAGACTCACATGTCTCAATCCCCTTAGAGAAGAGCTGAATAAGCCCAACTTTTTCAGGTATATTTAGACACAGTGTTAGGTGTAAGGGCTTCTTATATATTTCAGATATAAAAGACATTTTTACTTAGCCCTATCTATGCTTTCCTGCATATAGGAATATGACCTGAGGGGGGGAAAAAGGAGATGAAAGGAAGAAAGTAAGGCCAGTGTAAGGAAGGAGGCACAGGCAAAGAAGTTTTTTATGAGACTTGAAAACTGCTGTGCTTAGTCATGAAGGAAATCAGAAATATGAAATAAGAGGCAGAATAATAAAATATGCTGAGTTGGAAGGGACCCATTAGGATCACAGAGTCCAACTCTTGGCCCTGCACAGACACCCCAACAATCCTACCCTGAGGCTGGGAATGTTGTCCAAACACTTCTTGAGCTGTGATCATTCCCTGGGGAGCCCATGCTCCATGCCATGGTGTTCCATGCCCAACCACCCTCTGGGGGAAGAAGCTTTTCCTAATATCCAACCTAAACCTCCCCTGGATGATCACGTGAGGACAAGAGACAAAGCACTAAATCAAGGGGATGGGAAAAGTTAAAAAAAAAAAAAGGCAGAAACAAACAAAAACTCCAGACAAACAGGGAAATAACTTTTAAGGAGTTTTAGTATTGCCTGGAGGTCTTAAAAGAGTACCAGGAGCAAGGAATTTACCCTCAGAGATCATTAAACACGTGATTTCTGCTGGGGACTCTGTCCATTTCATGATTTTGTGATTATGAGCAAAAATCCACCTGGGACAACAAAAATACAAGAACAAAATTCAACTTAACCTGAAAAGTCCCACACAGGCAAGGACTGAACACTAGTTCAGATTAAATCCAGCATTTCTTGTAAGTGAGGAAACTCCAAGACTTCCCAGCTTTTCACAATGTAATATCCCAGGATCATCATTCAGGGCTGGAGCATTTGGAAAAGGAGGGGGTGTGCACTGGATATCCCCAGCCCTGTGCACTGGATATTCCCAGCCCTGTGATGCTCTGAGAGGAGCAGGACTGGGCTGGTGCCTTTGCTGTGCTTCAGGTATCTTTGAAGAGACTGACACCAGCAGAAACAAAGCACTTGCCTTTCTGTGAGTGCAGTCATCCCAGGAGAGCACTTCTGAAAGGTTTAGGAAGCCTTTTGATTAAAGGGGAAATTGGAAATCCTAGCTACAGATCCCAGCACATAATAGGCCAAAACCTGCTGTCACCAAAACTACCCATTCAATATTTTTTTTTCCACAGCTCTACCAGAAAACGAGTTACACAGAAAACAAGATTAAGGGGAAGGAAGAACAGAGAGGGCTGTGACTGTGGTCTCCCCATCACCTCTATGGATGATCCCTCCTCCAGGTAATTCCAGCTTTGTCCAAACCTACCACAGAGAAACCCCTGTGCTCACCTAATTTATCTGTGATTTCTCTTTAGAGATGACATGAATGGGGGCTAATTTTGATGCATCTTGATATCTAACAATGCTCCTGATCTTACAAGTAGTGCAAGGTGCCCTTCCACCCTTTCCAGCCCTCATTCTTCCTCGATAATCTGCAGCAGACAAGGATTTAGCCCTAATCCCAGCAGTTCAAAGTAGTCATTGTGCCACTGAAGGATGGTGCCCACACGTTTGGTGGTTGAGGGGTTAAACATCACCAACAGTCTTTTGCTATTGCTATAAAAAAAAGGGAAAAAACCCAAATAAGTAGAAACTGGGCCAGTCTTGAGCCAGAATTGAGTGGCTGATCCTTCTCCCAAGTCTTGTCTGCAAGCATTTGCAGCAGGGGACAGAGGGCCCACCCCACAAGGATGTCAGGATGTCCTTGTGCAAAGGAGAGAGCAGATTCCAAACCTGGCTGTAGCATCCTGGGACCTGACAGGACGGGTGAGTTCCAGAGGCAGAGAAAAAAGGCTTGAGGAGGCAAAGCTTTACAAGAGCAGCAGGGTGGGGAGATCTGGCAGGCCCACTGCAAATGTAAATTTGCTTTTCTTAGATTATTTAGGGTCTCCCCCTAAATCTTCCTTGGCCCTGCCTTGTCTAATGCTGGTCCTGCCAGAGACACTAATTTTCCCTGCCCCATCTGTTTGGATTTGCTTACTTCCTAATTTATCCAACGCCTAGCTCCATGGTGGCTAAGCATTTTAATCACAGTGATTAACACACTGAGCAAGAACAAAACAAAAATGGTTAATCAAATGCTATTAGCAGTGTTTGAATGTCTAGACGCCGTTTTACACATGAATGCTGGTTAACGATCATCTCCCCAGAACGTTCCCTGATTTATTCCTTCCCTTGCCAGCTCCACAGTTTGCCACCACCACGACAGAGATTTTGACCCATTTGGCACCAGGAGAACACAACACTCTCCTGCAGGAAACACTCAGGCTTTTCAGGCTGCCTGAAGTGCTTCACACCACCAGCAAGCTACAGCAAGGGGAAATCCTCAGCTCTATCCCTCATCCAGTGGGATGGAGATGAAATCCACCAAGCTCTGAACTCCCTGTGCCTCCAACATAAAGAGGATCCTTCCCAAATCGAGGAGGACATGCCAAGAAATGTCATTATTAAATGCACAATGTCTTAACCAGTGTTTGTCACACTCAGGTATTATTTATGCATGAGAATAAATGAGTTGGGGATTAATAAAAGCCTGGGTTTGCTCCTACAACCCTGGGTGTTGAACTTTCCACCCCAAAATTACTCCCAAGAAACAGAGCCCAGTGCCCAGCTGGGAATGAGAACTCGCTTGGGTGAAGGCATGTCTGTCCACAAAAAGGCTCTGGCTTGAGGATTGCTCACAGGGATAGACAAGGAAAGGAAGGAATGCCCTAATACCTGGACAAAGCATTAATTTAGGAAGCCCAGACCTCTAAGAATGAGTTAGGTGGGCAGGAAAAGTGTCTTATCTGTGTTTGTAAAGCCCTGTGTAAATTAACACTCTTGCACAAACAGGATTTAGAACAAAAATACAAGTGCAGCAACAGGGTTTGTGGCTTTAAATACATCTCCAGTGGTTTAGGCTGTGAGCACAGAGCTCAGTGGTTTATTTACGAGTCCCAGCAGCTTCAAGTAAAGCAGAACTGTAGGTTTGTTGGGTTTTTTTACAGTTAATACAAATAAAAACAACCAAAAAAGTTCAGCCACTTTCAATTCCACTGTCTTCAACTGGTCCTTCTGTCACTGAGCTTTTTCTGAGGTCCCTTTGGCCACGTAAGTTTTATTGTTCTTACAAAATAAGGCCCCACAGCTGCAGTAGTGGGCTCTGGGCAGGTTCTGGTTTCAAAAGGCTCCAGTAAAAGCTGAGTGCTGGGTGAATCACAGAACCATTAAGGTTGGAAAAGATCTGTAAGATCATTGATTCCAATAGTTAACTACGATAGCCATGATAACTAGTAAAGTTAAAAATGTTACAATCCCATACCAGCACATATACAGTCATCTCCCTCAGGATAACAAAGGTTTATTTGGTGGTAAACTGGAAGGAAATGGACAAGGAATTACCCTTATTCTACTCAGATTTTTACCTCCCTTTTCCAGCCAATCATCAATCATTTTAGCTCAGTCTTTCCCTTCCTTGGAAGGGTATGTTTACAGCAAAATAGCAGTTTTGGGGGGTTATCTCTGATGAAATCCTATGAAAACACCTATCCAAAGTCTCAGTGCTGTGCAAAAGAGAAGAGGCATCTCAAGAGAAGATGGACCTCAATTAGCTCAGTCAAACCTCGTCTCCAGTCACTTAAGTCCCTTAAAACAGCATTACCAGCCACAGGAAGCAATAACCCCACTGAATCTGCACATTAGTGATTTAAAAAGCCTGGCTGGTAGATCCTTACATTGACCATCCCAGCTTTCCACCAGTTCTACTCCATTGTTGACTGTTTATTTATAATTTACTATCCAGGTGTCTCTGGGACAACTTAATACACTGTGATAGTCTCTCATCTCTTCCCTGCTAATGAAGGCAATAAATAACTACAGTAAGCATTCCAATCAATATTACACTCTGCTCACATCCCGGAGAACACGAGGTCTGTGGCCTGCAATCCTGCTGGAGATGAAAAGTCTCCCTGGGATCTGCTCAGGGCTCAGGCAGAGCAGGTGGATTAGCAGCACAGGGCTGGGGTCTGGGAAGGCACCTGCAGCTCATGGCCTCAGGTTTCAGGTGAGATCCAAGAACGGTTTTAAACTAAAAGAGAGGAGATTTAAGTTAGATTATAGGAAAAAAGTCTTCCCTGTGATGGTGGGAAGGTCCTGACACAGGGTGCCCAGAGAAGCTGTGGCTGCCCCTGGATCCCTGGAAGTGTCCAAGGCCAAGCTGGAGCAACATGGGATAGTGGAAGGTGTCCATGCCCACGGCAGGGGCTGGAATGAGATGATCTTTGAGGTTCCTCCCAGCCCAAACCATTCCATGGTTGTATGAAGAGACATCCAAGTTTTATGCACTGAGTAACCTCTGTGAACAATCCTAAAGATCCATTTGTGATTTGAGAAAATAAACTAATTTTATGGGAAAATACTATTAACTGCATGAAATTAAAAGGCTGCAGCTGCTTGGAATTTTCCTTCCTACAATGCAGAATCACAGAAAACTCTCAAGATCCTGAGTTCAACTGCTTTTTCCTTTCGTCTCCTGCCCTTACAAACTCAGAACTTCACACAAGACTTCTCGCTGACTCTTGATGAAGCAATGATATTCCTCCATTCATTCACCAGCTCTCCACCTTCTCCCTGAGCTGCTCCAAGGCATGAGCCAAACCACATTATCCAGAGGCTGAAATCAGACATGAACTGTACTTTTCAAACCATCCCCTCTGAGATCAGTCATTATTACACCCCTTGGTACCCTCCCAGGAAATATTTAGCCAAGCTATCTCCTTGCAATTCCCACTCTCCCTTCTCAGTGCTTGCCCCCTTCCAGGATTTCTCCTCAAATCCTGCTGTACATCTCAGAGCCAGGATCACAATCTGCTGCAGAGAAATCTGCAGGGACCAATTCTCCCCAGAGCCTGCAGAGAGTTACTCCAAGTGGTAAAAAATGAGAAAAAGGAGAGAAGCTACAACTAATGACTCATCTCAGAGAGGAACTTTGCTGCTGAAGCTGTTCCTGGTGTAAAATCACCTCTGTTCATCTGCATGAGCATCCCATGTAGGGGACAGGATTTGATCTGAAGAGGGTCTTGTTTTCCTTGGGTCTCCCTCCTCTTCACAGCTCAGCTCTCTGTACAGCAGCTGTAGAGAGCAGAGGCATTTTGAAAATGCAATTTTACTTTTATAGAAAGGTGTCCCTGCCCATGGCAGGGGGCTGAAACCAGAGGAGCTTTAAGGCTCCTTCCAACCCAAACAATCCCAGGATTCCATGATTCAATAAAATCCTTCTCACTAAAACACCCTTTGACTGCAGAGTAAATAACACATTTATGCTAAAGACTCTGACAGCACAAGAGTATTTTCTCTATACATATTCCCAAAGTCCAATACACACAAAACATAATTGCCCAATAAAAATATCATTGAATCCAACTGTCAACACTGACACCACACTGATGCTAGAAAACTGACTTTGGAATATTCAGTAGCTTGCTTCACTAAAAAATAAAGAGTGTCCACAATTAATCTACGGAAAGGTTTTTGTTGCACAGGAATTTTCTCTCTCTGCATGGAGCAGAAACTCACCCCTCTGGTTTCAGTTCTTCAGGATAACTTACTATTTATAAAGCTCAAGTAATCTCTATTCCACAGAGGAATCTGTATGAAAACAAGCCAAACTCCCCCCAAAAAGTCCCAAATAAAACAACTGCCATTGTCCCACTCTCAGTATTTGCAGAAAAACAGTTTCAAGCCCTCGGAATTCACAAAATCATCAATCAGAATGGCTTGGGTTGAAAGGGACCTTGAAAATCCTTCAGATCCAACCCCCTGCCATAAGCAGGGAACCTCCCACTACAAGATCCATATTTGGGAATCTTCCTGATGAAAAGAGCAAGGAGACACCAAGCAAAGCAAAATTTAAAAAAAATAAAGAAAGAAAATTTTGCCAAGCTCCAAAACCCCTCAAAGGACTAAAGCTTTCATCGTGGGCTATTAAACACACACCACCTCCTGCTCAGAAACTTTTAAAGCCACAAATGCCAGATGATGGCATGAGAACCTGGAGCAAAATCAGGATGTACCTGCCCAGATCCAACCCCTTTTCCTGGGCCAGCTGTGCTCTTTTCTGCTCACCATCAGAAAGCAGATAATGAGCTGCATGGTGCTTTGGCCTGAGATCTCTGAAGGTACTTTCCTATACTGCCAGAAAGGCTCTTTCAAGCATTGTGAACTGTTTTCAGTAACTGATAATGTTCAAAAAAAAAAAAAAAGTCTTTTACACTTAAATCAGAACTACTTTAAAACACCAAACATTCCTGCTGCTCTGTGGTTCCTTCCTTTAATTCCAGCAGTTATTACAGATCACAGGGAGCTGTGCACAAAAGCTGGTTATCCTTGTCACCCTGAGCCCTGAACCATTCAGGACATGCAGGTAGTTCTTTAATTCACCAAAGGCACGGTGGAACAAGTGCAGGACACCCCAGGAAGGGCCCCCATCAAAGGCAGAGCAGAGCCAGGTCGGGAAGGATAGCGGAGCAGACAGCCTCATTTAGATAATCCCAGTGGTTTGACCCAAAGAGATACAACTTTATCAGGTAACAGAACTCCTGTGGGGGGGAAAAAAGAGTGTGAGATCATAAACCGACAAAAGCTGACTTTGCTGACTGAATCCAGAGGTTTCAGATGTATCTGACACTTCACTGCTGTGGCTGAATGGGAAAGTGCATAGAGGAAAATAATGGCTATGCCACAGAACTGGGTAAACAACCTCATTTAAAGCAGGAATTCCTTATTCTAATTCTATTCCTATGATTAGGAAGAGTAATAGATACCCTTTAATAGGCAAATACTTTCAGTGTTATCACGAGAATTGTGGGCAAAAGGATGTGGGAGCAAATTTTTATGTCTGGGATGGTGAATTTTCACGGTCATTCCCTCCTCCTGTGAGGAGGCTTTTCTGAAATCCAGTAACACCACTTTCAGTAAAACCAGCCTTGGTTTGTCCGGCCTTTAAATTGCATTTCTATTAGGAATCTTATCTTTTATTAAAAAGCCAAAGGTACCCAAGTTCCAAAACCCTGAAACTTTCTGAGGTAACCCCAGCAGATGATGCTTGAAGGGCAGGGAGAGCCAACCTTGGACAGGTATCACATTTCTTAGGTGATCCAAGAACATTGACATGGATCAAAGGAAACTCTGAAGCCTGAACTACCTGACAGGAGGTTGTGGACAGGTGGGGGTCAGTCTCTTCTGCCATGTAACAAGTGATAGAATGAGAGGAAATGGCCTCAAGTTGTGCCAGGGGAGGTTTAGACTGGAAATTAGGAACTATTTCTTCACCAAAAGGGTGGTGAAGCTTTGGAAGGGGCTGCCCAGGACAGGAGGCATCACCGTCCCTGGTGCTACTTAAAAGCTGTGTGGATGTGGCATCTGGGGACATAGGTCAGTGGTGGCCCTGGCAGTGCTGGAGGAACTGTTGGACTCTTTGATCTTAGAAAGCTTTTCCAAACTTAGCAATTCTCTGATCCTGTGGTTAATAAAATGTTGCAGTTCCTGGGTTTCTGCCACTCAGTTCCATAAATGCAGTGAGCAGCCCAGCCCTGGAGACACTCAGTTTAAAAGCAACAATGACCACAGCAACTCAAGGCACTGCACAGAAACCCTGAGTTTGGGGAAAAAAAAGAGTCCAAATAAAACACTTCAACCAACTTCAACAATACTGAAGAAAACAATACCTTCCAAGCTGGGGAAGGGGCTGGAGCACTAGTCAGATGAGGAATGGCTGAGGGAGCTGGGAAAGGGGCTCAGCCTGGAGAAGAGAAGGCTCAGGGGGAGCCTTCTGGCTCTGCACAACTCCCTGACAGGAGGGGACAGCCAGGGGGGTTCAGGCTCTGCTCCCAGGGAACAGCGACAGGAAAAGAGGAAATGGCTTCAAGTTACACCAGGGAAGGTTCAGGCTGGACATCAGGAAGAATTTCTTCCCTGAAGGGATGGTCAGGCATTGGAAGGGGCTGCCCAGGGAAGTGGTGGAGTCCCCATCCCTGGAGGTGTCCAAGGAATGACTGGATGTGGCACTCAGTGACAAGGAGGGGATCAGTAACAGGTTGGACTTGATGGTCTTGGAGGTCTTTTCCAACTTTAGTGATTTGTAATTCAATAATTCTGTGAAAAGTTGAACACACTCCCAAAGAAGGAAAAGGGTAAAGAGCAGAAAACAGATGAGGGGCAATGCCAAGGGAGAAGGACAAGATACACCTCATCTCAGAGCTCCTGACAGGTGTCAGAGAGTCCCACCTGCCTCACAAGCAAGAACACAAACTTGCCCTCAGAGTTAACACAGATTTAGTGTCCTGCTGAAAGGTTTCCTCTTGGAAAAAGAACTGGAAGAGAAGTAAGTATATTTAAAGGAGTCTGATCAGTAAAAATGTCCAGTTTTATGATAGTGAAATTGTTTCTAAGAATGCAGACTCCTATTCTGAGTGACTAACAGATTTTTACATGGAACATTTAAGACAGGAAGAATACAAATGCACTGATAATGGCAGCCTAATGAAGCTTAGTCCTCAGTTAATTTACACAACCAATTAATCCTATATCCAGTGGAAAGTGGCAGCAAGGCAAGGACCCTTTTGCTGACCATAAGGAGCAGTGCTAGGCAGAATATCCATTCTAAATATCATGGAATCATAGAATGGTTTGGGTTGGAAG
>JAYDZK010000169.1:110281713-110297248 GCA_034509185.1 Euphonia xanthogaster | reverse complement strand
GGCAGAATATCCATTCTAAATATCATGGAATCATAGAATGGTTTGGGTTGGAAGGGAACTTAAAGATCATAAATATGTGCATTTTCATTCTTAATTAGAATTATGTGGTCTTTATGAGCCTCACAGCAGCACACAAGGACCCAACACCAGATCCCAGCCAGGTACAATTCCCAGCCTGGCTCCTCTAGCAGTCAGGATCCTTAAACAGCTTTCTGCTCCAGTGAGACCCATATTCCATGCAGGAATTGGCTCTAAACAACAATTTTTCAATTAGTATATCCTCACTGATCAATTGCTACCTAAAATTCCTCAGCAGAATTATTCAAAATAAATATTCAAAATTAAAACCATGATTTCCTCACCATTCCCCCCAAACACCAGTTTCACGATGGCAAAAGCAGTTCATTCAAAGTAAATGGAGGAGGTGTAAACCCAGTGTCTCAGACACATTTGTTAGGAGTGCTGCTTCACAAATAAATCCCCTAATCCCCTGAAAAAAGGGGGAAATAATCCATTCCCAGGCAAAGAAGCTGGCAAAGCCACCAGAAATGCAACTTAACCCCTGAATTCAAACTCCCCACTCCAGTTACACAGCTCCTGACAATTGCAGGAAATCGGGAAAATTGTCTTTATTTTCCTCTCAAAACACACTTAAATATCAACAAGAAAAATAAAAGAGTTAGAAATAATTTGCCCTTGCTGATAAAAAATTGGTCACTTCCCAGGAATGTCAAAGATCTGATTCCCAGTGAAAGGAGCAGCAGGGAATTACAGGGAGATCTGTGTGTTCAAACAGAAAATTCAGTGGTTAGTTGCAAGAAGAGCTTGATCACAACCAAAAATAAAAACGAGAGCCTTTAACGAAGCTCTAATTGTGCAATAAGCCATACCAGGCAGAAAAGAAACAACAAAACCCCAAATGTTTTGATAAATGGGATTATGAAACTCCAGAGCAGTAAAACAAAGACTAAGAACACAAATGGTAATAAAGCATCATTAAAGGTGCTGTTTTGAAGCACTGCTGAAGCACAGGTAAATGTCAGGTTACCCAGGCAGAGTTTTAGTACTCAAAAGCAATGTTTAATCTGATTTTTTGCTCTCCTGAATTTCTGAGTGGAAGATATTCCCCTTACTGAGGGATAATTTTTATTTGCCTATGAGGATATGTGGATTTTTTCAGCCCCTTCTGAGACACAGGGCACTATGAGAAAGGACCAAGCACTAAGACCAACCCTACAGGGGTCATTTGTCCGTTTTGTTCACTGCCTGACAAACAGATTTCAAACTGGGCTTTGCATCACCATTGGAGGAGCCACACCAATCTTAGAGCAAGCTGAGGAAATGCTGAAGAATGTCTGAATTTAGGGATGCCAAGATTTTCCCGCAATAAAACCGGGGCAGATCAACCATAATTTTTTGCAAAATTATAAATGACACCTGAAGTCCTGGCTGGCTTCACCTACTGAGGGATGATTAAGCTGCAAATCTACAATTACTTCTAATCTTAAATAACTGATAGGATTTGAACTCCCAACATACAGTAGCTCAAATGTGATATTACTGGGAGCTTTTTGAAGCCAATCAATAACTATTAAAGCTGGATCTCATCAGCTACCACCAGGTATTAGCCACTTTCTCAATATTTCAAGGATTCAGTTATTCTTAGCTACAGTTAAAGTAGTAAAATGAAGTGGTCTCATACTGACACTGCGATAAATACGAGATTAAATATAGAACAAATTTATTACTCCCCGAAGTCCTACTGAGCGTCCTGATTTTTTTTTTCCCTTTTTTTTTTTCTGTATCCACAACAATCTGGTTTACTTTGATGTTTTATTATCCCAGATCTAAAGCTCACGATTGAAAAGCAAAGCCTGCGCTGGTTCAAAGAACCCAACCCCGGCCACGCCGGGGAAGGGAACAAATTCCAAAGGGAAGGCGCGGATGGCGGAGCCGGCCCTGTGACAGCCCTCATGCCCCACTTAGAGCAAGTGGCACTCACAGGCGAGTGATTTGTGACACTGAGCGTGTGTGACACGGCGCAGCACCCCTGGAGTGCCTTGGGCTGCCAGAGCATCGTGCCTGCAGGAGCCGACTTTTCCTAATACCCCGCGCTTTGAAGAAAGCGGAACAATCAACCCATTTTTAAAGCACTGGTTTGAAGGGCTCCGAGGAGTTTTAAAGGAAAGCAGTTAATTACTTGGCTCGCTTTAAAAATAAATTAACCCACAAATTAGAGTCGGGATGGGTCTGGGTGATGATGGGTGACCCCAGAAGTGTGCATTTTGTGCATTTTTGGCTTGCTGCATGTCCTGAGCTCCCAGGGATGATCCTAGTTTAACACCAGTGGGTCTTCCCTGAAGAGCAAAGCACTCTGGAGAACTGTGGGAGCAAGGAACCACATCCTCCTCCACCAGCATCTGAGTGGGATGAGTCCACAGGGACATGAGTGTTTGGGTCTCAGCTAAATTCCCTGGAAGTGTTCAAGACCAGGCTGGATGGGGCCTGGAGCACCTTGGGATAGTGGAAGGTGTCCCTGCCCATCAGAGGAGACTGGAACTGAATGAGCTTTAAGGTCCCTGCCAACCCAAACCACTCTGTCATTCCATTATTTATGACATGTCCAGGCACTTCTCTGC
Organism: Euphonia xanthogaster; assembly: GCA_034509185.1. Lineage (NCBI taxonomy): Eukaryota > Metazoa > Chordata > Aves > Passeriformes > Fringillidae > Euphonia > Euphonia xanthogaster. Next base: position 110,294,609 of record JAYDZK010000169.1, on the reverse strand, counting down.
TCTCCTTACCTGGGATTCACCCATTCCAAAGTGGCCCACAGAATAAAACTCTCCCAAAGATGACAGTGACAATCTAATCCAATGAAGGGATCTGGCCTCCACTACTGGTGCACACACAGGAGTCATAAAATAAATTTAGTCCCAAACAGGTAAATCTGATGGCCATGTCCAAAAGCTAGAAGTGGATTTTGCTGGAGATCCTAACAGGCTGGATACACCCTCATCAGCTTGGAAAAACAAGCCCATGCTCTCATAAGAAAATAAAAATTGACCCTAAGTAATGGGAACATTTTCCCTCTGATGTGCCGCATGCTTCTGGGCTCTTCCTTGTCTACTATGCAGGGATACTGCTGCCTTCAAGGCTCAAACCAGCACAGGATCATCCCTGGGACACACAAGCCCTCACCTCAAGAAGCATCACCAGAACCATTCCCAGCTGGCATCCTGGAGGCAGCCACCTTCTCCCAAAAGCCAAGAAAGCTTAACGTGACAGAAGACAGCCACGCTGTGCCAGCCCATCTCAGGGCCAGAGGGCAAATCCTGCCACTACCAAGAGGAGATGTGGCTACTGAGGATGAGTTCATGGCAAGAGAGATGAAAAGGCCTCTATCCTTGATCAGTGCATATGGTTGGACTTTGAGATGGAATCACAGAAAGGGAAAAGTGTCCCTGCCCATGGCAAGGGGTTGGAATGAGATGAACTTTAAGGTCCCTTACAGCCCAAACCACTCTGAGACTCACTGAAGGGCTCTGGTATTATCCCAGAGCGAGCTGCATCACATTTGGGGCTGGAGCCTTTCCTGGCGTCAGTGGCACGATGCATTGACGTCAGCGTGTGACAAGGGGCCTGGAGTGACAAGGACTAAGGTAAGATTAAGCATTCAGGAGCAAAGCATGTCCTTCACTAAAACAAGGGCGCCGAAGCCTTATCGCGCTGCCTTTCAGCACAGCCACGTGCCCAGGCACAGCCTCAACCTCCAGCTCCGGCCCCGGCTCGGATGCACATGACTTGGCAAGGCACTGCTGAAGCTTCTTTCTCCCAAGGAAATCATTCCTTCCCCAGCCCAGCTGTGAAAAACGCTGGGAAATAAAGCCCTGAGACAAGCTCCCACTGCATCGCCGACGTGTCGGCGTGACAGACTCTGTGTGGTGACTTCACACCCCAACGTGAGCCTCTTCCCTGCATTCCTGAGTGTTCCACGAGGGAGGAACTGATGGATTTCTGCAGCCGGTGGTGCTCGGAGAGCCGTCGGTGCACACTGTTCCAAATTATTTCCATTTCTAATTAATATTCATAAATGAGCCACAATACTGCGCCTTCCATCAGCCGTCACACACCACCCACGCTAGATGAAAGGACAACTACACGAGATAAGCAGTTTATTGGATCAAAAGTCCCCTTTAGACGAGGAGACAGCTACTGCAACAGCCTCCAACTGATAGCATCCCATCACATGGAGGGAGTATCAGCAAATCTCCCTCTTTAAACCCAAGATTCAGCACACGGAATGCACAACACAATTATTATGTTAATTTAGCTGCATTTCGCTGCCTGCTTGAGGCTTGAGCTGGAGGGAGGAACTTCGGTTTGAAGAGCTGCCACTGAAAATGGCTACTTCAAAAAACTCAACTGACATCCAATTATACCATCAGCTGTCGAGTTTAATCCCCTTTTGTCCCTGCTGTCAGCACCGCTGCCTCACCTGGCTGGTTTTGGGGAAGGACTCTGCCCTTCAGCTTTTGCCTTTACCAACCATCTACATCTTGCTCCAGCAGGATCCTGAAGGAGCTTTACCTGTCCTCCTCCCCAAACTCAGTTTAGGTGACAGAAAACGAAGATCTCATCTGCTTGCACAGAACATGGCCTGGGAGTAACAGCTGTTATTGTCCACTACCCCTGCACGGACAAGAAATTAATCAGAAAGACACCTGACATTCACATCAAGCCCATGCAGGATGACAGAAAACACTGAGACTGTAACATTACATTCCCCCCTCTCCACTGATAGGAAACAAGTGTTTCCCAGCTTTAAAGACAGTAGGGTTAGATTGGATATTGGGAAAAAAGTCTTCGCTGGGAAGGTGGGGAGGCCCTGGCACAGGTTGTCCAGAGAAGCTGTGGCTGCCCCTGCATCCCTGGAAGTGTCTAAGGCCAGGCTGGACAGGGCTTGGAGCAACCTGGGATAGAGGAAGGTGTCCCTGCCCACGGAAAGGGGCTGGAACTGGAAGATCCTTAGAGTCCCTTTGAACCCAAACCATCCCAGAATTCCACAATTAAAAAGAGCAGAGGAAGGTGTATTGCCCACTGCTCTCCAGAGCTGTTCTGCTCCTCATCCATGAGGGACCCAAACAGTCTGCCCAAGAAAAAGCATATTTACACCCATTGCCAGAGAGGGAAAGTATAAATATTTCCAAAGCTTTATGAAGGCTGGTACTTACAGTCATGCTTTGAAACGGAAAGAATAAAGCAAAATATTCAATTAGAAAAAATTACTATAATTGCAGGTTCTATTTTATCCCTCCATTAAAGCAATAAAGTGCCTCGAAATATTGCTAAGCTGGGATACAGAGCTTAGTGCTACTTAACATATTAATATACATCCAGGGGGGTTAATTTAATTTAGATCTGCATGAGGGTCTTCTCTCCTCCCTGGCCCCAATGGTCTCTTCCTACACTTCCAGCTGGATATCCACGCATGCTTCTCCCCCATTCCAAGGCATGGACACGCAATGCCAAGGCTGGACATAAATTCTGACATGTGCCACACATCTCTGGAGCCAGAGGAGCCGTCAAGCACATCCATGCACAGCTCCACACACACAGATTCCCAGCTTAAACCATGTTTGCCTGCCCCTCAAAGCTCTGATGTCTGAGTATTTGATTTTCTGTTGGACGAAAATGTCCAATTCCTGCTCCCTGAACATCAAACAAAATCCTCTTGGAAATGTAAAATCATCCCATTTTGCTCTAATAGCACATAAATCCCATGGGAAGGGATTTGCTGCTGAAAGTCACTGAGCAAGGAACTGCTGAGGCTGAAGAAGGGGCTCTTCCTCCCAGCCTTGGCTCTCTCCATGCTTTCTCCACACTGGGGTGCCACAAGCTGCAGTTTTCTGAATATAACCTCGCTCTTCCCTGCAACAGAAGATAAGTGAATCTTATTTTAGGGAGCCCTTCATCCTTTTAATTAAACAAATTTATATCACTTCTCCGTATCTCATAGCCTCCATTATCTTTTGTGAACTCCTACAATTCTGTTGTAAAGATATATTGAAAAGCGCTAATTGAGATAATCTCTGGAATTCAAGAGTTGCTGTATTTTTAGCCATGTTTTAAAACTATTTTCCCTTTGTTTCTGGAATGCCTCCCATCCTTCCTCCCATGCCAGACTGTTTACATTATTTAAATGCCTTCTGCTTATACCACTCTTTACAATTTTTACTTCAACAACATCGGCCTCCGTTGCTCTTTTTTCCCTCGCTTAGACATAACTGGGATGAATTCCAATCCCAAACTCAAAACCACTCCTGGTGCTTCACTGCTGTCTTCTGTGTTTGGTAGATCAGGCAACGTATTTCTGCCATCCTGTCATCCAGGGCTGCCTGTGTGGGGGATCCAAGCATGAGGAGTTAAACTGATCTTTTTTTTACAAGAGAAAATGGGAGAATGGTGATTTTTCCAGAGACTGGAACTCTTTAAACTCACAGGGATATGTGACATGTCCCTGCTTCAGGAGATGATCCTGAGCCACGCCACTGATAGGATGGGGGAGCTCATCCCTCCTGGACTTTTTTTGGAGAGTTGTGATGTCCAGCGTCCATCACAGAGGCAAAATATGATCCTGCTCCCTGCCCCTACAGAAAACCCCAGAGAACCCCATGAGCTGAGGGGGGTTCTGGCAGCTGGACATGATCCTCCCTCACCCAGGTTTGGGCTTTTCCCACAGGTTTAATTAGTGAAGTGATAAAGGCAGCTCCAGCTGCCAGAGCCTTTTGCATCAGGGCTCCTGAGGAGTTTTTAATAAGAGTTCTGCCAAAATGGTGGGGGTTTTATGGGAAACTTCTCCCACATCAAGCAGACCTGTGAAGGTAGAAAAGGTGGCGTAGCTCAGCAGCTAACAGGAGTTTTCCAGCAAGAGCTGAGACCTCTGCAGTGTCCATTTTTGTGTCTGTTCACAACAGGCTTGGTTTTCCTAGAGCCCATTCACTGACCATCTATAGGGCACTGCGAGATTCCTGTATTAGTCCTATTTCCCACGGGGTTTTGGGACAGGAAAAGATGCCTATTCCCTCAGCCCACCTTGTACAAAAAGGGGTACTTAAACAGGGTGTATAAAAAAGAGGAAGAGTGACTTTTACATGGACAGAGAGTGATTGGACAAGTGGGAACAGTTTTAAACCAAATGAGGAGAGATTTAGGTCAAGTAAGTGGAAGGAATTCTTTCCTGTGAGGGTGGGAAGGCCCTGGCACAGCTTGTCCAGAGAAGCTGGGGCTGTCCCTGGATCCCTGGAAGTGTTTAAGGTTAGGTTGGACAGGGCTTGGAGCAACCTGGGATGGCGGAAGGTGTCCCTGTCCATGGCAGGGAGTGGAACAGGATGGTCTTTAAGGTCCCTTCCAACCCAAACCATTTTATGACATGATTCTATTCCATGATAACATGGGGCCGTTTCTTTTGGATGCCAAAATCCTGCTGCAGGTAAACCAAATCAGAATGGAACAAAGGAAGAAGAGGTCATGACAAAGGCTCTGGGCTTGAACACAGAAGGTTTCAACAAAGCTGCCAATTCTGCAAAAATCTTCTGTGCAGCTGAAGTCACGTAAGGACAGACTGTGAATATTTCAGAGGTGAACCTGAGCTCTCACAGATTTCCAAAAAAAGGAGACGTGAGGAGCAGCACAGTCTTCAGGTCCCATTATAGTTTTGGGGACACATTTGAGATGGCCTTTTCCTCTATTTTTTTTTTTTTTCTGTCTCTTGGCCAAGATTTGAATTTCTTCCCGGTTCAAGATATGGAAGTAAGGAATAAAACACCCATTTATACTGAAATAATGAAAGTCCATCAGTGAAATTTGTTCAGGTATGGACAAATAGCAACTCCTGAGACTCCTTCTCAGAACTGTGATTGTGGTTCCTCTGCTACAGCATTTCCATATAACCAAACACAGGCTGAAACTGGAATACAGGGTGGTTGGAAATGTAAATCCCAAGTGGAGAGAGTGGAAAAAAAAACCAAAACAAACCCATCCATGGAGAGATGCAATGGACTGCTCCTGGGACACAGCTAAATGCTCAGTCCCGCAGTCCAGAAGATTTTGGGAGTATCTTTGACACTGCAGCCTAAAGGATATGGGATGTGCCTGCAAAGATCAAGCAATTCCACTCCACAGGGTTAAAAATATAAGGTGTTCCTCCCTCCATAAGACTGCTGCTAGGCTGGAAGATTTTCTAAATATCCCCCTCCCCTGGAAAGCTCTTTCCTCATTTTCTTGGGATCCTGTTTGGAAAAGTATCTTGGTGCCCTAAAGCATCACAACAGGCTTGGCCATCATTCTGAATCCCAGCACATCAGAAGAAGGTGGGTCAATGAAGTGACAATATTTGGCACGTGTTCTTTGCTTATGCCTTTAATTACAATTTAATTTTCTCTCTAGCAACGCTTTACTCTGACTCACAATTTCTCCTGCTTAAAAGCTTCCAGGTGTTAAAACACTGCCTTGTACTACTGCTGATTTTCACTACAGTCAGGTGCTAAAAATCAAGTCAGGATTCAAGGAAAATAAAATGAGTAGAGAGTGAAGTTGTGTGAGGGATCCAGACTTCTCCAGAGGCTCAGCTTAATTCCCCAAGGAAAATTACAAATTTGACGTCCCATTTCTGCTCCTTGCAGTCTCAAGGCAGAGCAAGCAGCTCTCCTCCAAAGAGATGCTTTATCACCATCAGTTCTTCCTCCATCCTTTTCATTAAAAGAAATGCTCCCTGAATAACCTACATTTGTTCGGAGAGGAGAACCACTGCAAGGAATAAAGCTGGCTCAGTGCAGCTGAAAGCAAAATGGAAGTGTCTGGAAAGGTGGAAAATACAGAGCCTGGAATTTTAACACATAAAAAATGGTGAGCCATCTTTCCCTCCTTCCCTTGGCACCCTGCCTCCCCTCACCAGGAAAGGCACTGTCAGGCTGCCACTGGCATTAGAGATAAAGCCATAGGGAGAGTGGGAAAAAAACAAACAGCGCTGTTTTTCCTGGAGTTCAGCTTGAACAGCTGAAAAGGAATGTTGTGGTCAAGGACCACATGGGGGGAGCATTGGGAAAGCAGCCTGCAACCCAACTTCAAAGCAGTTGGGTTCCCTTCCAGTTTTTGAACTCCTGGAGATGCTGTCCCCAAAATACCTTGCAATGGTGTCTGCACCTTGAAAGCCATGGAAATTTTATGCTGGTTCCAGTAAAAATTAAGTCAGGTCACCCAAGCAGTTCTGCTTCCCTTTCCTCCTCCACAAAAACCAGGGCAGGGGGGTGATGAGCTGCTGTCACTGCCCAGCCACAGGGCACCACACAGCTCTTCCTCAAAAGCATCCAAGAGCAAACCAAGCTCCAGTTTCTTCTCCAAATCCCATTCCCCACCTGCCCAAGCCATGCTGTCTCTGCAGAAACACTGGGGTGCATGGGAAGGGGAGCTCCCAGCAGGTCAGGGCAGGATATTATTTCTCCCAAGGAAAGGTTTGGAGAAATCTCTGCCCTCCCAAGGCTGGCCCAGCAGATCCGCTCCAACATCTGTGGTTGGACCCCCTCTAGTGGGAACCACTCAACAAGACACGGAGCATCACCACCGCCAGCCACCCATGGAGACCCCACCCCACTCAAGGGATAAAGCCCTTTTTCTATTGTTATTATGATTATTATTATTATTTCCACTCTCTCACAACCTACATGCTCTGTAGATGTTGTTGGCCCTCTACACCCACAGCCCAGCACTTCCTTATGGAGATCCTGCAGAAATGGGGGTGGAATGGGTAAGTTTTTTGAAAGGGAGAACAACCTTGCTGGAAAAAAATATAAAAAGTTATACCCCAGATCTGATTTTTTAGGGAGAACATATTTATGATCTATCCCAGAATGTCTTCCCTCTGCCAACTTGTCAAAAACTGACAAAACTCCATACTATAAAAGCAAGCTGTTAAAACTTGGCTAAAAGGAAAAACTCAGCTGCCAGACAAGCTAACCAGAAAAAGCTGAAAAAAATATTCCAGCATGCCAAGGAAGGCAGCAAATTTACAGAAAGGCTCTACAGAGCTGAACATCCCAAACCAAGACAAGGAGGCAGCATTGGGTCAGCAGCTTCTGGTTCATCTGCTGTTTGACAAGCAGATGGCTTCCACTTTGAGGGATTCAGGCAGAGAACTGGAGAGTTGTAGCTGCCTGTATTTCTAAACTATCCAAAATAATGTGTCTCCAACTCACAAAGTTCATCCCAGACAAAGTATTTTAGGAGATCCTGAAACCACTCAACACAAAGTCATTAAATGCCACATATTCCATTTAAACCCATTGATTCATCCTTCCACCTCCGAAGATGAACAGCTCACAGATTTGGTCTTTTCACTAATAAAAAAGATGCCAACTCTCTGCCTAAATGTTAGGAATTTCTCACCATGTACATACACAAGACAATTTTTAATGTCACAACAATGACAAGGGTTGTTGTGGTTTGCTGGGGTTTCTTGTACAGAATGTTTTTCTCCTAGATTTGTATTCAAATCTGTTTTTATAACAAACCCCATAAATAGAGCACATTCATGTCCCAAAACTCAACATCACTGATAGTTTAACAGACACAGAGAGATTTCCAGCTGGTCAGCATTCATTTTAGCTCAGCTCCACATCCTCTTAATCCAATGGAATCCAATAATGTTTGCTTTAATAGCAAGGCACAATGCAAGGGATCGGACTTTCCACTCTAAACCCCCTATTCCAGGGCAGCATCCATGACCCAGTAACCCACTTCCAGCAGAGGTTAAAGAAAGATACGGGAAGTTCACTCCTGTCATTCATACAACCTGTGCAACTACTCAAGATACCAAAACTTCTACTCCTCCTGAATTTACATGGCTGAACAGCTCCAGCAAAAACAGCCCTGTCTTCACCCTGTTTCCAGCAAAACCACAGCATTCCTCCTCAAGGAACAGCCCTTGGCAGCTTGCACTGCAGCACCTCTTTAATGAGCATAACATGCTCCAACTGGCATCCTTCACTTATTGGATAGTCTAGAGAAATTGTTCAAGTCCTCAAGACAATCTAAGATTTGAGAGGAAAGGTGAATATTGCAGGTTTATGAAGGTAAAAACCCCAGAAGCTGAGCTTTATTGGTGGGAATAGTATTGGAGATCAGACTATTGGCATCCATTTGAGATGAGACTACTTCCAGCAAGAATTCAAAATATTTATATCTATATACACACATATGTTTTTACTATTTTTCCAACAGCCACTATAGACAGACAGCATTAACACATCCTTCAGATCCCAGCTGAACTAAAAAAACCACAAAAACTCCAGGAATATCACTAAGTGCCCCCTCAGCACTCACACTGCCCCCTCAACCCTCCCGCCTGGTCACGATCCACCCTCTAAATACAACGCAAACAGACAAAGCCCCCATCCAGACTGCTCCAAAACAAGCTCCTTCTCCACAATCCTGACAAAATGAGAGACAGCCTTGCTAAAATAAGATCCCGATGTATATTTATATTTCTGCCATAAAATGCTATTTATTCACCATCTCATAGGCGAGTCTTCCCAGTATTTACGAGAAGAAGCCGCCACAGGAATTGTGTCATCCCTCAAAATCCAAACACAGATTTACCTAAAGTATTCAGGATGACAATTCCTGTACTACTCCAACCTGCCCCCCTCCAATTCTCCACGGTTTCGCTCCCAGCTGCTGAGCAACACCCACGACATCCCCTACGTAAGGTACGATCCCAATTACGCTCCATGCAGCGGCAGCGCGGATCCATGATCCCACGGGAGAGCAGGCTCGGAGCATTACACGCTGAACTTACGCTGTCCCAGGTTTTCCTCCTCCATCCCCACGCCTAAACTTCTCCCCAGCAAGCAGCGGTTGTGCTGCAGGCAAAGGCAGCCAAACCAGTGTGCTCCAGTATTAGTCCCATCACCACATCTCAGATTAATTTTAATGGCGTTAGCAATAGCTGTAGTGGGAATGCAAAAAGACACCCTCGTGGAAGCTGCTCCACAGATCCCAGGAAGTTAATTCTGCCTCTGGTCAGATATTGGGAGTCGGCTCCACGCTGTCCAGCATGCCTTAAAGAGAGGGAGCTGGGCGCTGGTGGGATTAGAGATCAACAGGAGAGAAGGCTCCCTGATTTCCCCTAACATGATCCAGGCTGCAGCATTCCTTATCAGTCCTCTTTGGCATTCCCAGCCCTGCACAATCTCAGAAGCAAATGTTTTTCCTCTGCATTAGCATAGCAGGGAAAAGTCTGGGCAACTTGAGCTTTGCTTCTTCCTATTACCCAAAAATCAGCCCCCTACACGCATCCCCTCTGTCCCTACCAGCATCACTTTGGCATCCCCCTCCCCACATGCTCATTCGAGCATGCCACGGCATGGGGTCTTTGTGCACAGCTAAAACATCATCATTTCTTCTGCCTGACTCCAAGAAAGGAAAAATCCAACTTGCCAGAGGAGCATCTGCATTGAGAACCGCTTTTGCTGATGGGATCAGCACTTGGGAGTAGCAGGGGAAGCAGCAGAAAGGGTCGCAGACCAATTCATCATCCTCGCACGCACCACCCGCAGACATCCCCCTCCTGCTACCCCCCAGCCCAAATCCCGGCCATAAAAAACCCATAAAAATAGAATAAACCCCCAAGCAGAAGTTGAGAACAAATGTGCTTTGAACGCTGCACAAATGACATTGAAGATGCAGAAGAAATATGTATTTGCTGTTGCACTGCATGATTGCATGGGCTTATTTCCTACGTACACATCTCACGCACCCTTCCCACGCAGATCCCCTCCCCTCCACCCCCGCGGCTTCTTCAAAAAAAATTGGGAAAATAAAAATCTTTGATCCCTAAGGATTATTTTAAAAGCTACAAATGCCGAGCGACCCCCATCTGGAGCCTCTTCCCTACAGCCTGACCCATGGTGTGGAGGGGGTGCTGCCACCACCCTGTGACACAACCCAGAGTTGTCCCTCTACCCCTACCCCAAATCTCACACCCCTTCCATGCTACCAACCCGCACCCCAGCTCAGAGGATGCTGGGCCACGCCGGGTTTTTACAGCTGTCCTTACACCACCTCTTTCGGTAAGCCCGACATCTCTGTGGCAGTGTTTGCATCCACAGGCTTTCATCCTGGAGAATCCCTCCCTGCCTCCTCCCACCTCTCTTTTTGGGGAGGATAACGTAATTTCCAGCTCGCACTGGAGGATGTTTCTTTATTCCTGTCGAGCCTGAGGTCACTTCCCAGACTCGCCCTCTGGCTGGTGTCTCCTCCACCCCAGGACCTCTCCCTCCGGCAGGGAAGAGTCCCTTATCCCTGACCTTCAGGCTCGCACCGGCAGCCCCACCGCTGCCGTCCCCACCAAGGAGGCTTCTCCTTTCTCCAAAGCCACAGCCGAGGCATCACGCTGCGTTTTTCCACTCCCACCACCCGCTCCTTCGGTTCAAGGGGAGTCAGCGAGCCAGCAGCTCCCGCTCCTGCTCCACCGGCTGGGGAGATGCTCTCGGGGATGGATGAGACCCTCACCCCTCATCCCTATGGGATCTGTGCCAGGAGGACATCTACCTTCTGGAACCAGCACATCCCAGTGCTTGGCAGCCACGGGTGCACCCCCCCACAGACCCTCTCTAGAGCAGCCCCTGACGTTCCATAGGGTCTTTCCCTGGCTGCCCCCTGGATCCAGGAGGGGGGTGATGGGGTGAGTCCCCTCCAGGGCCACAGGACCTCCCTCTGCAGTGCTGCCAGGGTCACCCCCAGCCCCAGGCATGTCCTGAAGGGAAGAGCAGCTCCATGACCCCCCTCCCAGTCCTGCCCCAAGTCTGTGGAGCACCATCCCATTCCCAAGGAGCTAGAATCCCTTCCATCCCACACCATGGGGGGCACAGAACTGTGTCCCCTCCAAGCTGTGAGGTGACAGCAGCCCTATTCCCCTCTCCTCAGCCCCACATGCTGCATCTCTGCTCCCTTTGGGGCTCTTCTCAGTGAAGAAGGGGTCACCCCAAATCTCCACGTGGGGAGCACCATCTCAGGTCCTGCTTGTACCAACCAGCGCCACTCCTCCCACCTCAGCCCCACAGACATATTTTGGGGGAACTTCTCTTCCCCTCAAATGTCCCCTCAGCACCAGGGGGCCCTTGACACCTCCTCCACCATGGGGAGCACTGGCAAGGGTCCACCTCAGTCAAGGAGGTGACAATGACCCCCCATGTCCCCCACCTCAGTCCCCCAGGCTCATTTTGTGGGAATCACTCCTCCCTTTGGAGTCTTTGGGTCTCTCCTCACTCAAAGTTGGAGTAACCCCCAAATCTCCCCTCCTTCTCCACATGGGGAGCACTGCACTGACCGCCACCACCTCAGACCACGAGGCGACACTGAGCCACGTCCATCTCACACCACAAGCTCACAACAACCCCCATCTGCCCTACCTCAGATGGGGACAGTGACCCATGTCCACCTCAAACCATGACATGACACTGACTCCCATCGGTCCCACCTCAGCCAGGGGACAGTGATCCACCTCAAGCCATGAGATGACACTGCCCCATGTCGGCCTCAAACCATGAGGTAACAGCACTGGCCATCGGGTCCACCTCAGCTAGGGGACAGTGACCCATCTCAGCCTATCGAGGTGACACTGACCCCCATCTGCCCCACCCCGTCTAGGAGACACTGACCCACACCAAATCATGAGATGACACTGACCCACCTTAAACTAGGAGATGACACTGATCCACCTCAAACCAGGAGGCGACACTGACCCACATCCACCTTGGACCACAAGGTGAGAGCTCCCCACCTCATCCAGGGGACAGTGACCCATTTTAAACCAGAAGGTGACACTGACCCATGCCCATCTTGGACCACGAGCTGACAGCCGCATCCACCTCAAACCAGGTGCTGACAAGCAGCCCCTCCTCGGCCAGCGCACACTGACCCACGTCCACCTTGGACCACGAGGTGACACTGTCCCCGTCCATCACAAACCCGGAGGTGACACTGTCCCCGTCCATCTCAAACCAGGAGGTGACAGTGCCCCACATCCCCCTCGGACCAGGGGCTGACGCTGCCCCACGTCCCCCTCGCACCGGGCGCTCGCAGTCCCCGCTCCCGCCCCTCCGCAGTCGCGGTCCCCGAACCAGCGCGCCGCCCGCCCCGCCGGGGGCACGGCGGAGTCCCCGGCCGCCCCTTACCTCCAGACCTGCCCCATCTGCAGCAGGTGGATGACGGACTGCCAGACCCAGACGGAGATCCTGCAGAGGCGCTGCGCCCCGGGGGTGGCGGTGCCGCCGACTCCTCCTACCCCGCCGGCGGGTCCCCCACGCCGGCCCGCGGTCCCCCCCCTCATGGGCGGCCCGCGGCTGCTGAGTCCCTGCACGGCGCCCAGCCCGCCGCCCGTGTAGTCCTGCACGAACCAGCGGAAGCTCAGGATCTGCACCAGCACCGAGGGCAGCAGCACGAAGGCCAGGGTGAGGCCGCACCACAAGTAGTCCCGCCGGCCGTAGTGGTGCAGCGCCAGCCACAGGTCCGTGCCCACATCCCCCAGCAGCACCAGCAGCGCCAGCACGATCCACCGGCAGTCCAGCCACGGCCGCTCGGCCGCCTCGCCGCCCTCCGGCGGCCCTTCGGCGGCGGCGGCGGGGGGGCGCGG
>JAYDZK010000169.1:110258614-110271727 GCA_034509185.1 Euphonia xanthogaster | reverse complement strand
TTCTTTCTTTCTTTCTTTCTTTCTTTCTTTCTTTCTTTCTTTCTTTCTTTCTTTCTTTTCTCCCACCATATTAAAAGCATCACCAATCCCCCTTCTGTGTTTTTAAATGCTTTTCATTAATTTGGCTTTGCACAGGTCATTTAATAACTCAGGGGATGGATGAGATTTGCCCTGCTTGAAATGGACACAGGAAGTCTCTCATCTCTATGGCAAAAATTATCATGTGGCTGTTTCAAACAACATCTCAGAATTAATTCTGGCTATTCTGAAGTCCTGGTTCAGGCACACTCTGTGCTTTCTGATATGTGCAATCACCAGCATTTCCAGCTTTGCCAAGTGCTCTTATCATGTCTTCCATCTGCCAGCACACACAATATTTCTGAATCTGTTAATTAACGAACTGAAGTTTTGCCCTGAGACACCAGAGTAACTGGTTCAGTTTCTTTGCAGGGAAAACTGATGCCTGCCTTGTCCATAATTACCTAAATTGTAGAGAAAAAAAAATATTCTGCTTTCATGTTGATTCACTTTTGTAATTTCATTGCTGGGGCTAAGTGTGGCGCCCATTTAAATTATCTCTTGCTCTCATTTTACTCAAGACATGTTATTTGCTAACAAAGATTCAATATGGAAAAACTGGAAGGTGACAACTACCTCCTTCATCAATGCAAATGACAATAATCTCCTCTCCTCCACCGTGTAAATATAAACACTGAATCATCCCAGACAGAAATACCCTCCTGCATTTAGAAATATGAATGTGCAAAGGAGGCACCTGCTCTCATTTATGGAGCCATAAAACTCAAGTTCATCCAGCGATTCCATGGCAAATCATTCAGGAGATCAGCAGCAGTGTGGACATAGACTAAAAGTGTCCCCAGTGTTTATTCCAAGAATATGAACATTCTTCACCCTTTGGTTACACTTGCACTTGGAAAGAGAAGATTAATTTTCCTTCTTGTCAAATTATTGGAATTATTTATTTGAAGAACCAGCCCATACAATTCCACTATAATTTATTTTTTCTAATAGCTCTTTGATATTATTAAGAGCCTCTATATAGCTTCTAAAGCAACATCAAACCTTCCACAAGTGATCACCTCTTGGACTAAGTGCTGTTGGGTGTGCAGAGGCTTCTGCTGAGGATGATCTCAGGGTGATGCTCCTTTTTGTCAGAAACTCAGCTGATGGAAGAGCACGTGGAAGTCTTTGCCATCAGACTTCTATATGTTCAGTTCTGTAGCTGACAGTACTTCAGTTCAACCATAAAATCCCAGAAAGGTTTGGATCAGAGGGGAACATAAAGATCATCTCCTACCTCCTGCCATGGGCAGGGACACCTTCCACTATCCCAGGGTGCTCCAAGCCCTGTCCAACCTGGCCTTGGACACTTCCAGGGATCCAGGGGCAGCCACAGCTTCCCTGGGCACCCTATGCCAGTGCCTTCCCAACCTCACAAGGAATAATTCCTTCCCAATATCCCATCTAACCCTGCCCTCTGGCAGTTTGAAGACATTCCCTCTTGACCAACATTTGAAGAAGATTGTGGAAGTTTGTGACTTCCAGAGGATCTGTTGACTGCAACGACCTCTTTGCCTCCTGAATCTCCATGAGTCCTCTCAGTGGCACTGGGCAAACTTCACCCAAAAGTGTATTTAACAGGAGCATTGCAGACCTACAGCCCCCTGCCCCCTGTGACAGACCCTGCACAAGAGGAGCATCCCCACAGCTCAAAATTTTCTCAGCCTCACTTGGGGCTGTTGGAAGAACCCATAAGTGTGGGTACCTTTGTGGGGTCTGTGTCTGAAAGGTATTTTGGTAGATGTGAGGGTCCAGCTGTGGCATAAAACATCTCTGAGGAGCTGAGAATGCAAAAACTTTGTCAAAATTCTTGAAAGAGAGAAGAAAACCCTGTCAGAAAATCTCCCTGGGGTGGGTTTGGCTGCATTGTGCCATAACCCAGCACAGCAGAACACAGGTGCAGTTCCTGCTGAGTTACTTTTTGCATAAGAATATTAAACCTAAATACATAAAATAGTACCATCCTTCTACTCAGAGACTGTATCATAGAATCACAAAATGGTTTGGTTGGAAAGGACCTTGAAGGTCATCTCATTCCAACCCCCTGCTGTGGGCAGGGACACCTTCCACAGACCAGGTTGCTCCAAGCCACTATTTCCTAAACAAAGTAAATCAATAAACCTGCACATGGCTCCATGACTCTTGCAGAGAAGACAAAAGTTAACACCTCCAAAGGCAACCCTTCTCTCACCCTGCTGAAAATCCAAATTCTCCAGGCTCTGCTGGCTTCTCTTTTCATTCCTCCTCGTGCTTTGAGCCATTCTTTTCTCCACAAGGATGGGTGTTTAGATGCTTGCCTTCTAATCAGCCACAATTATAGCCTTTCCCAGGATCTTCTGCTGCCAAATTGGAGGGGGGAAATAGAGAAAAGGTTTTAAAAAATAAGAGAGAGAGGCTAATGCTTGCAAAGACATATGTGTTTAGTGTTGTTGGCAGATTTGTAAACTTATTAGTGCCTCCACACACCATGTAATTAAGTTCTACTGGTAATTAGTCAATAGTTAAAAATAGGGGTTGGTATTGTGCTGCTGAAAACACCTACAAAATAATGTGTTCTCTGCTCTCAAGATGCAGTTACTGTCTCCAAAAAATGTTAATTTAAAAAATATGTATTCGTTGCAGAAGCAGATTTTTCAGCAAAGGAGATTTCGGCAACTTTGTGTGTTTGTGCATGTGTGCATCCAATCTATTTATCTTTCAACATTTCTGTGTGTTTGTGTGATGTCCAAAGAGCCTGACTGCATGTTTTGTCTTGGATAAAAATGTTAAGCTACAAAACTGCAAACTCGGCAGAGCCGTGGAGAGGGAGCAGGAGCTGTTCTCATTTGTCGATTTCCATTGGAATAAACCTGCTCATCAAAGGAAATTGTTCAGAAATCCATGGGAATGGCAGATGTGCAGCACCATGGGGCAGACGTCTGGTGTTTGGAGAGCTGTGTGTGTATTTTCTAAATATTCAGGGATTACCACAGTCTATGGATATAATCCTTTAGTAACCCTGAATGTCAAAGACAACACAAAAGCTCTAATGCTTTGTAGCAAAAAAATTGGCCAAACTGCCCTGGAAGAGCAGGTTAGAAGTCACTTGTCTTTATCCCATGAAAGAAGACCCAAAAGAGGTAATGTGTTTTTTTAAGATTTCTTAACTCCTGCTGTATAATGTGCTCCAGAGCTGTGAGAGTTGCTGGTGATGTTCTGAAAGGACGTCTCATTTGGCTGTCATAAGCAATCTGCAGTGATTTGTTGTGCAGACAGGCATTTGTCTCAAGTAATCCAAAGGGCTTATTGTGATTGCTTGCTAGATCCAAGGAACGTAGAGTCGACTCAATGGGGGATTCATTTATTATGCTCCCAAACCTCTCCTAAATCTTTCCTTATGTCATGTCAATGGATTTGTCAGGCCACCCTCAGACACCAGCAATGCACTGGTGAGGGAGATCTACCTTTGCCAAGCAGAGTTGGCTGCTGTGTTGATAGAGCTGCTCCTGGAGTGCCTGTGGAAAGGGGAACTCCTGAAGCAGTTCCTCTGCTGCAGGAGAGGAACTGGACTTTGTTTCATGCTCTGGAGAGAAGCACCTGTTGTTGACCTGAGAGAAAAAACCTCCTACTCCAAATCCAGGCTAAAGCAGAAAAGACCAAGCCTGGATCATCCTACCAAGGACAACGATGTTATTTCATGAGTTGTTCAGGTTACCACATGAGTTCCTGGAGTCATAGAGTAATGGAATGGGTTGGGTTGGAAGGGACCTAAAAAACCATCTCATTGCAACCCCCTGCCATGGGCTATGGCAGGGGGTTGCAATGAGATGGTTTTTTAGGTTTTATCCCACCTTTCACTATCCCAGGCTGCTCCAAGCCCTGTCCAACCTGCCTTGGACACTTCCAGGGATCCAGGGGCAGACACAGCTTCTCTGGGCACCCTGTGCCAGGGCCTCAGCACCCTTGCAGGGAACAATTCCTTCCCAGAATCCCACCTAACCCTGTTCTCTGTCAGTGTGAAACCTTGTCCTGTCTCTCCAGGCCCTTGTAAATGCTGTTTCTCCAGCTTTCCTGTTGGCTCCTTTTAGCCACTGGTTGGCCACAATTATGACACCCCAAAGCTCTTTCTCTTCCAGGCTGAACAGGCTGAACAGTCCCTACTCCCTCAACCTTTCCTCTCAGAAGAGGTGCCCCATCCTCTGGTCATTTTGGTGCCTCTCACTCCAACCCATGTCCTTCCTGTGCTGGGTGACCCTAAGTGGGGTCTCAATTGACTGGGGCAGATGGGCAGAATCCCCCCATCCCCTGCTGTTCACACTGTGGGATCAGCCCAGGGCATGGGGGTTTCAGGGCCAGGGCATGTCCAGCCTCTCACCAGCACCCCCAAGTCCTTCTCCCAGGACTGTTCTTGATAGGTGACATCTGGAAAACCCTCTGAGCATCCCTGTTACCCAGACACCTGGCATTGTTACCTTTGAGTTCACAGTAGGATTTATAGTAGTGTTTCTTTGATGCTGAAAAGGAATTTCAATGTCATTGTGTTCATTGTAGCATTTATAAAGTGAATTTTCTGCTAAAAACAAAGAAGAAACTTATTTTCAAATGGCTTTTTCAGGTATGAATGTGTCCTTTGAATCCTCTCACCCTTTCCCAAGTCCTCTTTCCCTGGTTAAGAGTGGCAGTTAACCAGCTCATGGCAAATACTTTGGGAATATCATAAAGTTCATTGCACAGAACTCATGAGTAGAATGATGTTATATGATGATAACTAAAATGCATAGATGCATATTGGGGATGCAGTTTGTTTCTAATCAAACAAAATCACTCCTTGGGAAAAAAAAAAAAAGAATCCAAACACATTATAGAATCACAGAATGTAGGTTGGAAGGGACCTTAAAGATCATCTCATTCCATGAGCAGGGCTGCCTTCCTCTAGATGAGTTTGCTCAAAGCCCCATCCTCAAAGCCCATTCCCAAATGAAGTGAAGCCAACAGTCTTTGAACAAGGAGTGGCTTCAAGATTTCTCTTCTTTGGGACCTGTGCCTGTCATCTGCAGCTTCACCTGGGAGAAGACATTGATAGGATGTCTTTTGTCTCCTTGGGGTCTAGTAGAAACTGTTGGATGGATGAAGGAGTCGTTGGAGCAGTTAAGAATGAAAAAGACACAGAAAATTAGAGATGGGCACTCTGAGGGTGTGATCTCCCTAGCCTTGCTTCCTCAAGAAACTAGAAAAACATAAAAACCCCTTTATTCCCTCAGCTCTTTTCTGCTTCACTTCTTCCAGCTCTTTTATAAATCGCCATTCCCAAATCTCACTGTCCAGCCTGGGCTCACTTGGGACTCAAACGCATGCTGCAGCTTCACCTTGGGGTAGGTGCACATTTCTCCTGGAGCAAATCTCCATTTACCAGCTGATCAGCCACCACTGGGGAGCACCAGCTGATCCCTACTCAGGCCAGAGCTTGGGAAGAAATCACTGCATGAGAACTGCTGGGGCATGAGGACCTCTGGGACACGCAGCTGCTGAGGCTGGACAGTGACAAACCTCTCCAGAGGGGCTCAGGACATCTGAACAGCCTGCAAAATCCTGCAGGACTCGAGGACTGGGAATAGGAAACAACTGCTGGTTTGTTCCAGAATGTGAACTAAAAAGAAAAGCCCATTTGAGGCAGACGGCAATGAGTTCAAGGAGTCCTCTGGGGTGAAAATGTGTGGAAAGTAGAATTATTAAAGACAAATAAGTGTTTTCCTTGATCTTGCTTTTTTTTATAGGACCTTGCAAACAGCCAACAGTGGGGAGAAAATGTGAGGTGAATCCTCGATTTCACAGGATCATGCAGGTTGGAAAAGTCTTCAAAGAGCATCGAGTCCAAACTTGGCCACTTTGACAACTAAACCAGAGCATTCAGCGTCACTTCCAGCTGTTCCTTGAACACTTCCAGGGATGGTGATTCTAGCATCTCGCTGGGCAGCCTGTCCCAATTTTTAACAATCTATTTTGTAAAGAAAGTCCTCCTGAAGTGCAAAACTTTGAAGCAATGCAGCTGCTGTAATGCTCCTGGGGCACTCTGCTCTCCTGGAGGATGCACAGGACCAGGATGGCCCAGGGTGAGGAGAGGCTGGAGCAGCCCCTGTGCTCCTGTCCCTGCAATACACAGCCCATTGGGATTTACCGCCCAGCGACGTCTTTTCTTCTCAGTTTGGAGTTTTGCTTTGAAAGGCAGTTCTGGTGACTCTGATTTGTGATGACAGCAACTTCAGTGGCATTTAAAGAGACTGGAAGGAAGAGATAAATAAGCTTGAAGATTGCTTAATAAAGCAGTGGAAGAATTTTTCTTCCCTGTGAGGTTCCCAGACACGAAGCCAGGCATGGGAATTCATCTCGTCTTGTTTTAGCCATCTAGAAGTTGGACATCTTCCTTGTCCAGATGATCCTTCAGAGTTTCACTGGAGGATTTGGAGAGGATGCCAGCAGAACTGGAAGGCAACTCCCCTCCCTTTTTTAGGCACCTATTTTAGGACAGGAGGAACCATGCTCTGGAGTTGTCCAGTCTTTTTCTGCTGACTGCACAGAAATTTAACTTTTAGAGGGGTGAAATTAGGCAAGGGCAACCCAGAACAGAGTGAGAAGAACCTTGTTGAGAGACAGATCCTTTGATTAGGTGACACATTGAGTCTTGCTTCTCAGGTTGCCAGAGAGCCAGGAATGGTGAGTTTGGTCTTTGGGAAGTGTCACAAACTGCTCCTTCTGGCATCTCCCATGGGAAACCCAGCCAGAACCAGAGAAACTCACCTCCTGTTCTGCTCAGGGGATGGGCAGTGCAGGACAGAGGGAATCCCATGGAGGTGAAGCAAAGCTGGAGGACAGCAAGGACTCCTCAAAGGGAAGTGTGAGGAGCTCAGTTTTCTGTTGGTTAGGTTGATCAGAAAGGGCACGAGGGAGTCTGCAGCACAAATGCTCAGGTTGAGTCTCGGAGAGGATAACAAGCTCTGGCATTTTTAGGGCAGAATGGAAAGAAGATCTTGAAAAAAAAAAAGAAAAAAAGAAGCTGAAACAGCAACAAACAATAACTCTTGATCTAAATCTTACAGATCACTGTACTTGCAGTGGGGCAACTGTCCAGATAAAGACTGCAAAACTGGGCCTGTTGAATGGGACCCACCTTGACCCAAAAAGTTCTTAATTGTCCTTCCACCATCAGCAGAGATTGTGCAGGCTTGACTAATCACTCTGCAGTGCCTGTAATATTTCATCTTAAGAGAGGAAAGAATTCCCATTCCTCTGAGACATTCCCATCCCTGTCTTGTTGCTGTGGACTCCCTATCCTGGAGAAGTTCAATACCAGGCTGGGTAAGGATCAGAGTGACCTGGTTTAGTGGAAGGTGACTCTGCCCATGGCAAAGGGTTGGAACTGAAAGTTCTTTAAGGTTTCCCCCAACAGAAAACATTCCATGATTCTATGATTCTATAAAGAGAGACTTAATTCATAGACCTGAACATGAAGAACAGTCCTGGGAATGGCAGAGGGAATGGTTTTAAGTTAGGAGAAGTTTGGTTTAGAGATCAAGAACGAATTGTTCCCTGTGAGGGTGGGGAGGCCCTGCTACAGGCTTCCCAGAGAAGTTGTGGCTGCCCCTGGATCCCTGAAAGTGTCCAAGGCCAGGCTGGACAGGGTTTGGAGTAGCCTGGGATAGTGGAAGGTGTTCCTGCCCATGGCAGGGGTCAGACTAGATAAGCTTTTGAGTCCATTCCACGCCAAGCCATTCTGTGATTCTATGATTCTGCTGATCCTGCTTAGGACTGGTCAGAAATGCCCCCAAGAAATCTCCAGATGAGAATGGCACTCATTGCTCTTTCAAATCACTGCTGCTCAAGGTGCTGTGAGGCTGCAGCACACCTGGAGCGTGGCTGTTCATTCGTTAACATTCCAGGGAGGAGCCGCCGGTTCCACTCCTGTGAACAAGTTTCCCTCCTTGGTGTGGCTGCAGCTCCCAGCTGCCAGGAGAATTTGGTGCAAGGTGGTTGGGCCAGCAGGGTGAGAGGCAGCAAACTCCTGTTTTCAGGACCTGGGACACTCGAGGGGCAAGCACACACCCTGTTCCTTGCTCCAGGTTTCTCACAGGGAGTCCAACAACCTTGGATTGTTCATATGTGCTTTCAGGATATCATGTACAGCACGGCTTCCATCTCCTTGTCAGCAGCTCTTTTATCACTTCTTGATTAAACAAAACATTTAAATCCATATTCCTTATCATGTCTTGATCCTGACGTGTCTGTGTGGCAGAATATTCAAACCAGCTCCCAGTGCCACTTGTTTCAAGGAGCACAGATGGGCTTCAGGTTAATTTTAGGTGTAATATTTTGCTGAATCAGGATCTTCCCCCTGCAAAGGACAGCTTCCTAGGTACAGAGAGGGCAGTGCAAGGAGACATCCCTGTCACTGCAGGAGACACAAGCTAGCATTGTTCTTGCAGGAGAAAATGTACATGGAAGGACCTCACAGCTTCCTCCTGAGCCTGCAAGTCTACCTTGAATTGCTTAATGGGGGTGTTGATGGAGGGTGACTTGGGAGCTGGAGTCACCTGAGGGTTGAAGCCGCGACAACCATCCAGCTTTAGGAGGGATCTCGGTGTTTTCAAGTATTTTCTGTCCCTGTTGTTCGTTCATCCATCCATCCAGGCTGTGCATGGGCCTCAGTCCATCCAGTCCTTGGATTTTTCCTGCCATATGGAGATGTATTCACCTCTGAGTTTCCCATCTAAAGCACTTGAACCACAGCTCATGTCTCAACGGGTGAGTTGTGCCACAAACTCCTTTTGGAGGCATCACTGGGAAACAGAATCATGGAATCATGGAATGGTTTGGGACAGAAGGGACCTTAGAGATCATCTTGTTACAACACCTTCCACTTTCCACTATCCTGGGGTGCCCCAGGCCCTGTCCAACCTGGCCTTGGATACTTCCAGGGATCCAGGGGCAGCCACAGCTTCTCTGGGCAATCTGTTCCAGGGCCTCACCACCCTCTGAGGAAACAGTTTCTTCCTAACTCTTCCCTCTGTCAGTTTGAAGTCTCTCCACTTGTCCTATCACTCCAAAGTCCCTCTCCCTCTTTTTTATAAGCTGCTTTTAATTACTGGAAGAGGTCACAATGAGTTCTCCCTTTCCAGACTGAACAACTCCTGCTTTTTCAGCCTGTTTTCCTAGGAGAGCTGATCCAGCCCTCAGATCATCTTTGTGGCCTCCTCTGTGCCACCTTCCCAGGACCTCTCCTTTTGCCTCAGAAGAGCCTGGACGTGGCTCCAAAACACTCTCCCCGAGTGGGCTGTGTGGGTTTTGTGGGCAGAGATGATAGATGGCTCCCACAGCACTGCAGCAAAGCCTGTTTTCCATGGTTCCCCCTGTACTTTCCCCCAGAGCTCGGGGAATTGTGGATGCAGGTGCATTTGACAGTGTGAAGGCAGAGTAACAGTCTGGCAGCTGGGCTCTGCTGGGAAATCCTGTGCCTGCCTGGTGCTGGCTCCTGATGTCAGGGAGCTGCAATCCTGGCCAGAGGTGATACCTTCATTTCCAGGTGCTTCTGCTCTTTCAGCTATTTGCCTCCCCAAAATCACTCTTTATTGCTACGTGTGGAAACCTCCACCACTGTGTGAAATTACTGTGGATCAGATGGGAGTGGATCCCTGGCACTGGCTTTCAATAGGATATTTCACAGCTCTCTGCTTGCTGGGAAACATCCATTTCTGCTCCAGCCTGTGCTGACCTGCAGAAATCACAGCTTTCACGGCCTCCTGATGCAGAGCTTGGGCCCTGTAATCAAAGATGCAGCCCCTTGGATGTTTAAGTTTGAAGGGCACTAATTCGGGGTCCCCTGTACCCCCACAGTGGGAATTTTTGTCTGAGCAGTTTTCACATCATAGCTGGATGCACTTTGCTCCAAGATTCTGCTTGTCTGTGCCCTCTTCTTTCCTCCAAATATTCCAAAAAAATAAATTTTTCCCTGAGAGGGTGGGGAGGCCTTGGCACTGGGTGCCAGTAGAGCTGTGGATTCCTCATCCCTGGAACTGTCCAAGACCAGGTTGGATGGGGGCTTGGAGCAACCTGGGATAGTGGAAGGTGTCCCTGGCAATGGCAAGGCATTGGAACAAGATGACCTTTAAGATCCCTTCCAACCCAACCCATTCTAGATGGGATTTTAAGAACTCTGCAATGCCTGTTTTTGTTTTTGTTTTTTTCTCTTGCATATGATGGAAGTCTTAGTTAGGGTGGGACTACACAGGTTCTGATTTCCCTGATTTATCCATATAAATACATGTAGATCCCAATCCTCGATCCACATCAATGCACCCATCAGGATGTTATGCTTCCTCCCTGGTTTGCAGTAGAACCACAGAATATCCTGAGCGGGAAGGGACCCACTAGGATCATTAAATCCAACTCCTGTGCCTTCACAGGACACCCCAAGCAGTGATAGCACCATGGCTGGGCTTTTCATTGGCTTGTCATGGGAGGGAGGGCAGTGTTTCAGTGTTTGCTGAGGGTGGAATTATAGAATCACAGAATGGTTTGGGTTGGAAGGACCTGAAAAACCATCTCATTCCATCCCCCCTGCCATGAGCAGGGACACCTTCCACAGACCAAGTTTCTCCAAGCCCTGTCCAACCTGGCCTGGAATACCTCCAGGAGTGGGGAGTCCACACCATGTCTGGGCATCTACAAGGGCTCCTTCATCACTCCTCACTCTTGAACTGGGCAAAGTGTCATCTGCAGTCTCCCAGGATATTTCAGACTCCATCTCATAAATGCCCTGTGGTGCTTTGCTGACATTCCAGGCCTTGGTTTGCTGCTGGGGCGATCACCCGAGCCACGGATTTCCCCGTGCACAGTGACTCACTGTAGCACGCTAATCACACCCGGCCCCTTCCGTGATCTCCCCGGCTCCTGCACAGGAATTGCCATTCCCACTTAGACCACCAGCTCATCAAAGCCCCTTTCCTGCCTCCGGCGATGGCCAAAACCAGAGGCTCCTGAGGCTGCCTCCATCACATTCCAAAGTGTCTGCACAGTTCTGGGTGTTGGGTGGAAAAGCTCTCCCCCGGCTGCTGCCCGAGATCCACTTATGCGCTGGAGCATGAGATTTGATTACCTTTATTACAGGATCTTCGCATGCAGAGCTGCAAATGTTCGTGGTCATGCAATTATCCAGTCACAGCAGTTGACTCAGTGACCTTCTTTAGCAGTGAAGTCCATAAATTGGCTTTACGCAGTGGAGGGACCTCTGAATTCCTCCTCCTCCTCCACTGAACTTCATCTTCACTGAGTGACATTCAGTGACTTGTTTTATACAGGGTGGGGAAAAATGGAAACACAGTTTTGTGCCTGTGGTTTCTTTCTCTTTTTTTATTTGAATATCCTCAAACTCTTCTGTTGTCTATACAGAACATTTTTGGATTTTTGACTGTTTTCTTTCCTGAATGGAGACAAACTTGTGCAGCTCTTCAGGGTGTTCTGGCACCCTGGAGCACAGGTGAAGATCACCTGTTAAATGTCCAACTCATCCTTTGGCTTCCCAGGGTAAAGATCTCATGTATGTTTAGGAAAATACACAAATAATGTGGAATCCCACAATGGTATGAGATGGAAGGGACATTTAAGATCATCCAGTCCCACCCCCTGCCATGGACAGGGACACCTTCCACCATCCCAGGGTGCTCCAAGCTCCATCCAGCCTGGCCATGGACACTTCCAGGGATCCAGGGGCAGCCATAGCTTCTCTGGGTAACCTGTGCCAGGGCCTCCCCACCCTCACAGGGAAAAATTCCTTCCCAATATCCCATCTACCCTGCCCTCTGGCAGTTTAAAGCCACTCCCTGTGTCCTGTCCCTCCATCCCTCATCCCAAGTCCCTCTCCAGCTCTTCTGGAGCCCCTTTAGGCTCTGGAAGGGGCTCTGAGCTTTTCCTTGGATCCTTCTCTTCTCCAGATGAACATTCCCAGCTTTCCCAGCCTGGCTCCAGAGCAGAGGGGCTCCAGCCCTTGGAGAATTTCTGTGGCCTCCTCTGGACTCTCTCCAGCAGCTCCACGTCCTTCTGCTGTTGGCCCCAGAGCTGGGGCAGCTCTGCAGGTGGGGCCTCACCTGAGAAGGGCAGAGGGGCAGAATTGCCCCCTTCCCTGCTTGTGTCATGTCCAGCTCTCATCCACCAGCACCCCCAAATCTTTCTTCCCCAGGAGAAGTCCCATTCTCCTCCCAGCCTCTTCTTGTGCCTGGGATTGCCCAGACCAAAGTGCAGGACCTTGCAGTTGGCCTTGTTGATCTTGATGAGGTTCACGTGGACCCACCTCTCCAGCCTGTCCTCCAGATACAAAGGGCAAGGAAGGCCATTTCAAGGGCTGACACCTTCTGAGACCCAGCAGAAGAGGGCTGGGTTGTTGATGAGTTCACCCCTTTGAATTTCAGGGGAAATTGAAAGACAAAAAGCAACTCAGATTCCATGTAACATTTGGCCATTTCACATTTCTCAGTGAAAATACACCAGGTTTCACAAGAAATAGGGGAAACAGCCATTCAGAGAGAAGGAAAAAATGTTACTTTTAGGGGAAACAGTGGCACAAAATAACATTTAGCATCTCTTCCAGCACATGCTGCTGCAGCCTTGAGTACAAGGAGCCGTAAAAGTGACTAAAGCAAGAGTCTCTGGAGCAGATTGCTCAAGTGAAAGGAAGCTGGGATGAAATGCCAGCCAGCCCCGTCGGTCCCTCACCCAGCACTGCTCAGAAATGCCTGATGCTTTCTGACTGGATAGCCAGGCCTGGAGTAATTACTCAGTTCCAGTATTTTCACTTTTAAAGCGAAAAAGAGGCTTCTTATCTTTGCATGAGTTACAATTTTGCCTCGTGTTTTATGAGCTGACACTGCTGGTGAATGTTGTGGTGTTGTGAGGGTCCCCAGGATGAGGTGAGAGATGTGAATTGACTCCATGTTCTCAGAAGGCTGATTTATTATGATATATTATATTATATTATATTATATTATATTATATTATATTATATTATAT
>JAYDZK010000169.1:110225795-110243526 GCA_034509185.1 Euphonia xanthogaster | reverse complement strand
GAAGTGTCCAAGGCCAGGTTGGACAGGGCTTGGAGCAACCTGGGATAGTGGAAGGTGTCCCTGTCCATGGCAGGGGGTGGCACTGGATGATCTTTAAGGTCCTTCTTAACCCAAAAACCATTTTGGGATTCTACAAATACAGAATACTATAACAGAATGAACATTTACACCAGTATTGGAAAGCTAAAAAACTAATGTGTCCCATTGAACAGCTGCATTTTGATTTTGAGTGACTCCAAAATATTCCTGTCAAATCCACAATCAGAACACTCCCTGAAAACCCAAATACCCTCAGAAAAGAACGCAGCATCAAGATGTTTTCATCAGACCTAATTGCAGCCTGGAAAGTTAAACAAACATGTCCTTGCTCACCCTAATTATCGAACAGTGGAAGAAGTAAGAGAGATTAATTTACTTTGATGAGTTTTATGATGCTTTAAATAAGGAGGGAAAGGCTTTTCCTGCTTATTTCTTTGCTGGTCTGAACTTGCAGAAGTGATGCTCCACGTGGGAAAGCGAGCCTCTTTCATGCTCTCAATTTACAAGCAGGGAAATCGAGGCACCAAGCACAAAGTTATCCCCAAATCCATTGAATAAATAAAGAGCAGGATGAATCAAAGCCCAGAGCAGCAGTGCCCTGCCTTCATTTAGCACAGACCATGATCAATTTGCAAATGCTTCTGATGGAAAAGACCTACTGGGTCATTTTGCAGACCCCTGTAAGCCCAGGCTTTTCCCCTGCCATGTGCTGGAGACAAAAGTGCTTTATACAACCCCTACATTAAAATAATTTAAGCAGGAGGACTTCTCTCATTTCCTCTGGGGGAAACAATTCCGCAGCTGAAGAGATTGCAACATTAGGAAATATTTCCTGACGTCCATGGCTTCCAGAATCTGTTGATATATTATTAATAGAAAGGAAAATAAATATAGGTATTAATGCTGGCAGACACTGTCTGCTACTAATAGCTGTTAAAGTAATATATTCCCCTTGTTTTTAGCTCTTATTAGTCTTTTTGCAAAGGGTTACAAGACCCTTATGCATCCATTAGCCAGTCAGCCATGTGAAATTAATGTGGAGCAATTTTCATAAGCATTACTCAGAACTAATAATAATTAAGCATTATTTTCTGCTCAGATAACACAGAAAATAAAGCCTGACTTTTATGCCAAGATGGGTTTGCATTAGCTTAAGGTAAATGAATTAATTCTCATTTACAAGGCTTTTCTGCCAGCTAGCCAGAAAATATCAAGGTAATTAAAACCAATTTGTGAGGTTCTGTCCCACTGCACATTCACTGGGTTTTATCATTGCTGCAAATTGCAGGTGCTTTTATGCAAAGGTGGGACATGAAGGGGACTTTGCTGCCTCTCTCCTTCCCCATCACTTCCAAGAAAAGCTGAAACCTCCTTGTGAACAGCAGAACATGTATGGAATGCTGGAGATCAATAAAGGACCATTGTAGGATGGAAGGATGTGAAGGACCAGCTCTGAGATGTGAAGCTGGGATGTTGAGCTGGGATGTGAAGCTCTCAGCAATTCAGGAAAAAAACACTTCTAATAGAGTGGGAAAAATAATAAATCTCTTTCTTTTTGCTTTGCCACTGACTTGCAAGGGATTAATTTTGATTATTTATAAGACTGAGGGGTTTTTGTAGGCAGCATTTTCTGGATAGTCCCCAAACACTTCTCTCATCACAAAATCCTAAAATAGTTTGGGTTGGAATGAACCTTAAATCCCATCCCAACCACTGCCAGAGACACCTTCCACTATCCCAGATTCCTCCAAGCCCCATCCGACCTGGCCTTGGACGCTTCCAGGGACCTAGGAGCAGCCACAGTTTCTCTGGGAAACCTCTTCCAGTGCCTCAGTGGTTCTGTCCCAGAAGTTTGACAGCACCTGAGGAGAGGCTGAGCTCTGGGTGGGTGCTCTTAGTATAAATAAAATTAGTTAAAATCAGACTAAAATAAATTAGTCCAGCTAATCCAAAAGCCCAGAGCTATCCTACAGCAACTAATGATAATGAGTGAGTGGATCTCCTCCTCTGGGTGTCAACTTCCCAAGGGGATCAGCACCTTCAGATGCCACATCTTCACCTGGCAAACAACTGAGTCCAGTGTGACCCACCAGTGTGGAATATCTGTGTTTTCCAGAGGATTATGGCCCTTCTTGCCCAAATCCTGCCTCCTTCATTTCATTTCTCCACCCTCTGCCTCCCTCCCTGTCTCGTTGTGACATCTCCTGTTGGTCCCTGTGTCCATGTCAGTGACATGGAGCAGGTTGGCCTCAGAAAAAAAGAGTGAAGTGGCAGTTCTGACTTTTATTTTCAAAAACCTTCCCTCAGGGTAATTTAATTGCTATTAAAAAGATTAATAAAAGGAGACAATACCCCTGAAACACCACCTGTGTTCCAGCCCTGGAACGAGCAACCCTGAGATGTGCTCCACTGTCCACACCCTCAGTGAAGAAAGGTTTTCCCCTTATGGCTGTTTCCTTCTCAATCCAGTCCTGGTAGCTGAAAACAGGGGTTAAAATCCTGTGCTTTGGGTTTCCTCCACTGATGATGCCGACCTGGAACCACTTCATGGTGTCCCAGTAGCTGCAGACCAGAGGTCCCCCGCTGTCCACCTGTGGCAGAAGCAGGAATGTTACAGCTGGATCCAACCTCAGGTCCCTCAGAGCAGCCTGAGTGGGAAAATCAATCTCTGTCTCAGGTTCCTGAGGATTTGGGGAGGGGGAAAAAAGGGAAATTGGATTTGAAATTTTGCAGAATAAATAGATACAGGAAGCAAGAGGAGGAGATCAGTCCCAAGCTCTCAGTGCACTGAGTCCCTGTCATTCCCAGCCTTTTCCACATGCTCCTGTGGCCCCAGGAGGACACCTGAGACCTGTCAGCAAGAGACACCATCCCAGAGAGAAAAGGAACATTTGCTGTGACTGCTCACTCAGTTCCTGTCTCCTCTGCAAAGCTGCCGCTGGAGGTGCTGGGTACCTGCCACTGTGAATTTTGGGGGCTGGCAGCCAGAAACTGGGCAGCAGATGAACAATAATCCTGACAAATCCTTCTTGAAGCCACAGTCACTTCCCTGAAAACTTTCCTGCTGCTGCAAGGACCACTCACCCAGTGGGGGTAAGGCTTCAAATGCAGGTTGCAGCCACCCCAAAAAGAGGAATGTTCTCCTGTGGGCTGCTATAGCTGGAGCACCCAGAGCACATCCAGCTCTGGAATCTCTGGACACAAACCCAGGGAGAAGAAAAAGCAGCAAAAAAATCCCCTTAAGGAAGGTGCAACACTTTTCTGAGGAAAGGCTGAGAGCTGGAGGTGTTCTCCTGGAGATGAGAAGCATCCAGGGAGAGCTCAGAGCCCCTTGCAGGGCCTAAAGGAGCTCCAGGAAACATGGAGAGGGACTTGGGACAAGAGACGGAGGGACAGGACACAGGGAATGGCTTCCCACTGCCAGAGGGCAGGGTTGGGTGGGATTTTGGGAAGGAATTCTTCCCTGTGAGGGTGGGGACGCCCTGGCAGAGGGTGCCCAGAAAAGCTGTGGCTGTCCCTGGATCCCTGGAAATGTCCAAAACCAAGCTGGACAGGGCTTGGAGCAACCTGGGATAGTGGAAGGTACTGGAGGATTTTTAAGATCCTTCCAAGCCAAACCAGTCTGGGACTCCAGGACATCTTCAGTGCTGTGCAGTCCCTGCTATAAAGAAATTTCCTTCCACAGTGGGCTTGAATACTTTTTCCACCTTTTCTAACCAGTACTCGTGGTAAACAAATTCAATACAAATCCATTTCCCAAGACAGCAAACTTTACTGGGAAATGTTGTCCTTCCCTGTTTGCACACTACTTTGGGAAACATCTTTGTCATTAATGGATGAAACCCCTTCTGCCAGCAGCTACCCTGAGCTAACACACATTAATTAACGAGCAAGGAAGGGGCTGAAGTTCCCTGTGCAGCTCATCAGCACTCGCTGAAGTTTATGGCTGAATTCCCACTCCAGTAGCTGGAGGGCTCTGGTCATTAATATTCTTATCTTTTTTTTTTTTTTCCAGTTCAGTATTAATTCAGGAGTTAAAAATTAAGATAAATGCAGACGAAATGTTTGTAGAATCACAGAATGTCCTGAGCTGGAAGGCACCAACAAAGACCAGAGATTTAGGCTGGAAAAGACCTTTCAGATTATTGAGTCAAACATAAAATCAACACTGTCAGTTGTTATTATAGCCACATCCTTGCATCTCAAGCAGTGCTGCCGGACCCTCTTCAGACTCAGCGTCTAAAAGAGGTTTCCCGACCCCATTTCAGCCAAGAATTCCCGTGAAAACCACAGAGGTGACTTTGGAGCCGCGCCTTGCAGGCGTCCTTGGCGGTGGCATCCCGTTGGGATCAATGAGCATCCACGCACGATTCTATTCCCGGGGATTTCACTGCGGATCCCCTCGGGGCAGGAATGACTAAAGGCATTATCCTGGAGGCGAGGAAGGTGCTGGGAGCCTCCCACACCGGGATAACCAGCGGAGTCTGGAGAGCGGGAGCCCGGGATGCTCAGCTCCAGTTTTTCCCGGCAGCAAAAAAAAAAAAAAAAAAAAAAAAAAGGTTTTCAGCACCGGTCGAGCTCCTGCACAGATCAGTTTCAGCTCCAGTTTGGAGGCTGTTCACACTTGTAAAGGATCTTCCTTCCCGGAGCAG
Organism: Euphonia xanthogaster; assembly: GCA_034509185.1. Classification (NCBI taxonomy): domain Eukaryota; kingdom Metazoa; phylum Chordata; class Aves; order Passeriformes; family Fringillidae; genus Euphonia; species Euphonia xanthogaster. Next base: position 110,238,835 of record JAYDZK010000169.1, on the reverse strand, counting down.
CAGTGAACTCCCGATGCCCTGTGACTGCCCCCGAGGGAATTGTCGCATCGCCGTCTGCGCTGGGAAAGCCGCGGGATGCGGACTGGCGGCAGAGCCAGAGATCCCCACTTAAACCCTGCTTCCCTCTCAAACCAGATCTGTCCTTCCCCTCTTTTCCTCTTTAACCATGTCCGTTCGGTTCCCTGCCCGGCTGGTGGGGAAACGGGGATGTTTGGGGGATCGGTGATTTAAAACTTGGGCAGAGAGGGAGTTCAGGAGTGCTCTGAACAGCCCAGGCAGCAGCTGCAAATCCACTTCCCTAATCCACAAGCCCTGGGATGCAAATCCTGATCTCTTTCCACACGGGCTGAGCTGTTCTGCTTCCTGGGTGCTACTTCTCACATGCCATTTCTTTTAATTTCAGCTATTTAACATGAGGATTTTATCACAAATGGGCCAAATCATCCTCCGTGTGATAATCTCACATAATTTCAGCAGCAGCCCGCATGAATCAGGAGCCTGGTTTTTATAGGACTAAAGATGGAGAAAATAAACTCAGGCACTTCTGAATATCCCTGTATCCATCTTAAGCCTTCAGGAATGCTGGCCCAAGGTTTTCCATCCTTGTGTAGGAGAAGGTGTGGGAGGAGCAAGGTTTTGAGTGCGGGGACAATTATCTCAGCTCTGTGATGCTTCCAGTAAAGCTAATTTACTGAACGCTCAGGTTAACGACTCTGAGGATAGAAGAATTATTAAAGGCTGCTTTTTCAGGCTCCTGTATCCCGGTGCTGAAACAATCCAGGTCAGCAACACACACCAGAAAACTGCTCCTGCTTTTCCCTGTAAGTGCCAAGTTTCTGGATGGGAAAAACCAAACTAAAAATAGCAGCTTTGCTTCTGTTTCATGTTTCTTGTCATCTCGAAGATGAGTGAAAAGCAAAAGCAACAAATCAGATCTGGTGCTGAATTCCTGCCTTAAACATGTTAATCCTCCCATTAGGAGAGGTGAAAGCAATGATACATTCACTGATAAATAGCTGTGGGCTGTATAAAATCTGTCACTGCCTAACAAGGTGCTTTGTTCACTGAAGCTGACCAAAAATTTCATCTTTTTCACTGTGGTCAAAACCTTTTTTTTTTTTTTTTTTTTTTTTTTGTGAGCATCAGGAGCCTTTCTGCTGCCTTTAGTGGGCTTTGGATCAAAAGTGTAATCTCTCTTTTACATTTGTATTCGTGTCTGCGGCACAGTCATTGATCAGAACAAACATGTTCAGCCACATAAATCTTCCGAGGTGGGAGAAGCTCTGGGGGTGGGAGAACAACTCATCTGATCCTCATTAGGTGGATGCACAAACCCTGCAAGTCATTGCTGGTTTCATTTTCATGTTGGTGAGCTCTGTGCAAATTGGAGACAATCAGCGAGGGAATAACAACACTGGGAATAACAGCAGTGCCCATCAGAGCTGCCCTGGCTGCTGGAGGCAGAATATCATTTACCCAGTTGTTTCCAGCTGTCTCTAAAGTGGGAGGAAGGAGGTTGTGGCCACGTTAATGTGCAGGTATCAGAAAGGCACCGGGTAATACAGGGCAGCTGGACTCCTCTCACACAAACCCTTTGAGAACCTTCAGCTCCTCTGTCCCTCCATCTCCTGGCTGCAAAATGGGAGAAGATGACCCAAATTCACCCAGTGTGATGTCAGCAGGGCCATTAGTGACTGCAGTGGCACAGACAGAGAAGATGCCTCAGGCCAAAGCCCTGTGGCCCAGACTCCTGTCTCTGGCTGTCATCTGCAGCAAGTGCTCAGGGGAGGAGGAGGAGGAGGAGCAGGACAAGTATTTACAGAGTTGTATTTACATCCCAGTGGTTAATGGCCTCAGAGAGATCTTCATCCAGGAAATTGCCTAATTGCTTTTTGAATCCATTTATCCCTTAGGATAAATGCCCACAACATCCTGGTCAGGGACTCCCATAGTTTAATTATCTGATGGAAGAAAAAACACTTCCTTCTCTTTGTTCTAGGTCTGCTGCCTGGTAAGGCCATCTGACACCCCTCCTTCATGTCCTTGGAGCAGCAGTGACACCGGGACAGCTCTTGACTCCTCTCCATGCTGCCCATGAGGCTGGAAATGTGTCACATCCCCATCACACATCTCTCCTGCAAGCCTCAGAGTCTTGCTCTGCTATTCCCTGTGCTGCCAGGAGCTCTTCCATGTCCCTGTTCATCCTTCCTGTTCCACTTCCCTCCTTTTCTGAAATTACCACTCCTTTCTCAGATGGAATGGACGGGAATCACACACAGGGAGGCTCCCAAGAGTAGTGCCCTGGCACAACACATTTGCTTTGCCACTTATTCCTGTCCTAATAATTCCTAATGCTCTCATTGCCCTTTTGACCTCCCCAGAGCCTCAAGCTGATGTTTCTGAAGGACTAGCCATAGTTCTTCTGACATGGTAATAGCTAAATTAGAGCCTATTATGGCCAGTGTACATCTGGAATTGCTTCTCCATGTATCCATTACTTTTTCTTTATCAATAATGAGCTGCAGCTGCTGTTTTAGCCCCCAGTCGCTCAGAATAATGGGACCTGCTGCACTTCTGCACAGCCACCTTTCACTTTGACCCCTTTGAATAGCACTGTGGCATTGGCCAACTTGGTCATCTTGGCATTTGCCCTCCTGGAACATCAAAATTCCTTGCATGGGTGCCAACAAAACTATCCCTGTAAGTTCTTTCTCTGTTCAAATCCCTTCCACTTCATGACAGCCCAGTTTCTCCACGAACCCTTGGTGAGGAATCTCCTTGCAAGACTTTTGGGAATCTCAGAACATGTTAGACGGTTGAACCACCCTCTTCCACAGGGTTGGCAATTCCTTTAAAGAATTTGGATGTGCTTGTGAGTCACAGCTTCCCCTCAGAGCTGTCATTGAATGAGAAATGGCTCCTCTGAGTCATCACAGCCATTTCCCACTCCCAGGGCAAGCTGGGATTTTGTGTTCAGCTGGATCCAGAGGTGTTCCGCTCCCCACCAGGCACACAAAGCCAAGCTGGACTCTCAAACAGTTTCAGTCTGAGGGAGTAAAATCAGTAAAAAACCAGAGGAAGAAAGAAGGGACGCCCAACATCATCCTCATCATCATCCCAGGGTCTTGCACTGGGAATTAATTTCTCACAGATTAAAGAATGAAGCCATCAGAGCCTGCATGTGCTCACTTGTCTGCCCACACCATAAAATGATAAAGTGATGAAAGCCCTAAAAACTCATGGAAAAGTGTTCTGATTCTTGAGAGCTGCACATCAAAGGACCCTTCAGAAGAAAACTGAAGGGACTGCAAATGCAGAAACACCTCTCCACTGCTTTGTTTTGGGCCTTCCCAGGACACCTTCCTGCTGGAAGCAATATGTCCCTCAGAGAAAAGAAACACCTCATGGTGGTAGCAATAGCTCAGTGATGGGAAATCCATGACAAGGGGGGGGAGTGGATCACTCTCTTTGATAGGAAACAGCCTCAAATTGCACCACAGGAGGTTTACATTGAATACTAGGAAAAATTCCTTTAGTGAAAGGGTTGTCCAGCCCTGGCACAGCTGCCCAGGGCAATGATGAAGTCACCGAGCCTGGAAATGTTCAGAAAACAGGTGGATAGAGCACCTGGGGACATGGTTTTGTTGTAGCCTTGGCATGCTGGGGGAATAGTTGGACTCACTGGTCTCAGAGGGCTTTTCCAACCTCAGTGATTCTGTGATTCTATTTTTAAGGTAAGATACAATAATAAAGTATTTTTGTGCAGTTTGTAATAACTTTGGACTGAAATGTGGATAGTTTTGACTCCTGGCCCCAGGAAATATTTGGCCAATAGGCAGAGTTCCAGCTTGCAAGGCAAGATGGATTCTATTCCCATCTGCATGGCAGTTGTCTTTTGTCAAGTGGGCAGTTTTCCTTATCTCTTCCACAATCACTCCTCCCTGGGGGGACATCTGCTGATAACAGGCCGTTGAATGCCACTGCATGGCTGATAAGAACTACAGCATCCCATTGGGAGATGCTCCGCCCAGAGGGAGGAGCCAAGCCTTCCTACCCGGATATAATCTGGAGATTCTGTAACACCAGCATGGCTTCTCCACTGGATTCCCCAGAGGAACAGCAGCTGCTTCTTCCCCTGGATCTTCAGAGGAAGACTACACCTTTTCTACAGGATCCCTGCTCCAACAGAACCACACCTGACACTCCGGGAGGGCTGCAGCCACAATTCCAATTGAATTGCTACCAGAACCCTGCCCAGCAGGGTGTCAGGTTGAGTTCTGACTCTGCCAGTGTTGCTTTAGTTTACTGCACTGTTTATTTTATCTTTTTATTTTCTTCATTATTAAACGGTTATTTCCTGCTCCCCTATTTTTTGCCTGAGAGCCCCTTAATTTAAAATTCATAGCAATTCAGAGGGGTGGGGAGGGTTTACATCCTCCATTTCAGAGGGAGGCTCCTGCCTTCCTTAGCAGACACCTGCCTTTCCAAACCAAGACAGCAGAAGGACCTCAGAGCTCCTGCGGATGCTCCCCCATCCCTACAGACTGCAGCCAGACCATAACTTAACCATCTCTGTTCGGGTGTTTGGAGCAGTTTCACAGGGACTGATCACAGTATCCTGGTTTGTGCTCTTCTCCTTGAATCCATGACAACTGCCTATAAAAACACAGTTTTCATTTGCAGGATTCTTTCCTTCAGAAAATTCTATTTCACAAGTCTTTCTTGGCAGCTTCGGGGCCATGTTTGGACCAGCAAAAGGAGCCAAGACCTTGTGAAAGGATGCCAGGGCTTTGCCAGTGCCAGTGTCAGGCTCCCATTGCAGTCACCGGGGCATAGGTTGAGGTGGGAGCAGTGGGATACCAGGGGATATCCTGGGGTATCTAATAGAGAATTAAATGCAAACAACTGTCCTGCCTTTGAGCCAAGTGCCAGTCTGTGAGCTAAACCCCTTCAGCTGCAATTCAGTTCACAGGGAGCAATAAACACACACAAAGGGCTTGGTGTCATTTTAACACAGATGCTTAAATCCACCTCAGTGACTCCCATCACCAGGGCTTTTTTCTCCCTCTTGATGGAAAGATGGTTCTGTAGATGCTGATGGCTATAAAATAGACATTTGTGAAATGGCTGGAAAACCCCATCCAGGTTTGCACAAAAACTGCTGCTTTTGCTCCAGCTCTGTGGGGTGAGAGCCTTGAGCATCTTGGAGGCTGTAAAGGACATTTTCAGACATGGGACAAGGGGGAATGGCTTTAACCTGAAAGAAAGCAGGGTTAGATGGGATATTGGGAAGGAATTGTTCCCTGGGAGGGTGGAGAGGCCCTGGCACAGATCTCCCAGAGCAGCTGTGGCTGCCCCTGCATCCCTGGAAATATCCAAGGCCAGGCTGGACAGGACTAGGAGCAACCTGGGCTGGTGGGAGGTTGGAACCAGATGATTTTTAAGGGCCCTTTAAGCCCCAACCACTGTGTGATTGATGGCCAAAATCCCCCCTTGCTGCAGCCTGTAGGAAGGGGTGAACACCTGCAGCCCAGGACTCACCTGAGCTGGAACCACCCCACTGCTCCTGGGGGGTCACACAGCAATTCCTTCCCCTGGAATCAGAGCAGGCCCCCCTTCATGTGCTGCTGAACTGTAGGTGACCTGTGACTCTAGCTGAACATACTTTGTCCTAATCACCACATCAGATCTCCCCCCACAGCCCCTCTGAACTATAATTGGGCCATTTACTGAATTTTGCCTGGGCAGGGAAGGCACTGAAGGAGGCATTTGCTTTGTGAGCCCCTTATACTCTAATTATTGTTCAAGTTACCATTGCATCAGAGCCTAACAAAAGATGCTTAAGAAGGCAAGGAATGAGACATCAATTGTGGTTCATGGGGTCATGGAAGAAATGTAGCACACAGAAAAATAATACATAGGCCATCTCCAGTGTCTGTTCTTTAGCACTTGTACCCTCTGAACATCCATTAATGGTAATGTTTATGACTAAATAGAACTATAAGTCAATTACAGCTCCTGGTAGTGTTAATTCCCAGCCAATCCATATATTTGTCTGCAGAACTGCCAGGGAATTGGGATAGAATAGATTTTTCTTTTTAAGGGAATAGATTATTCTTTTTAGGTACAAATACTTGGGAGCTCTGCAATTCAATCTCCTTGAGTTATTAGAGGAACATGGTCAGTCATCCACAAATTAGGCTGGTCTGGTATGAGGGCAGCTGGTGAAATGTCTGAGCCTTTTTATTCTTGGCTTTTCTATTCATGGGGTGGCCTCAAGCTGCACCAGGGGAGGTTCAGGTTGGACATCAGGAGGAATTTCTTCCACTACCCCAGGTTGCTCCAAGCCCTGTCCAGCCTGGCCTTGGACAATTCCAGGGATGGGGCAGCCACAGCTTCATCTGTGCCAGGGCCTCACCACCCTCAAAGGGAAGAATTCCTTCCTAATATCCCATCTAAATATCTCTTCTTCTGGTTTAAAACCACTCTCTTTTGTCCCGTCACTGTCTCCCCATGTGAAAAGTTGTTCCCTCCATCACAGCTCACAGATTTGGATCCTGATGTGGATCATGTGGACTTACAACCTCTAGTCCAGCAACTTTCCTGCCTTAGCCTGGCTCTGGACATGAAAGCATGGATCCTGATCCTCAGCAAATCCCAGGTAAGGTTAATATCAGGCTTTTATCTCCTCTGTGCCCAGACTTCCTTGGGCTGCAGCTACTCAGCATCTCCAGGGTTTGTTCCCTGACCAGGAATCGCTGTCTTGCCCGAGCTTCTAATCCTTCCTGGCCTCTCCCCAGGGACTCGTGGGTGGCTCCTGGAGCCTGGAAGTCCCCCAGGAGGCAGCTGGATGGAAAAGACCAATGCCATGCCCAGGACTGCTCTGTCTCCATGACAGAGATGAGGATATTAAGGATTTGGGCATTTTGAAATCTGGCCTCACTCTCAAACCCTGCAATCCTTACAGGCAGTCATTACACTGTCCACAGTGCAGCTGGATTGTCCAGTTCTGTCCCTCACTCCAAGAGGGACACTGAGGGGCTGGAGCATGTCCAGGGAAGGGAGCAGAGCTGGGGAAGGGGCTGGAGCACCAGGGGGGGCTGAGGGAGCTGGGAAAGGGGCTCAGCCTGGAGAAAAGGAGGCTCAGGGGGGACCTTGTGGCTCTGCACAGCTCCCTGAAGGAGGGGACAGCTGGGGGGGTCAGGCTCTGCTCCCAGGGAGCTGGGACAAGACAGGAGGATGTGGCCTCAGGTTGTGCCAGGGAAGGTTTAACTTGATGTTAGGAACAATTTCTTCATGGAAAGGTCTGTCCAGCCCTGGCACAGCTGCCCAGGGCAGTGGTGGAGTCCCCATCCCTGTAGGAGTTAAAAAGCCATATGGATGTTGCACTTGGGGACATGGATCAGTGGTGGCCTTGGCAGTGCTGGAGGATGGCTGGACTTGATCTTAGTTAGAGATCTTTTCCAAACCTAGATGATTCTAAGATCCTGTGCCTCTGTGACTCCATGGCATGGTTTACTCTTCTGCTACTGTTTCTTAACAAATCAACTGTCCTGGCACAGGAGCTGCCTCTCCCTGCTGGTAAATTTTTATCACAACCCTGGCCATGCTTTTTTCCAAGGCTGCTTTACACATTTGCCAGCACAATTTCCACTGTGTCTCTGTGAGACAAGCCTGATTTCCAGGGGGACTGGGACCTGGTCATCCTGCTTGGAGGGGAAGAGATTTAATATTGTGGATGTCAGCAGGGTGTGACTACTGACATCAGGGCCAGGGAGTGGGGCATAGAACTGCTGCAACCATGGAAATAGTGTGTGCTATCAAAAATGCATGGAACCACAGTGTCCAAGCAATGCCACAAAGGTGCTCCAAGGGCTGGAGCCCCTCTGCTCTGGGGCCAGGCTGGGAGAGCTGGGAATGTTCACCTGGAGATGAGAAGGATCCAGGGAGAGCTCAGAGCCCCTTCCAGGGCCGAAAGGGGCTCCAGGAGAGCTGGAGAGGGACTGGGGACAAGGCATGGAGGGACAGGACAAGGTGGAATTACTTAAACTGAAAGAAAGTAGGTTTAGATTAGAGATTAGGAAGGAATCCTTCCCTGTGAGGGTGGTGAGGCCCTGGCACATGGTACCCAGAGAAGCTGTGGCTGCCCCTGGATCCCTGGAAATGTCCAAGGCCAGGCTGGATGGGGCTTGGAGCACCCTGGGATGGTGGATGGTGTCCCATGGCAGGGGGTAGGAACAGGATGATCTTTAAGGTCCTTCCAACCCAAACCATTCTGTGATTCAGTGATCACAACCTCAGTTCTTCCAGATTTTTGTTATCCAGCATTTTCTTGGTCCTGTAACCATCTCAGCCCTGAGCTCTCTCCAGCTATTCCACCTCCCCTTGAAGCCTGGTCCTCTTGGCAGCAAACAGCACCACCTGGAATTCTAATTCAGAATAATAAATGAATTACTGACACGTGATAAACCTGGTGGTTATTTTTATAGAAAGAACAATTCCTGCCTTTTCCAGAAGAGAACAGGATGATGTTGTCCCAGTGTGTGCACCTTGGTGCCCACTGCAGCCCCATGTCTTTCCTGCAGAATCCCTGAATTGCCAGGTATTGCTTATTCCAGCTTCTCCACCAACTCTTCTGTCTTTTCCAAAAAAAGAAAAGCCAATCCCCGGCACCCTCCAGAACAGAGGAGCTCCTTTCAGCCTATTTGCAAATTCAGAAAGGATGAGCTTTATTGCATTATGGAGTTTTTTAATGGAGACCTTGGATAGTTCAGGACTTAGAACAGCCTTGTGAGATGTCCTAGCATTGCCATGGTAACTGGAAATTTATTAGCTCCTGCTCATAAACCATTTTTTCCTTCATTTCCTTTAGGCCGTGATCAATACCAGAAAAAAAAAAAAAAAGAAACAAACTCAAAATTGAGACAAAACACCCAGAAAAATGAATGTGATGAAGAGAATCACGTTTGGGAGAGGCCCTTGAGGATCCTCAGTGCCAGAGCACTGGTCAGGGTTGGATGCTCCATAAAACCACTGGGGAATGGATCTGATACCCCATTGTGTCTGTGCCTTGCAGACAGTGCCCAGAGCTTATCAGGAGCCATCCCAGGCTGAATTCCAGCTGCCCTGGGAGCAGCTGTGCCGTGGGCAGCCCCGGCTGGCACCGCTGGAGCCCAAGAGCCGGATCTGGAGAGCAGGAACAGCCCCACGTGCCCATGGAGCACAGCCTGGCTGCCAGGTGCCTTTGTGAGAGGGCCCAGTGGGGCAGGGTGACACTGCACAGCCTGCAGAGCAAACAACAGCCCTCTGCAGATGGCTTTGCCCAAGGTTCTCCTCTGGCCGTGCTGCTGGTGGCCGGAGTCCCTCTATAAAACCTCTGCCCTCAGACACCTCAGACACCTCAGATCTTGTGTGCCAAGGTCCCCCCTGGCCTCCAGCCATGAGGGTGCTCTGCGTGGTCTTTGCTGTGCTCCTGCTTTTCTCCCTGGCCACCCCAGGTAAGACAGGGAGGTGTGGAGGTGGAGAGATCGGGGTGAGCTGTGTCCTCTGCAGCTTCTGTGCCTCAGGGGGAGGGACGGGGTTCATTGCTGGGGTGGTGGGGATCAGGACCCTGGTGATTTACCCAGCCCGGCAGGCACACTGGGGTTGGGATGGGTTGGATGCCACACTGCAAATCCCATCTCTCACCCTCCTGCAGAGGGATCCAACATGAGTAGAGGGATGGTTTGTAAATGCCCAGTTGTCCTCCAGCTCAGTGGGGACATGAAATGCATCCTGTCCTGGGTGGGGTACTCAGAGCATCAGTACCACCCTGGAACCAGCAAGAAGAAAACTCCAGGTGCTCTGCTCTCCTGCACATCCATGATTTTCTCCATAACTCCCTCCTTTGTCTCTTCCCACGGCAGGGCAGGGGCAGCCCAAGGGCTTTTGTGACGGGTACTGCGCCCACGCGTGCGGAGAGACCGAGGAGTGGTCCTTCAGCCCCTACTGCGAGGAGCTGCACTGCTGCATCCCCTCTCCCAAAAAGGGCAAATGACCCTGGAGGAGTCCAGCCCCGCAGCCCTGGGGCTCCCGGAGCTGTGTCCAGGGCGTGGCCGAGGCAGTGCTCAGTGCTTTGAAGTAAAGATGGGCAGATAAGATGATTTCCGTGTGCTGTGATAAGATGATTTCCGTGTGCTGTGATAAGATGATTTCTGTGTGCTTCGAGGTTCATTCGGGAGGGGACAGACGGGAGAGGCTGGCAGCCAGACCTCCCTGGAGATTGCTCACGACACACCCCAGGCAGCCCTGACACCAAAATGCCAGCCAGGAAAAGCAAAGGTTTTGGGGTTTTCAAAGCAGAGTGGTGGCAAAGGCTGGGAGAGGGCTCATTGCTTAAGCCAGTGCTTAATCCAGTGGCTCCCTCCTCCATAAACTGAATCCCAGTTTATTTGTAGGGGGCACAACAGCCCCACCAGTCCCATCCAGCCTCTGCTCTGGGGTTCTCAGTCCTGTGGAGAGGTGGGAATGGGAGACAAACAGCACCACCTTCCCCTTGCACCCCAAAATCCCATTCCCGGGGTGCCCACAGAGCAACCAATGCAGCCACTGAGGCTTTGGGGTCCCGTGGTTGTCCTGGACACCCTCACCAAGTGCCTTCTCAGCAGAGTCTGTGACCAGATTATTCCATGGGAATCACCAAGAACAGGAGAACAGCTGAGGATTTCCTCAGTGTCCCCCTCCCTGTCCCCTGCCCTGTGGGATAACCCAATCACTCCAGGTATTCTGCAAGGGGACATGGACTGGTCCAGTGTAGGGTGGCTCAGAACACCCCACAAACACTCCAGCAACAATGGAGGCTGGGATGTTTGTGTCCTAAAGGGCTGCAGGGCAGAAATCAGCTCTGTTTCTCTGAAACCCTGAAAGAAATAAAGGAACTTTCCAGCCCCAGGGCCTTGCAAACACAGAAAAAGGCTTTGCATGTGTATTTGTGGGGCTGGAAGGTGCTGCAAGAGAAAAGAGGGGGTACAGACCTCTCCCTCTTGTGGGATGACTCCCAATTTCTGCAGGAGGAAGGGCTGCATCTCCTCTCCTCAGCAGCATCCTTTGTAATCAGCAGAGATCTTGGCACATGGAGCTGGCGGTAAAAGTGGTTTCTTTGTAGGAATAATTTATATATTTGTCCAAAATCCCCATTTTTCAGGACACAAGGGGCCTGCTGGTGCCTCTAAACACGCAACCTGAGGTGCTCCAAGGGTTTTGTGACCACCCTGGTCTGAATGAGTGTCCCTGGAAATTTTGGGGCAGACAGGTAAAAAAAAGAAGAATAACAGGAAAAAAAGGGACCAAGTTTGTGCTCCTTTATTTTATCTTTAGGATAAAAGTTTTGTCCTCAGGATAAACTGATAACCTGAAATGCTTTATCAGCTGAAAGACTGACCAGGGAGACAGGAAACCTGATAAGGCTGGGGGATTTCTTAGGGTATGGACAAGAAGACTGAGTCTCTTCAGAGACTGGGTGAGATGCTGGAGTTGAGGGGGTTAAGGTCCAGTTTACAGAGGCTGAGGGCTGGCAGCAGGTAAAAATCCCATTTGATACAGGATGGCCCACCAAAAGTCACAGATTTTGTCAAGATTCACCTGAGCCCAGAAAAGAAGACACAAAAGATGGAAAATTCACCTAAACCAGCCCTGAGTTGGTGACACTTCACAGACACACAAGGCTGAAAATCTGATGAAAGAATAAAAATTCCAGAAGGAAATATAAAAAAATTAAAACTCCTTTGCTGTTTTTTTTTTGTTTGTTTTGTTTTATTTTTTTTTCCCTGGGAATTGTGAGAGGAGAGTGAAAAGAAAAGACACCTGAAAGTGAATGAACTCCAAAATGGGGTTTGGAGCAGCCTGGGATAGTGGGAGTTGTCCTGGCCATGGCAGGGGGTGGGATGAAATGACCTAAAAATGTCACTTACAACCCAAACTATTCTGTGATTCCATGATACTACAAATTCCAACCATGCCAAGAAGCACATTCATATCCTGGGAAGAACCTTTTGTAGGGGAAATTAGTTGGATATCTATTTGTTTTACCCATGAATTACTGGATTGCAAGGGTTTCTCATATTTACAGGGAGAAAATATCACTTATTCCCAGGGCTTGCCCCCTGGGAGAGCCCCTGCAACTCAGATCCCACAGAACTCACACTCCACAGCTTTCCAGGGCAGCAGGGGATGGAAAGGCCACTGCTTCTGCACTCAATTTCAATAAAGAAGTGATATAAAAATGGGGGAATTGTCAAAAAGGAGACAAAGGGTGCAGCTAAAAGAGTTAAATGCTTGCAAATAGATTCTTTGCAAGCACCTGGGGAGGTGTTTAAGGCCTCTGAGAAGGAGACTCAGGGAAAATCTATGACAGGTATTAAAAAAAAAAGGTCTGAGAAAGAGCAAAAAGGAAAAGGTCACAGCTGAACAGTGGGATGAGGAAAGTTGTTAGAAAGGAAAAGCTGAGGTTGTGGCCAAACATGGAAAATAGAAAAGATAATAAACTGGACCTGACAAAGTATAAAACACAATAAAGCAGCTCAGCAGAGAATTGAAGGAAGAGTTGAAAAATGTGAGGAAACCTCTCCAAATCAGTCTTTCTATTTCTTTTTCCAAACACACAGAGAACGTGAAGCCTGACAAAGAGCGTGGTCAGGGAAATAAAGTTAATTAAAGCTCAGGCCAGTCCACAGGAGCTGAATGAAATATTTGCATTGGTTCTCACCTGGCCAGAAAGAAGGGAGGCCTTGATGCTGAACCCTCCTTTGTGGGGACTCATCAAAGGGCTTGTCTTAAATGTAAAAGCAGCGGAAGAGAAGAAAAAGCAGCAACAAATCATCAGCACCCGGATATTTTCCCTCAAAAAAAAAAAAAAAAGGCTGAAGGGAATTCAAGGATGAAACAGCCACTTCTGACTGCAGTGTGTGATCTCTGCAGCCTGGGGAAGAGAAGGATCCAGGGAGAGCTCAGAGCCCCTTCCAGAGCCTAAAGGGGCTCCAGGAGAGCTGGAGAGGGACTGGGGA
>JAYDZK010000169.1:110200667-110216727 GCA_034509185.1 Euphonia xanthogaster | reverse complement strand
CACCCACACCCAGGGTTTGGGTGTGCCAAGGGGCCTGGGGGTGACCCTGGTCTCTGGGCAGCACAAAGATGAGGGCCAGTCAGGGAATAGCGGGGGAGTGGCTCAGGGACATGGGAACAGGCACGGGAACAGGGGAAGGAGCCAATGGAGTCTAAAACTTTTTGAGAGAAGCTTCTTGGGTCTCCCTAGACCAGGGAATGCCCCCCAGGGTCTCCACATTTCCCTGTTTTTTTATATTATTAAGAAAGCTTCTCTGAACCCAGCACCCACACCCAGATATTGGAATAAATCACACGAAACTCCCTTTTCTTCAAGGTGGAAAAAGCCCATTCTTTATTTACATAACTCCTTTTTATACAGTTTTACAGATCTCATGTGTGACTCCAGTTGGTCAGTAGCTTTCTTGCCAGTTGCTTTATTGGTTAGTAACAAGCTGGTATTCTGTATTGATTACTCACTCAAACCCCTGTTGTGTACATGCAGGAGAAGTTGTTTGTGAGAGATAATTTTCATTTCTCTATCTGGTGGTGTAAAAACAGTTTGTACAGGTGCTAGCTGTTTTTCACCCAGGAATAGATGGTTGTGTTAACAAACTGCTCACACCAAGATGAATTTGCAAAGTGCTAGCTTCCCTTAGAAGAAATAACAGAGCAGGCCTGATTTTATGAGGCCTTTCTTTATGATTTTTTTACCTTACTGCAACACATTTACATGTACAAATGAGTACAAACTTTATTTTCCTTACAGCACAAGGCAAGACAGAAAAAGGCATGCAGTGAATTCCATCTCGGCACCAGCCACTCCTCTTTATAGGCAGGTTCCTAGTGCACCTCTAACTCCTTTTTCCCTGTGTAATATCTGATACATCCCTGACTTGGGAGCTGTATGTAATGTTTTTTTTTCTGAGCTGGGCAATGATCCCTTCCCACACGTCCCCTGGGGATTGCAGAGCTGTCAGAACCAACACTGGGGTAACAATCCCTCCCTTGCCCAAATTTGCCCTTTCCCTCCTTCACAGAGGCAGCAGTGATGTTTCCCCACTGCCCATGGGGCTGAAATAATTTGTTTTCCTTTGCAGCCACTCCAGCTGTGGCTTCCCCATCCCTGGAAGTGTCCAAGGCCAGGTTGGATGGGACTTGGAGCAGCCTGGGACAGTGGGAGGTGTCCCTGCCATGGCAGGGGTGGAACTGGATGAGCTTTAGGGCCTCTTCCAACTCAAACTACCAAGATACACCCAGAGACCCCTCTTCTCTCTGATGATGTCCATCAGTGCAAACCCCCATAAGAGGAGAACTAATCATCCTTATTATGAATCTTTGCATCTATCTATGAGAATAAAATGCCATTAATTAAGCTTTCAGATCATTCCCAGACACTGGAATCACCTGAACAGCCAGCATTAACGAGACACAGGGGCAGCAAACGCAACAAACTCAGGTGAACTCAGCACCAGGGGCCAAGATAAAAATCCAGGTCACCAAATCCAAACACCTCTGCAATCCTTCTCAGGGACAACTGCCCAGAACAGGCTGTCACCCACTGGCATCCAGCCAGGCTGATCCCATCGGGCAGGGGCTGAACAGCCTCGGAGCTGAGGCACCAGGAGCCGTCCGTCCCCTCCAGAGGGAGCCCCAGCAGCTGCTCATGACTCGATTTCCTCGCTTTGGATTTGCTCTTTGCCTGAGATAAAGCAGGTGGAGGCTGAGGAGATGGAGCCACTCTGGGTGAGTGAGATCTGTGGGACCTGTGGGATCTACAGCTCTGGATCACATCCTGGATCCCCCCTCCCTTCCAGCAACCCCAACTGCCAGTGCACACAGCAGAGCCCCTCTTCAGGAAAAATCTGGGGTTTTTTTTTCCCCCAAAAATCTGGAGGGTCCTTCATCCTTTTCTCACTCCCTAGAACTTCACTTTTCCTGTTTTGTGGCCAGCCCTTCTCACTCCCACAGATACTCTCGGGGTAAATGCTGGATTTCAGCATCACCAGCCCAGAATTTGGTTTGGAATCACGGGATCCTTTGGGTTGGAAGGGACCTGAAAGCTCATCCCATTCCACCCCCTGCTATGTGCAGGGACACTTCCCACTAACCCAGGTTGCTCCAAGCCCCTTCCAGCCTGTCCTTGGACACTTCCAGGGATCCACATTCCTGCTCACACCTCTGCTAATAAATTTAGTGCTGAGGTTTGGGTTTTAGCTGTGCCCAAGCTCTTCCTGACAGGGCTGAACTTTGCAGGAATAAACCACGGAGCATCACTGCTGGCTGTGGGATGTTGGCAGTGTCACAGCTTCCAGTGCCTAAAGGGGCTCCAGGAAAGCTGGAGAGGGACTGGGGACAAGGGATGGAGGGACGGGACACAGGGAATGGCTTCCCACTGGATGGATGGGAGATTGGGAAGGAATTCCTGGATGTGAGGTTGGTGAGGCCCTGGCACAGGGTGCCCAGAGAGGCTGTGGCTGCCTCTGGATGCCTGGAAGTGTCCAAAGCCAGGTTGGACAGTGCTTGGAGCAACCTGGGGTGGTGGAAGGTGTCCCTGTCCATGGCAGGGGGTGGGACTGGATGATCCTTTGGCTCCCTTCCAACCCAAAGCACTCAGTGATTCCATGATGGAAACACGAACCCAATGTAGGGGGGGCTCTGCTGGAGCAGTGGGAGGGGACCGGGGACCGTCCCCCTGTCACAGCTGGGTGGCTTTGGAGAAGAACCTGAGGGGGATTTCAGAAAACACCACATCAGGCGTGGCCAGGCTGAATTTTTGGCCTTTTTCCCATTTTTCGAAAGAGCAGGACGACACTGGGCCGGGGTCAGCAGGGAGCTGGCTGTGCGTGCCCAATTCCCGCGGGTTTGTACCCAAACTGCGGCTGCCGATGGCCTCGGAGGGGACCGAGCCCGGCCCTGCCCCCTGCCCCGCCCGGGGCTGCGGCTCCGGCATCCTCCTGTTCCTGCTCCATTCCTGATCCCTGCCCGTTCCTGCTCCATTCCCGGTCCCTGCCTGTTCCCTTCCTGCTCCATTCCTGATCCCTGCCTGCTACTGCTCCATTCCCAATCCCTGCCCGTTCCCTTCCCACCCCTTGCCCGCTCCATTCCTTCTCTATTCCCATTCCCTGCCCCATCCATTCCCTCCCTATTCCCATTCCCTCTCTCTGCCCGCTCCATTCCCTCGCTGTTCCGGTTTGCGTTCCATTCCCGCTCCATTCCCAATCCCTTCTTGCTCCCATTCCCATTCCCTTTCCCGCTCCATTCACAATCCCTGCCTGTTCCCTTTCCTGTTCCTGTTCCCATTCCCGATCCCTGCCTGTTCCCTTTCTGCTCCATTCCCAATCCCCCTTCCCGCTCCCATTCCCGCTCCATTCCCAATCCCCCTTCCCGCTCCCATTCCCGCTCCATTCTCAATCCCTACCCGCTCCCATTCCCATTCCCATTCCCATTCCCGCTCCATTCCCAATCCCGGCCGCTCCCATTACAGCTCCATTCCGGCTCCATTCCCAATCCCTGCCTGTTCCCGTTCCATTCCCAATCCCTGCCCGTTCCCGTTCCCATTCCCGCTCCATTCCCAATCCCTGCCTGTTCCCAATCCTGTTCCTGTTCCCATTCCCGCTGCATTCCCATTCCCACTCCATTCCCAATCCCTGCCTGTTCCCATTCCCGCTCCATTCCGGCTCCATTCCCAGTCTCTAACTGTTCCCTTTCCCGCTCCATTCCCAATCCCTGCCTGTTCCCATTCTCATTCCCGCTCCATTCCCAATCCCTGTTCCCGTTCCCATTCCCGCTCCATTCCCATTCCCGCTCCATTCCCAATCCCTGCCTGTTCCTGTTCCCACTCCATTCCGGCTCCATTCCCAGTCCCTAACTGTTCCCATTCTCATTCCCGCTCCATTCCCAATCCCTGTTCCCGATCCTGTTCCCGTTCCCATTCCCGCTCCATTCCCAATCCCTGCCTGTTCCCGATCCTGTTCCTGTTCCCATTCCTGCTCCATTCCCAGTCCCTGCCTGTTCCTGTTCCCATTCCTGCTCCATTCCCAGTCCCTGCCTGTTCCTGTTCCCGCTCCATTCCGGCTCCATTCCCAGTCCCTAACTGTTCCCTTTCCCGTTCCCATTCCCGCTCCATTCCCAATCCTGTTCCCGATCCTGTTCCCATTCTCATTCCCGCTCCATTCCCAATCCCTGCTCCCGATCCTGTTCCCGTTCCTATTCCCGCTCCTATTCCCGCCCACTTTCCCAAGCCCCGCCCATGTCCCCGCCCCGCCCCCATTGGCCCCTCCCACCGCCCCCGCCCCTCTCCCCGCCCGTCCCCATTAACTCCCGCGGAACGCTTGTGGCGGGGCCGTGTCGCGCGCCGGACCCTTTCCGCGCCTCGCCGTCTCCGTGAGGATCCCGAGCGCGTATTGGTCTGGCTGCGCGTCACGTGACCCGGGAAGCTCCCGGGCGGCGCTTCCGGCCCATCCCGCTCCGCCGGCGGCTCCCGGGGATCCCGGGGAGCTCGGGGGGCCCGCGGCTGCCCGGGCGCCCTGACCCGCCCCGAGCCGGCACCGAGGCTCTGCCCGCGCCGCTCCCCTCCGCAACGCCCTCCCGGCAGCCCCGGTCCGGCCCTCGGGAGAACGGGGGGGCCCCGTGCGGGTCCCTCATCGCTCTCGGTGCTCGGGAAGCCGCCGCCGCCACCGCGGGTGATGCCCCCGCCTGCCCGGGTGGCACCGCACACGCCCTCCGCGGCTTTCCCGGCCTCTTGCCGGTGTTGCCGAGGCTCCCCCCGTTTTTTCCCGGTGAAATTTCCTGGTGAATTGTTTTCCCGGTGAGTTTCCCCCGCCTTCCCGTCCAGCATGGAGTTCGCCGAGCTGATCAAGACGCCCCGGGCGGATAACGTGGTGCTGCACCGCCCGTTCCACCCGGCCGTGGAGGGCACGCTGTGCCTGACCGGCCACCACTTGATCTTCTCGTCGCGGCGGCACGACAACGCCGAGGAGCTGTGGCTGCTGCACTCCAATATCGACTCCATCGAGAAAAGGTCAGGCTTGCCTCGTGGGAATCCTTAAATCAGAGGGTTTTGGGAAAGCTGCAAAAGGCAGGCCTCAGGGACAGCAGAACTGGGATCAGAGCTGAGCAGTAGCCATGAGATTGGTCAGCAGAAAAATTATGTAAGAAGTAGAAAAGTAAGGACAAGTAGAACAATAATCTGTGTATTAATGCTTATCTAGAATAACTCCCTGAGCTACAGAAAAGTTTAGTGAGATTTAGGAAGTTTTGAGCTTAATAATGGAGCTCTGTGCATTGTGTTTTGAGGCTTACAAGCAGGTTTTGGATTCCAGATAAGCCAGATAAATTAATTGTTTTAACCAAAGGTAGGTGTGCTTATAGTGGTGGACAGAACTACTGCCAATGTGCTTTTGCTTTGTGTGATTGTAAAAAAAACTTATAAAGTGAGTTGTAACATGAAGTTCTTGGTCTGCTGCCTGGCATGTGAGCTGATGGCATCTTCCTATGGTCATAACCATGGAATGAGACTGGTGCTGGAAAATAAAACAGCTCAAGGTCCGTTCCTAACAGTCCCATCCTGTTTGTGGTTTGTACACAGCACCCAGCTGGTGATATCCCTTCTCCCACCCCTCGTGGATGGGAAAGGCTGGCTGGCACCTCAGCTGTCCAAATCCTGGGGTGGAGAGCAGGAAGGATGCTCTGGGCACTGACAGTGCCTTAGGCTGTGCCAGGGGAGGTTCAGGTTGGGCATCACGAGGAGTTTCTCCACAGAAAGGGAGATTTAAACCCTTGGAATACCTGGGGAGGGTTGGAGTCCCCATCCCTGGAGGTGTCCCAGGAAGGGCTGGGTGTGGCACTTGGTGCTCTGGGCTGGTGACAAGGTTGGACTCTGTTGGAATCCAAAATGCAGGGAATTCTCAGAACTTTGGGCCTGTAAGCCAAAGCTTAGAATTAAACCCAGGATTTGATCTGAGACCTTGGGAAAGGCTCCCAAACTGAGGTGCTGGAAGCAAAAATGTGGATTTACAGTTTAAAGCAGAGACACATTAAGCTAAAAAAAAGAAAGTTTAGAGTTTTAGAGTTTAAGATATAGAAAAATAAAAGTAGTTGCAGAGGTAAATAAGGAGTTTAGAGTGCAGCACTGTGGGTTTGTGTGTCAGAACATGATTGGCTAAGAAAGCTTCTGCTGTAGCATGAGTCCATAAGATGAAAGATTTAAGGATTGGGTCAAAAACATAAATATCCTGTTGGCAGTGTTTTATTGGTTAATAAATCCTTGAAAGGTCTTGTTACTAAGGGTGTTGTTCTGAACCATGCAGTGAAGATGTGAACTGAGCTCACCCTTTGTAGAAGATAAAAACAATAAATCACATCATCAAAAACAACCCAGAGCTCCCATCTCTCATTCAAAATTCCTTTCAAAAATCCCCATATACCCAGTGATCCTTTGCCAGCCTCAGTGATGCTCTCAGGGCCCAGGGCAGGGCTCCCATTCTGTTTGGAGACTCATGTCTGATGTTGCAGCTCAAGGATAGTTTTTTTGGTCCTGTAGAGAGTCAGAATTTTTTGTGTTTAACCCTTTTTGCTCTGTGTTCATTGCTCAGTGGATTCATCCACCCTTGGAGCACTTTGTAAAGATGCACTGTGCACAGAGAGGGATGTCAGAGCACTGCTGGAGGGCTTTGCATTGTGTCACCCTCCAAAACTGGTGGCAGAATTGGGCTCTGGACTTGCTCAGCCCCAAATCTTCTTCTGCTGCTCAACAGCATCATGCCTCACTTTTCCAGCTGCTCATGGGAATCAATAACCCTTTAGCAATCTGCTTTTTGTGCTACAGCTCAGCTGTAGCTGCAGAGCTCCATTTTTTTTTCTTGCCCATGCTCTTTTAGCTACAGAGAATTCAGAGATTTATCTTTTCCCCCTCATTTCTTCTTTACCTGCACCATTGCCCCTCACTGAGTGTCTGCCCCATCTCACCTGGACATTGTCTTCTGCTCCTTCACCTGGTCCTTTTCCCATCTTGATGATAATACTTCATTTTTATATTAATTTCAAAATCCTTTCCCTGTTTGTAAAGGCTTTTAAGGAAGTCTGGTAGAGCAGAGTTCCTTTCTGCCAGCAAGGCTGGAGAAATCAGGCAGCAGTGATTAAAAAAAGCACAGAGCCTGGGATGGGGGAGTTGCTGGGTGCTGATGAAGTTTGTTGCTGATTAAGTTTGCTCTTGATTTCCCTGTGTGTTTCTGAGAGAGGGAAGGAGTAGAGGGGTGGAAAACTCAGGGAATTTCTTCCCATGCTCAGTCCTCAACCTGACCTTGAGCACTTCCAGGGATCCAGGGGCAGCCACAGCTTCTCTGGGCAGCCTGTGCCAGGGCCTCCTCACCCTCCCAGCAGTGTGATATTTGTCATGTAACACCTCCACTCCCTGCCACAGCAAAATAATGGAATAAGTGAAAATAAAACCAACCTTGCAAATAGCAAATAACGAGTTGTGTTTGTTCCATTATTTTCTTGAAAGGTTCCCCTGCAGACAAATTGCCACTCATGGAGATTTGCCTCGTGGGAAGAGCTGTGCCACTTCTCCTGCCTTAGAGGATCCTGGTTTTTATGGGACTCTTTTTTCCTGTCTTGCTGTAGGTTCGTGGGCTCCTTGGGCACCATTGTCATAAAATGCAAAGACCTGAGGATTATCCAGCTGGACATCCCAGGGATGGAGGAGTGTCTGAACATTGCCAGCTCCATCGAGGTGAGCATCTGCCATCAGCCAGAAAACCTGCGGGTCTGGAGCTCACCTCAGCCTTAAGAGCTTTTTCTTTCCAGTTAGGTTTTCATGTTTTGAAAGGCAAAGTAGAATCTGGAATATTTCACATGGGTTTGTTGGGTATTTCCCAGAGGTTTTGGACTCCCCATCCCTGGAAATGTCCAAGGCCGGGCTGGATGGGGCTTGGAGCAGCCTGGGGTAGTGAAAGATGTCCCTACCCATGGCAGGGGGGGAATAGGATGAGCTTTAAGGTTCCTTCCAGCCCCCACCTGTGATTCCATTATTTCTCTCGTCCACACAGGCACTTTCCACCCTGGATTCAGTCACCCTCATGTATCCCTTCTTCTACCGGCCCATGTTCGAGGTCCTGGAGGATGGATGGTCCTCCTTTCTGCTGGAACAGGAGTTTGAGCTCCTCAGCTCAGTGGTGAGTGGGATTTGAGGGATTTCCCAGGCACTTGAATGTTCTGTGAACTGTTTCACCCAGTAGTGGCTGGACTGGAAATCCCAGATGGTTAAAAATCCATGTGGTGCCTGGGTGAGAAGTGGGTGTTGTTGAAATGTTGCCTCTGTGACATCAGACATTTGTTTGTTCCTTCTTCTTGTACAACTGAAGGTTTGAGGTCTCTTTCAAAAAATCACAAAGGTAGGAAATGTTTTTGGCCTTTGGGGATGGCTCTCTAATTGTAAGAACAAATTGAAACCCTTTGTCCTGGCTTTGTTGTTCTTAATTTTGATGTGAGGTAGAATGAGATGAATTTTTGTCAAACCCTTCATTGAAGTGACACTGGTTTAAAAAAAATCTCTCTTTAGGAGAATGACAATGAAGATGCCTGGTTTGAAACACTTTTTCCTTTAATTGATGCTGGCAAAATATTCAGGAGGTTCAAAAAGCAGGAAACTTCCAGCTCTCTTTTTCCAGGTGCTGCTGAGCACATTGATTTTGTTTTGAGTAGGAATTGATCGTGTGACATTGCCCGTTGTTTCTCTTACTCAAATTTCCTTTTGGGATGCTGAATTTGGTAGAGTGGGAACTATCTTGGGTGCAGGAACCTGTTTTAATAATTCCTTGGATTTGCATCTCTGTGTTCCAGGTCTTTGTTTCACATCCGGCCTGTGCTCTTGCTCCAGCAGCTCAGGTTTCTGAGCCCACATCCATTAGTGCAGCATCCAAGAACATTGATTTTTTTTTTTTAATTGTTTTTTTTTTCTCTGCAGCCCAGCTTGTCTGCAGCCTGTATCACTTCCTGGCTATGAGTAACAACTGAATAATGTGATCAGCTTGACCAAATTCAATTGATGAAATCACCAGAAAATTAAAGAACATTAAAGGGGTTCAGAGGCCTTGCTATTTTTGTCTCATAATTAAAGCACTCTCATGTGTCTTATCTTCCTCTGCCTTCAAAAGGCAGACCAGCTGTTATCATATCCAACACATGGATGTATTGATGTGCGTTTTTTCCTTATTTTTTCAGGGATTTAAATCTTCATTTGTCAAACTCTCGCCTTTCTAAACATATTCTCTGTGTAAGAATTACATTTTAAAACCTCATTACTTTTTAGCACCACATTTCCAGGGCAATCATTCATTCCTTTAAAATCTCCATGTCTGACAGCTGCTGATTAATTAATTCTTGGCTTTTAACCCAAAACTTCACATTTTGAACAGAATGGTGTCAAAAACTACCTTCCAATGATTTACATCTCCTCAACAACAGATAAATGTCTCGCTGACCAAATAATTCTTGTTCTGGAAAGACACTGCTTTATGTGACAGGCTGGAACAAGGAAATGGCTGATTTAAATCTTTCTCCCAGAAGTCAAATGAGTAGAATTCCAAAGGTTCCTGCCTCTGTTAAATCATCCATCTGGATCTGTACCTTCCCCAGTAGGATAACAAGTCCAAAACTACTTCACCTACCCTACAGCTCTAGTAATTTATTAATTCCACATTTATCTGCTACAGGAGAGTTGTTTCCAACACTCTCTAATAGCAAAGTGCAGGGTAAAAGTTAATACTTTTTTAAAAAGTTAGGTAAATATTAAATATTTAGATAGTATAGCATGTAATTTGTGTTCTTCACTGCACAGTGAGGGGTGAATGGAATCCAGAGTATGTGCAGGGGGTCATATTTTTTCTGAGCAGTCAGAGGAGAGCCAAAAGGTTTCTCTTCTGCTAAATTCCAGAACTGCAGGATGCTGCAAAGTAACTCTGGAAATTCAAAAATTTTGCTTCCAAATTTAGTTTCCTGAAATAAACAGGCCTGAGAAGTTAGTACACTGCCAGTATAATTACCATAGGGGTATTTTATTGCCAAGAAAATCACTTATTTCATTCTCCTTTTTTTTGCCTCTTTTCTTCCTTTTTCTTTTCACCTTTTCTTCCTTTTTCTCTACTTTTACTTTCCCCCTTTTTAATCTGTTTTTTACTTTGTCCCCTTTTTCTCTTTCTTTCCCTGTCTTTTGCTCTCTTTTCTTTCCTTTTCACTTCCCTTTTTTCTCTATTTTCTTTCCCTTTTTAGCCGTAAGGATCTCAGGGTTCTGAACAACTCAGTTGTGCTTCATCTTCATGTCAGAGCTTCTTTTAGAAATCAGAATTTTCTGGATTTGGGCTCAGGTCAAATGATAATTGTGAACCAAATTTTGGTCTTTTCAGACAAGCATCAATCTTTACATCTGTTCTGCTCCTTGTCCATGCACAATCTGATCCCAGCAGGGCTCGTTCCTTGGGAATGGCCTCTGGCTTTGCTGCTTTGCAGGATCTCCCAAGATATGTGCTGGGTTCTGGACATTTTTTTTAAGGCCTTTTGGTAGATCTTGACTTATTTCCCAATGTTTTGTGGAAAACAACCTCTCCTGGCAATTTTCAGTTTTAGGAGGAATGATAGCTTGGACTTTTGGGAATCAGTGTCTCTATAAACAAATATTAGGACAAGAAAAGTAGAAATCCAAGAGTTGATCCGGCACTGGGTTTAAAAATCGCTGCTTTCTTTTTTTTCTCTGGAATTCTCTCTCCTTTCTTCTCAGCCCTCATCCCTTTGCTGCTTTTATCCTTAACTTTTCTTGATTCCTAAAAGCTCAGATGTCTTTCAGGGAAAATTAAGGGTTCACTTTGCACTCCCTGAGTTTCACACAGCACAGTTACCTGGTTGAAAGTGAGGTCTCTCTTCATCCCGTTCCCTGCAGTCCTTCTGCTTCCTGTGCTGCTGCTGCCTTACTCTTCCAGTTACTGATGACCCTTTTTCCTTCCAAATTCCAGCCAGGCCAAAGCTAAAGGAGTTGATTTGGGCAGTCTGGAGCTGGCAGTGCAGAGGTTAATGGGATCTCTGCAGCAGGAGCTGTTGGAGGGAAGACAAATGGTGCCAAGTGCTGCCAGGCTCCTCCTCCTTGTCATGGAAATTACACCGGGATGACATAACAGGATCTCTGTGTCTGCTGTAAATGGGGTGGAGAGCAGGGTTAAATTACCAGAGTGGGGGATAAATCAGGTGCTGCTCCTCCATTCCTTTCCATACTGGTGGTGCTAGCCACTGGTGGTGCAGCCACTCTCCCACACATTCCCCAGAGTTCTGGTTTTGCCTTCTCCACATCCTGTGTCATGGTGAGGTTTTTATCAGTTTGATATTCCAGATACATGCAGATTTTTTTCATGGTAATCAAACTGCAGACCCTCCTATGTAAATCAACACAGACACCCTAAAAACCCTGTTAAAAATCCCATTGCTGGTGCATTAAAAGCTGGAGCTGTGGCCAGCCACATCCTTTTGTGTCCCAGAAGTTTTCATCTCTGCTCATAACATGATGGCCGGAGGCAATTTGACTTTGCATCCGGGAGAAGCTCTGCTTTTTATAAAATGGAGCTGTTCAGAGGAGCTGTTTTGAGGCTAATGAATAATGAAATAAGGTTATAGCATGGATGGTGCAAAACTGTCCAGCTGGGCTGCTGCAAACAGGCAGCAATTACTGCTCTTGATGCTGATATTTATTTTTTCCCAGCATCTTTAGGCTGCTACCAAAAAGCACAATTTTCCTGTCTCCTAAGCCATGCATCCCATCCATGGAGCTGCTTCTGCTGAAATAGTGTTTTGAGACAGATCAGCTTGTTCAGCTGATGGAAAGGCTTCATTGCCAGAAGACATTCCTGAATTGATCCCAGTTTTCCACTGGACCAGTGAGCCAGTCAGGTGCATTTTTATAAGCAGGTAGCAATCAGGAGCTGTGTGGCAAGAGGTAGTAAGGATCTGGAAGAAAGGAATTCTGATCGTAGATGTCCAGTTACTTCATGTTAAGTCAGCAGACCTGAATTGATGTGGATTTTGTGTGTTTTTTCACAGCCTAATTTAGCTGTTGTGCTCTTCTCTCACTTCGTCCTGCTGCCTTTGTCCCTCTGCCTTTTTGTCTGCCTCAAACTTTCCTTGAACTCAGATGAGCAGAGGTTTGGTGGATCTCTGAGGTCTCTCCCTGCTGCAGAAGCTCCTCATTGACCTTTTTCCCTGAGCTGGAGCCAAGGCCTGTGGGTGACCCTGGGTATCAGGCAGCTGGAATTCTCATGCCAAGTGCCTGTGAGGTGCCACACTCAACTCTTCTTTCACAGGGCTTTGGCTGGAGCAGTTACATCACAGAGCTCCTGATGAGCCCTCCGTGCTTGGCTGCTGGGCCCCTCCCAGAAGTTGCTTTAGGAGAAAAAACTGTAGCTGAGCCCACAGAAGAGAACTAAGCTGGAGATGTTTAAATTGAAATTTTAACCTCAAAGCAGCTTCAGCATCTGGAGTGGGTGGAAGTTCTTTGCCTTTCTTGGCCACCTTTGTCTTGTGAGCTCTTCTTTGGGCACAGATGGAGGGTTGGGCCCATATTGTCTGTATCTAAATGAACTTTTTTCCCCTCTGTGGGAATACATTTATCTGTGGGGTCTCCCCTTGCTGTCTGCTGTGCCTGTGAAAAAATTTAAAGCCACAAACACCCATATCTGCCCATGTGGGCTTATTTTGTACTGTTTGAGGATGTGGATAAACCAAAGGGGGAACTGTTGCTCAAGACCCAGAGGCACTTGTTCATTCTTCCATTGCTTCCAGGTTTTATCTGCACTTTGGGGAATGAGCTTCTGGGAGCTGCTGCAAGGAGGTGATTGCAGGGAGCACTAAGGGATGTGCTGGAAAAATTAATGGGTCAAAAGCCCTGTAAATGGTTACTTAAAGGACAATTTGTGGTGCAAATGGAACAGATCACAAACACAACTCTGTGTGTGTGCTCTATCCTGTGTATGGAAGTCTTTCTTCCCTGTTATCTCTCCCCTCTAATGCCTTTTCTGACCCAAAGCTGTGTTCTGGTGTTTTTCAGACCAATGAGTGGCGTCTGAGCTGTGTGAACAAGGAATTCTCTGTGTGTCCCTCCTACCCTCCAGTTGTCATTGTCCCCAAATCCATCGATGATGAAGCGCTCCGCAAAGTCGCCCTGTTCCGCTACGGCGGCCGCTTCCCGGTGCTGAGCTACTACCACAAGAAAAATGGGATGGTGAGCTGGGTTTGAGGGGTGCTTCTGCCTGAAGGAAGTGGGAAAATCTGTTGGTTTCATGCTCTGGAAGTAAGAGAGCTGCTGGTTTATTTTCTGGCTTCCTCAGGGAAGGTACAGCAATGTTGGGGTTTTTTCCGTGGTCTCTTGGTGGTATGACAATGAAAACGCAACATCTGGGCTCACAGGTGCCTTCAGGGTTCAGGTTGAACCAGTGCTGCCCCAATTTCTGTAGTCCAGATCCACTGAGGGCACATATTTGACCAAAATATTTTTGTGGAAGTTGTTTCCTTTAGCCACTTGGAATCAGAAAGGCTGTGTGGAGGTGGGTGCTTCCCTGGAGTTAATTATTCAAACATAAATATTTTCTGTTGGACAAGCAGAACACAGATGTGACAAATCCATGAGAATGAAAGAGGGACCAACAGGTCAAGGAAGGGCAATTTGCTCTTGTGATGTCCTACCTGGGGTCCCCAACATAAGGACATGGAGTTCCTGGAGAGTCCAGAGGAGACCAAGAAGATGCTCCAAGGGCTGGATCCCTCTGCTCTGGAGCCAGGCTGGAGAACTGGGGGTGCTCGCCTGGAGAAGGCTCCAGGAAGACCTCAGAGCCCCTTCCAGGGCCTAAAGGAGCTCTAGAAGAGCTGAAGAGGGACTTGGGACAAGGGCCTAAAGGGACAGGACACAGGGAATGGCTTCCCACAACCAGAGGACAGGGTCAGATGGGATATTGGAATCCTTCCCTGTCAGGGTGGTGAGGCCTTGGCACAGGTTGCCCAGAGAAGCTGTGGCTGCCCCTGGATCCCTGGTCCTGGGTGATGGAACGAGTGATCTCCATCCTGGAAATAGCTATTAATCTGCTTGGTTGGGAATGTGCATGGCAGCAGCTTGCTTACAGCACCAAGAACAAGATGAGCTTTGTAAAGCCACTGCTGGCACCCTGGCTGGCTGTGTCTGCCAAGAGTTTTCATGGAAAGGATGGCAGGAGCCACATTGTTCTGTCTGTGAGTGGTGGGCCCTCGTCACAGCCATGGTGACAGCAGAGCCAAGGCTGCTTCTGCTGTGTGACTGTGCAAGGAGGATCAGAACAATCTGTTCTCTGAGCCTGGCAGGGTAACTCGGTTGAGGAGTAGCAAATTCTTGGTCTTGTACAGACTTTAACAAGCCAGAATCTGATGGAGTGACTGATACATTGTAATTAAGAAATGCACTGTATCAAAGTGTTGGGTAATTGTGTCTCTTGCTGATGTAACCAGTTCTGAGGGTGCTGGGATGTCCAACCTGCAGCTTTTAAACTTGATAGGGTCTCTTCAAATGCTCTGATGCCTTCTCACCTCCTGTGGCCAAGATTTGTAAGCCTTCAGTTTGAAGCTGTGTGGTCTCACTCAGGAGTACCTTGTGATTTTCTTTGCTTTAAAAGCAGCCAGCCACCTACTCCACATCAGTTGTGCTTTTTGCTTTTTCTCAGCTCAGCTGAAAACCATTGAAAGATTTTTTCTCAGTTATCTCTCAAAATTGTGTATGTTTCATGTGAGGAGTACAACAGTATTTGGCTCAGAGTGTTGCAGTTGTGACAATCATGCTGTCACTCTCTTTGCCCTCCTGGCTCTGAGTTCTCAGCTGTACCTGGCATTGCTGACAGGCTGCCCTTACATTTTTGTTATGATTGAGCTGCTGTGGTGCTTCTGAATTGAAAGGCGTTTGCTAAAGAGAAATCTCAGCTCAGCAGTCTGTGAACTTGAGGTTTATCAGTCCATCCATGGCGTAAAAATGTCACCTTTAACACATGAGCAAATTGAGTGTTTTAAGAACAGAGTTGGGAGCAGGCCTTGAAAATGAAAATCCTGAAAAAGTTGCTTTCATAGAACAACAGGATGGTTTTGGTCAGAAGGATCCTTAGGGGCCATCTAGTTCAAACCCCCTGCCATGGGCAGGGATGCCTCTCACCAGGTCAGGCTGCTCAGGGCCCCATCCACCCTGGCTGTGAACACTTCCAGGGATTTATAACACTGCCAGGGTTTGTAAAGGGGCCATCAGCAGGAAGGCAGCTCAGTAGTTCACAAAGATGGTGCTTGAGGCATAACTGAAGCAATACAGCCTCGAAGATGATGCCTGGCATTTAAAACTTGTCCAGCCAAATGATTGCTGGATTCAAGAATTTCTAATTCAATTTTAAATCCTTGAGAGGGATTGAACTTGAAACAACTGAAGGATTCAGGGCAAGGCTTGGAGCTCATTGCTGCCTTTCAGTCAGAACTCTCTCCACTTCCAGTGCCTCATGCATGGTTTTGTGTCTCCCCAGGCCATGCTGAGGAGCAGCCAGCCCCTGACAGGCACCAACGGGCGGCGCTGCAAGGAGGATGAGAAGCTGATCAACGCCACGCTGCGCTCCGGCCGCCGCGGCTTCGTCATCGACACCCGGCCGCTGAACGTGGCCCAGCAGGCCAGGGCCAAGGGAGGGGGCTTTGAGCAAGAAGTCCACTACCCCCAGTGGAGGAGGATCCACAAATACATCGAGAGGTGGGTTGTTGTGGTGTTGAGGGGTTTTAGGACGAGGTGAGAGATGAGAATTGACTCCAAGTTCTCAGAAGGCTGATTTATTATTTTATGACATGGTATTTGCCATGATATTTGCCATGATATATGACATGATATTCAATGTGATATTTGGCATGACATGATATTTGACAGGACACAATATTTGACATGACATGATATTTGACATGATAGTTGACATGACGTGACATGATATTTGACGTGACATGTATTTTCTTTCATATATATTATATTATATTATATTATATTATATTATATTATATTATAT